>CM040921.1:2717500-3217500 GCA_023029165.1 Gobiocypris rarus | reverse complement strand
TTATTTGTTCACCTGCATGTCATGTGACCATTAACAGACCTCGGACAACCGTGAAATATTAGATTAAAATTTGAGGAGAAAATGTTTGGGAATGGTCTTAGTGAAACTGTACAGAGTTTAAAGTATGGTTTGCCTTGGAATTGTACCGTTACAAGCGATCATGAGTGAATGTTTTGAGGATGGTCTACCTCACGTTCCCGCTCAGTCTTGGTGAGGTTGATCTGCTTCAGGATCTGAGATCGCTGCTCCATCACCAGGGTTTTCTCATACGTGTACGCTGAGATATCACTGTCATGCTGAAGAGAGAGGAGAGAGAGAACGCCATAGTTCTGAGTTACTCAGCTCATTGCAATTCTGACTTCTTCTTTTTTACAAGTTTATAACTCGCAATTGTGACTTTATATTAAAAAAAAAGATTTGTGAGATGATAAAATTATTTGCCAAATTTTTTATGCACATTTTAGAACTGCTGCACATCAGCGTTTCCATGTATTGTGTTTTTATGCATTATCGCAGAATGCCATTGATTACCATCTCCACCACTTCCACGGCGGCGTCTATGCGCAGGTGATACAGGAAGGTGGTCAGATCCTTCTTCATCTGGATGCTGTTGTCGTCCATCTGGGCCACAGTGAAGATGCGCATCTTGCACTTCCTCCAGACCTACAGAACATCATCCCCAGATGTCAACAACGGCCACCCTGTGATCTGCATGACATGACTTCACTAAGAGGCAGAGGATGTACCTTGTGCTGGCGGAGGAGGAACGGCAGCAGCATCAGCATGCCTCCATCATGAACGATCCACCAGACGTCGATGTGACCCTCTGTGAAACGCTCTCCGTTCGATGGGAAGGCCGAGATGTTCTTGGGCACCAGCAGGGCTTTACTGGCAGCGGTGGTTTCTCTTACCAGCTCTGTGAGGAAGACACTTTTATATTTATTATTGACACTTGTTATTTTTACTGTTTATTCATTTGAAGCTGTTTTTGCTCTGATGTCAGACTTATCATTCTGTGAAGTTCCAAATACAAACAGAAAATGAAGCACATATCATTTAAAAATAGTTAATTTTATGTAGTAAAATATATTTAATGAAATATATGAATTTGTATTTAATTCAATTGATTTATATTTAATTCTACAGAGAAATAAGCAGACTATTTTTCTATCATTGATCAGGAGTAAACAGAACACTTATTTAATGGTGATCAAAACTTAAAAAGATTAACTGCATATATATATATATATATATATATATATATATATATATATATATATATATATATATATATATATATATATATATATATATATATATATATATATATATAATAATATAATTAAAATTATTACTACTTCAAAATTTAACAACCTTACTGTATGTAAAATATACTTATATGAATATAGATAAAAAAATAAACATGTTTATATTTATACATATATGCATATTGTAAGAATAACATAATTAAAACAAGAACTGTACTTAAAAATAAAATATAGCATATGCAAATATAATACAATGTAAATGTATTATGCAAATATATAACAATAAATATATATAAATATAATACTTTTTTTATTTATATTTCATTCACTGGATTATCAAAAAATGCACTATCACATTGATTTGTGCTACATAAATCATTTTAGTAAAATCAGCTATTCCGTCAAACCAGTTCTGTTTTTGTTCATCCCACCCACCCATCCTAATCGACTGTATTTCTATAGAATCAACACCTGAGAAGCATCCGCTGACGATAAACTTGTATTCAGCAGCACACTATTTCAGGATCCATTTCCAATCCGACAGAATCAAGCCGTCACTCATTTCTTCAACATCTGTGGTGTGAGACGTGAAGCTGCACCTGCTCTGTCTGGCAGCTTTAGCGGCTCACACTTTAGTTTCAGTAACACTGAACTACTCGCACTTACACACATGATGTAATGAATTTAACACAGCTGCCACTGCACAAACCAGTGACTTCAAGCCTTATACACTGATTCAAGACGGGTAAAATCAATCTCACAAAGCCAGAGGAAAATTATACTGCTCAGTTATGTTTCCAGTTATGTACTTTAGGAAGAACACAAATCAGCCAATAGCTATCATACAGTAACAGATGATTTGATACAAAATATTTGAGTTCATATTCAGATCTCTGATTTTTGATGGCAGACTTTGTTATCTTGGCAAATCTGAGCACATATTGAGATCAACTCCAGTCTTTACTTATTACTGGAGTCTTTTTATCAGGAGAAACATCTCTATTTCCACCATCGCCATTTACTATCATTTTAATTGCATTGATGTTTGAGGGTGTTCACACTTGTAGTTCGGTCCGCTTGGTTGATTTGGTCCAGACCCAAAAAAAAAAAACCCTGGTCCGCTTGGCTTTCACATTGGAATATTAACACCGAACCTAAAGATACTGATCCTAAAGGCACAGGGATACATTCACAACCTGATTGGTCGGCTTTTATTGTGTATATTTCGTGACAAAACTTTCCGAACATCCAAAACAGTGTGCTGGGATAAATGCACTCGTTGTATGTGTGTAGCTTCATATGTTGGTATTCTGATCGTCTGAGAACTTGTGAAGAGCTTATAAAATGTCAGGAATCCCTCCGTCACACACACAAACCCAGATCTGCTGCGGAGGAGACGTGGTTCTGACGCCTGTACCGAACTGTGATGGGCAACTGTGATGATGAGGAAAAACTGATATGCGTGAGCATTCTGTCCTGTTTAGGGTCGCATCTTGTGACATCACGTCCTGTTTTTGGTTAGTTTTCATGTCTTTGGTCCGTGTTGCGCTCATATTTCAGTCGAACCGCACCAGAGTTGGTTTGGAAGCGGAGCGAGACCCATCTTTCAGTGGTCTCTGCTGGTGTGGTTCAGATGGCAGCGTTCACACTTAATCGCACTAACAGAGCAATCACACCAGGGTTCATTATAATCCACCCAAACATGCCAAGTGTGAACACACCCTTCGAAAAACAACAGGTCTCATTTGTGATTCGTCCTTGTAATAGAAATAGTGTTTAATTGTGCGCTTTTAACATTCAAATATTATTATTATTATTTCATTTTCAGGAAATGGTGCTTCTGTCCCTCACCAATGAAGTTTCTCCAGCACTGATGATCCTCGGCCTGTTTCCAGTTGCGTGGCCAGCTGGCCAGGACGGTGTTGTGTTGAAGACCACCCAACCCTCCAGCCTGGATCAAGTGTGATGTGGCATCCCGCTTGTTGGAGGAGATAACAACCTGGCAGAAACCCTTCACCTTCTCCGTCTCCATCAGCTTCCTCAGAGACTGTGAGATGGCAAATAGAACATTAACCCTGATTCGAACATGCCTATGGTGTCCAGAAATGCTGTCTGGGTAGGTGCCTCACTAAATGCATGTTTCTATGAATGTCACCTGTTCGGCCTGCTGCCCCTGAGGAAGGTTGTCCAGGTAGGTTCCCTCCAGCGATGTGCCCACGATGGTCAGACCCTTCCCGGCCTTCAGCTGACTGGTCAGAGACAGCAGACGGGGCTGCTCCACATTCAGTTCAGCGTCCACACTGACCAGGACTAATATCTGAGGTCTGTGGAGAACGAAAACAGGACAGATTTACATGTTTCTCAGACTCCATTAAAATAACTCTACTTAAAATTTAGCATAATGTATATATAACTATAAATCTATTTATCTAAATCTATTATTTACATACTGTATATACAGTATATATATATATATATATATATATATATATATATATATATATATATATATATATATATATATATATATATATATGAGCACACACTATTTAAATATATTAATCTAAATATGAAAAAAAATATATATATATGTAAATATAAAAAAAAAAAAACCTACAGTATTCATGCACTCACCTCCAGTTCTTGGTGTGCGGTGGTCCCTCTTCCAACCTCATCAGGGCGAAGCGGCCGCACTGAGGGACAGACCTCTTATTCCATCACCCCATTCCTTTTCCGCCCTGTAAGCGCACACACACACACACACACACACACACACACACACACACACACACACACACACACACACACACACACACACACACACACACACACACACACACACACACATGTTGTGTTTCCATGTTTTATGGGGACATTCCATAGGCGTAATGCATTTTATACTGCATGACAAACCGTATTTGCTATCCCCTACACTGCCCCTGCCCCTAAACCTACCCATCACAGGAGACATGCTGCATTTTTACTTTTTCAAAAACATCACTTAGTGTGATTTATAAGATGTTTTCCTCATGGGGACCAAAAAAATGTCCCCACAAGGACAAAAATTTGATATTGCCATCTTTGTGGGGACATTTTGTCCCCATACCGTAGGGATTACCAGTCCACACACACACACACACACACACACACACACACACACACACACACACACACACACACACACACACGTTTGGAATGGCATACTAACATAGTACTCTTACTATATCTGCAGTATATTGAACAGTTGTACTGGGTGTAGCATGCAAATTTTCGGGTTGCATGTAATACCTTTATGCCCTTGTGTATTTGGCAACATGTTTGCATTGTTGATCCCTGCAACTGGGTACTGCATGCATCCCACAATGCAATCCACTCAATTTAACCTTGCATTTTGATTCATTTTTTGACTGCAAAAAGTTTTGTTTAAATGTCACTACGACATATGCATACTACTATTTTAAAAGTATATTGTTCTGTTTTAAAGTATACAGTGTTTTCCATTGTAAGCACAGCCTCAGACTCCATAATCCTGCTGCCAATTTGCCCTTGCTCTTTGATTTCCGGCGACAGACTCGGGTCACTGTTCGGCTTGACACTAGAAGTGTTTCCAAAGGAAAGGCACTAAACTAATCAAATCCTGGAGCAGATTTCAGCTGTTCTTGGCCGGGTGGATTATGAGGGATAACGCCTAAAACTCAATTCTAATCCATCTTCTTGGTTTTCCGCCCCCCCGGCTTCCCCCGACTCCGGGTCACCATCCACTTACCCTCGGAACTCGATATACTTGTAGATACAGCCGGCGATCCCCATGGCAATGATGGCGTAGTACCAAGAACAGATGAACATGAGCGAGAGACAAAGACTCATGCCGAGGAAGGATAGAGTCCTGCATGAGAAGAGGAGGGCAAATGTTAGTGTGCAAACACAAGTAAAGCCACAGTAAACGGCAAGACGTGCCGGTCTGAAGCTCACCAGTGGTAGAACTTGAACCGCGGTCTCCAGTTGGGCGTTCTGAGTAGAGTTTGAACAGCACAGGCCAGATTCACAAACATGTAGCACATGAGGAAAAACCTGCAGCAGCACGAGAAAAACAACCATGATCAAAAGATGAAGTACAGTGCTCTCAAAAAGTGTTAGGGCCAGATTTACTAAACAGGGCAAATTAGCATAAGAGCGCAATCACATAAAAGAGCCGATGGGAGTGGACAGTTCTGCATGTGATCTACTGACGACGAGTAAATTAAAGAACACAGACGCAGCCGGATCATTTCCATAATGACCAACACAATTTACCAGTTAGCGTCTGGTTTAAGACATGCCTTTCTTGGGCGGTAAATAATGTCACAAACACCAGTAAATTGATGAGTTCAAACCTTAGTAAATCACCTTTTATTATTCATTTAAATACTCTCCTCCTATTAAATTTGCATCGGAAAGGGAAACTCCTACAAATGCATATGCAATAAGTTCATCCACAAAAATAACCCTGTCCACGCCTTTCCAGCGCTCATTTATCACTGTGTGTGTTTCGTAAATCCTTAAAAATAAGATATAGCATTTGCAAATATAATACAATGTAAATGTATTATGCAAATATATAACAATAAATATATATAAATATAATACTTTTTTTTATTTATATTTCATTCACTGGATTATCAAAAAATGCACTATCACATTGTTTTGTGCTACATAAATCATTTTAGTTTCGTTTTAACGACGCTTTTTCACATCTGGCCCTTAAACCACACTTGTCTTTACTTGCTTTAAACAACAGAATATTTTGTTAAAGGCTTTTTAAGCTAAAAAAGGCACAAACAAGTTTAAAAAAGCTAAATAAAACATATGCAGTGCTGAAACAAAGACATTTGTGTGTGTTTAGTGGATCATATTGATATTTAATGCGGTATTATTTTACTTTACTTAAACTATTAAAAATCATCTTATTAATGTTATTTGAATAAAGTTGAAATATTGTATTCTTAGACTACTATTATAGTATCTATTAACATTTTGAAATACCTTTTATGTTATACCTTTTTATTTAAATTTTTTAATGCAATTTAGCTTTAATTTGTTTTTATTCCAGCTTTAGTCATCTTAGTTATCTGCCGAAGCAACATTTCAAATTTTCTTTTAATTCAGGTTTTCATCTTATAATTATATCTTATTTTATTTCAGCTTTGTTTCAATTGGTACAAACTAATTTTGGTCACACTTTATTTTTAATGTTTCCCTGTTACAGTGTAATTATACATGTAAGTAATTAGTAATATCAATTAATACTAACTATAGGGTTAGGATTAGGTTTGGTTTAGGGTTTGCATGTAATTATGCATAACTTATAGTTATTACTATATTAAATACATGTAACATGTAACAAGGTACAAGGACACATTAAAATACAGTGTTACCAAAATATTAATAGTCTTAATTGAATTAGTCTTAGTTAACAATAACAAAACTGGTGGATGTCATTTGTTTTTAAATGTTATTATCTCATTCATTTGTGCAAACACTCTCAGGGTCCGCCGTATGTTTTTGTGCATGTGTGTTTGTGTGTGTGACGCCTCTTACATGGAGAGGATCGGAGCGACGTTATCCAGGGAAGCGATCAGAATTCCACTCTCACAGATACAAGCGGTCAGGAGCAATGCCCAGGTGGGCTCCCCGTTTGCCTTTCCATGGCCAAACACCTGCAACACACACAACACACACATGAGCAGCTAAACACGAGGGCAATGTGAATCTGACTTGAAGTCTGGCTCCTCACCCTGAGGAACGGCACTATGCCGTCTCGCGCTATGGCCTGTAGGAGACGAGGAGCGCCGGTCAAGCTCTGAAGCCCCGCACCGCAGGTGGAGAAGAAGGAGCCGATGACGATGACCCAGGGCGACGGCCACGCCAGTGTCCCAATCACCAGATTACCTCTGACCGCCTCACCAAACCTGAAATAAATTCAGCAAGGACGCATTAAAGTGATCAAAAGGGACAGTTGAGACATTTGTAATATTACAAAAGATTTATATTTCAAATAAATGCTGAACATTCTATTCATCAAAGAATCCTTTAAAAAATGTATTCCACAACGATAGTAATCATAAATGTTTCTTTAACACAGATAATCATCATATTAGAATGATTTCTGAAGGATCATGTGACACTGAAGACTGGAGTAATGATGCTGAACATTCAGCTTGATCAAAGGAATAAGTGACATTAAATTACATAGAAAACAGTTATTTTAAATAAATACAAATATTTCACAATATAATAGTTTTTCCTGTATTTTTGATCAAATAGATGTTTTTTGTAAGAGCATTACAAAATCTTACCCTGTATCTCCTCATGCACAAAATCACATGACATATTTATAAGTTAGTCTGAGTGTGAAGAACATACTTATCCCTCAGCACGCTTCCCTCGATGCAGGCACCAAACAGCACCACGCTGGACATGTCTGAATACTTCGGTTAAAGAACATTTGGTGAATCTTTTGGTTCATCTACCATTCTATTTATGTACTCGTGCAATGTACAGTTGAGTAGCAGTGCAATTATATTGATATGATGTGTGTGTGTGTGTGTGTGAGTATTTATGTTAGTGTGCATGGTGTGTTGTAAATGTAAATTGGAAATTTCTGCATTAATAAAGGCATCTCTTATCTATCTCTCTTTAGATTTTGAGTGTTTATACCTCCACAGAGTGAATGACCAGTGCACAGGATTCTGTTCTCTTCTTTTCAGGAGACTCTTTGCAAACTGATTTGACTGAATCACTGAAAAACGTTATGTGTTATTCGATCACTAATGTTATAAACTGTTCTGCAGGAGGATGCAATATCAGACTGTGTCCACCAGGTGGAGCGCCGTGTGTGTGTTCATGTATGAGAGGATACAGATGATGGAGGTGGTAGTGATGGCCAGGATGGTGCCGACGGGAATGGATTTCTGGGCGTCCTGCAAATCACCAGATCGGTTTGATCCAGCCATGATACCTGTTCAAAACAAGACGGATCATACATGGGTGCAATGATTATTTGACTTGTATTCCAAATGTGGCAAATCCAAACTTTGACTTGCCAGGCATTCTTTTAAATCCTATTCTACAGGGTTAATTTTCATAATCATAAATGAAGAATGAGATCCGGCTGTAGAGAGGAGACGAACCTGTGACGGAGGGGAAGTAGATGCCCACCAGCATGGTAAAGAAGGAGGTGATGTCGGCAAGCACGTAGCGGTTGGTGTTGGTCGGGATGGAATCAGGCTCCGTCACAGACGTAATTCCCAACTTCTCAATGAACTGACCCTTATCCATATAATTCCCAAAGAGGTTATCTGGATGAAAAAAGGAGGAAGCAAAACAAAGAGAGCGAATATGAGACATTTTCACCATTAGAATTAAGGGCTTGTTCAAATCACTAACCCTAAATATCAGCAATAGTAATAGTGATGGTAAGCATACCCAGTTATTAAGTTTGTAGTTTAAATAATAAGGACACACAATGTTATTTTAATATCCTTCACTTGCTGCAGGACAAAAACTCATAGATAATAGTAACTATCTTCTGTAGGTTCACAGGTGTTCAATAGTTTAAGGTCGATTTTAATTTTCTCTTCTGCTCATCAATGCTGCATTTATTTAACACAGATAAATAATAATAATAATGTGACATATTATTACCATTTAAAACAGCTGTTTTATATGTGAATATATTGTAAATTTTAATTTATTCCTGTGATCAAAGCTGAATTTATCATCATTACTCCTGTCTTCAGTGTCACATGATCCTTCAGAAATCATCCTCATATGAGGATTTACTGCTCAAGAAACATTTTTGATTATTATCAATGTCGAAAACAGTTGAGCTGCTTCATATTTTAGTGGAAATTGTGATCCATTTTGTTTCAGAATTCTTTGATGAATTGAAAGTAAAAAAATAAATAAAGAATGAATATACATACACTGATCAGGCATAACATTATGACCTAATATTGTGTGTGTCCCTATTGTTGCCAAAACAGCCCTGACCCGTCGAGGCATGGACTCCACTAGACCCCTGAAGGTGTGCTGTGTTATCTGGCACCAAGATGTTAGCAGCAGATCCTTTAAGTCCTGTAAGTTGCGAGGTGGGGCCTCCATGGATCGGACTTGTTGGTTCAGCACATCCCAAAGATGCTCGATTGGATTGGGATCTGGGGAATTTGGAGGCCAAGTCAACACCTCAAACTCGTTGTGCTCCTCAAACCATTCCTGACCCATTTTTGCTTTAAAGAAGGGTGCATTATCCTGCTGAGCCACCAGCGAATACCGTTTCCATGAAAGGGAGTACATGGTCCGCAATAATGCTTAGGTATCAGGAGTCAGCATAGGCACCCTGACTGGTCTGGGGTTATGCAGCCTCATACGCAACAAACTGCGATGCCCTGTGTATTCTGACACCTTTCTATCAGAACCAGCATTAACTTCTTGAGCAATTTGAGTTACAGTAGCTCGTCTGTTTGATCGGACCACACGGGCCAGCCTTCGCTCCACACGTGTATCAATGAGCCTCGGCCACCCACTCACTAACAGGAGCCGTGATGAAGAGATAATCAGTGTTATTCACTTCACCTCTCGTGGTCATAATGTTATGCCTGATCAGTGTATATATACAGTATATTTATATAAGTGTCACAAAAACTTGACGCACCATTTTCCAAAACATCTTTTGATGATGCATGTGGAAATTTGACTGATCCTTGACGTGAGTTGATTCTATGCTAATTTGATGTAATATTTGATGTTTTCTTTTTTTAAATATTGTAGATTTAGGTAGCAAATGAGAATCACAAAAATTATTGCATGTATTTTGAGACAAAGGTCTTTTAAATGAATTATTTTAATTTATCAAAATAAACAGAAAATAGTACAAACTTTGCTAAAGTGGTTGTTTTGAACAAGTATTAACTTAAACATTATTAAAAATATTATTTTAGCCGAAGTATTTGTATCAATACTGTGTGCATTTCTTTGTGCATGGTTAGGAGTGGTGTGTTGTGATGATTTACCGCGTAAGGTGCCACTCATGACACCTGGGATGCCCTGTATTTCCGTGATGTTGTTATTGGCGAAATAGCTGTCGCATGTTGCGTTCAGGAACTCAGAGTCGCAGAACAGCCGCCAGAGTTTGGTGGTGACCGTGACGTTTTCTCTCTCCATGACCTTCGCACACACATCGAAACCTTTCCAAACCAGAGTCCGGTTCCCCAGCACACACACTCTGTGGAAATCATTTACATATTTCAAAAAATGTTATAAAAATGAATAAATAAATAAAATTACAAAAAAATGATCTAAAATTAACATGAAAACTAAAAGTGCTAAGTCAAAAAATAATAAAACATAAGAATTAAAATAACAGTGCAGTGTACAGTATGTTTCTGGCATAAGTTTGGTTCTGTTATGACTGTAATATTCATGAGGCACATACGGGAAGACCGGAGGGTCGAAGGCGGTCTTGATCACTCCGGCGTAGACGGCGAGGATCGAACAGATGACACAGGCGAGGAAGACGAGCGCCAGCTTGTTCACGTACCTCACTCCTACAAACACCACAATGGCCATGAAGCTCAGCACTAGCGTGCCGTAAACACGCATGTTGTTCAGCATGGCGGCCTCGGCCTCGGCTCCCTCCAGACCCTCCATCTTAAAAATGGCCCCTTGTGGTACAATGTAAACCTGAGATAGGAGGACAAAAAATTATGCAAAGAGAAAAAAAGCTAAAAGAAGAAAAGGAAGAAAATACTTGGGACTGTTATCCAATATTCTACGATAAAACAACTTTCCTCACTTTATGGACTTAATCTTACATGTTTATGGATGCCGCTGACCTGCTGCTGTTTATGCTTGTTAAACTGCCTCTCAGAATAAATTACCCATAAAAAGGGTCTTTCTTCATCATTTTCTAAATGATAATCAAGTGTTTCACTAGGGACTTTAGCCTAAAGCATCAAACAATGAAAAGTCATGTATTTTTCAGCTAATAACTTCTGAACCATGCCATATGCCTTATGCCATTATAAATAATTTCAAGTATTGTTTTTCCTCCAGTTTTCCTACCAAAACTAGTTCAGATCATCTTCATTTCAGTCAACATAATAACCAACTGGACAATGTTTGACATCTATCTTTCTAACAAAAATCGCAGATGAAGACTTAATAGCTTATTGTCTTATTTTGTAAGACTAATACTTATAACAGAAACTGAACAGTCAAATGTAATACAGAAAAAGAGCCAGATAAGAGTGAACAAGTGATATAAACAACCCCCGATTAAGCAAACAGGTTAAACAAGATCAAACTAAAAAGAGTCAAAGAATAGCAAACGGACAAAGAGGGACAAAAGAAGGAGAGATGAGTGAGATTCACAATGACGGTAAAACAGACTAGCGTGAGTTCAGTTCTACAAGCGCTAATTGAACTAGTCAAGCATGGAATTAATACTGCAAATGGCTCGCCATTAGTCCTTATTAGAGGCCTGACCTAAATTATATTCAAAGCCATAAACTTTTGAGTGCATATGCTCTGTTTCACGCCTCTAAGCACAATATATTGCATTGTTCATTAAACTCTTTCATACTCTTCCCCTTATAAGAAAGGATAAAAATTAGTAATTATTGAGAATCTTACAAAATCTGTCAAAATTATGCCCGGGTCATAATTCACCCCCCTTTATATTTAATTACATTTTGCTTACAGAAACTATTTGAGTCGATTGTCATGACATAATATCAAAATGCATAAAAAACCCTGAATTCATTCTAAAAATGTATTTGTGATTAAAGGGATAGTTCACCCGAAAATGAAAATGTGATGTTTATCTGCCTACCCCCAGGGCATCCAAGATAGGTGACTGTTTCTTCAGTAGAACACAAATGAAGATTTTTAACTCCAAACGTTGCAGTCTGTCAGTCGTTTAATGCATGTGAATGGTAGCAAAATCTATGAGAGTAAAAACATGCACAGGCATATTCAAATTAAACCCTGCGGCTCGTGACGATCATTGATGTACAACACTATGACCAACAGCCGTCAGCGCGCCATCACTTCCGCTGGGTGAGGTCAGAATACACGATATGGCGTATCTCAATGGGATACAAGTGGCGGAAGTGATGTCGTGCGCCATGTCGTGTATTTTGACCTCACCCAGTGGAAGTGATGGCGCGCTCGCGGCTGTTGGACGGCTGTTAAAAATTATATAAATACTGTTCGGTTTATCACACAAACCGATCGATCTGTGTCTTAAGACATCAATTCAATGTGTCGTCACAAGCTTTAATTTGAAGTTGTCTGTGCATGTTTTTTACTCTCATTGAATTATATCCCATTGACATGCATTATACGACTGACAGACTGAAACGGTTGGAGTTAAAAATCTTCATTTGTGTTCTACTGAAGAAACAAAGACACCTACATCTTGGATGCCCTCGGGTTAAGCAGATAAACATCACATTTTCATTTTTTGGTGAACTATTGTTTGAAATAAATATTCAGGGCTACTGCTGGATAACTGGACTAGAACAGAAAACAATATTATTTAATGATATTCAATATATGTAGAGTTTTAGAAACACATTCACCATATATATACATGGATTCCCCCCAAAAATCCCCAAGAATTCTCAGTAATACAAATAATATTATTTTTAAAATGTTTAATTGTCAGAATTATCTGTGATTCATATTACAATGAAATTAAACTTTTGGTAACACTTTAGAATAATGGTCATTAGTTAACATTAGTTAACTACATTAGTTAACATGAACTAATAATGAACTTCACTTATTTATCTTTGTTAAAGTTAATTTCAACATTTACTAATACATTATGAAAATCTTGTTAAAATTAGTTAATGCACTGTGAACTAACATGAACAAACAGCTGGATTTATATTAACTAACATTAATAAAGATGAACAAATACAGTAACAAATGTATTGCTCATGGTTAGTTCATGTTAATTAACTAATATTAACTAATGACCATTATTCTAAAGTGTTACCAAACTTTTTAATGTTATTATTATTTTTGGTCGACAGAGATTGCGTCCCTTCAGGATTCGGTGGATTCTCTTCACAGACTGTGTTATCTGCATGAAGGAAGTGATTGATGAAATACACACACATTGATTGGAATTGCTGAAATACACCAAATACACACACATGTGATCTGCTAGTCTCTATGGTGACCTGTTCATTTGAATAATATCTGCCGGGTTACACAATACAGCTTTATTCGGCTCGCTTTAACCAGGCGTCTTAGTGTCCTTCTGAACCGGAGATAAAACACTCGCTCGAATCAGCACGCCGTGGACCCGCGGATCTCAAGTGTGGGGAAGATTTTCCACGGACAATGGGAACTAATCCTATGTTCCTCTGGAAGAAAGAATGAACCCATAGGTCAGATAGACTCGAGCCCCCGACGAGTAAAGCAAATGAAAATACACCAGCAGCCGAGAACACGTGCTCAAACACGAGACGAGCGAGGCCAGCGCTCATCAGCGGCGCAATTAAACGCAGAGTCTGCATAATTACTTAATTACTCGCTCTAAGAGGAGAGAGGGAGAGCAGGAAGAGAGATAGAGAGATAGAATGAAAGAGGGATGAACAACAGCAAATGAAATCAACTTTAAAAAAAATGTTTGCAAAACTTCCTGACTTTATGTCTTCATTTGGTATTTGGTTGCCGATGATATTTCTCAATCCTGTGTGTGTATTTCATTGGTCGATTTAAGCACAAAGTCCCTCCAGCGGGAGTTCTTCTCTATATCAGTGTCAGTGTTTCTGAACTCCCTGAAACGCCTCCATTGTAGTCTTGAGTTTTCTTCCGGGAACGAACACGTCACAATATTACTAATTTAAATTATTTATATGCAGAATAAAGGGGAGGGGCCTGGTTGAGTCAGATAGAAGTGTGTTGAAACTGGCGGTTATGGTAAGGGGCGGGACATTTCCCAAACACACTCAAAGTACTTGACCAATCACAACACACAGCTCGAGCCGACCAATCAGAGCACATTGTGCTTTTAAGAAGGCAGAGCTTCATAGAGACAGGAACTAAACAGAGCGTTACTGACAGACTGGGAAGAGAGAAGCCGCAACAATGGAGAATATGAGGAAAATAAGGAGTTTTTTGAACATCTGCTGTGAAGCTTCAGTGTAAACGCCCACTGCTGTTATTGGCTGCTGTGAGACTTCAGTGTAAACGCCCACTGCTGTGATTGGCTGCTGTGAGACTTCAGTGTAAACGCCCACTGCTGTGACTGGCCTCTGTGAGACTTCAGTGTAAACGCCCACTGCTGTGATTGGCCTCTGTGAGACTTCAGTGTAAACGCCCACTGCTGTGATTGGCTGCTGTGAGACTTCAGTGTAAACGCCCATTGCTGTGATTGGCTGCTGTGAGACTTCAGTGTAAACGCCCACTGCTGTGATTGGCTGCTGTAAGACTTCAGTGTAAACGCCCACTGCTGTGATTGGCTGCTGTAAGACTTCAGTGTAAACGCCCACTGCTGTGATTGGCTGCTGTGAGACTTCAGTGTAAACGCCCACTGCTGTTATTGGCTGCTGTGAGACTTCAGTGTAAACGCCCACTTGCTGTGATTGGCTGCTGTGAGACTTCAGTGTAAACGCCCACTGCTGTGATTGGCTGCTGTGAGACTTCAGTGTAAACGCCCACTGCTGTGATTGGCTGCTGTGAGACTTCAGTGTAAACGCCCACTGCTGTGATTGGCTGCTGTGAGACTTCAGTGTAAACGCCCACTGCTGTGATTGGCTGCTGTGAGACTTCAGTGTAAACACCCACTGCTGTGATTGGCTGCTGTGAGACTTCAGTGTAAACGCCCACTGCTGTGATTGGCTGCTGTGAGACTTCAGTGTAAACGCCCACTGCTGTGATTGGCTGCTGTGAGACTTCAGTGTACTTACTCATTTGTAGAAATGTGTTGCATGTAAACTGAAAATTCTTGTCATGTAAGAGCAATAGGAAGATATGTAAGAAGATGTATGTGTTAGAGAAAGACATAATAGAGTGCGTAAAAATGATCAAACTTTTAAGCTTACATTTAAAAAATAAATGTACTATCTAAATACAAATGTTAATTTTTTGTGTGTGTACTACATTATTGACTTTTCCTAGTAGATTTTACCTGTCTGAATCTGTATTTAGAGTAAAGAGCACTCAGCTAAACTCACATTATTGTACAGAATAGAAAGCAGTTATTATCAACCAAAAAGTAAAAAATATGAATATAACAAATATTTTCATCTAAACATTTCGACCAGTATGGCTCACACAATGACAAAAACACTTTTTATTTTGGTGGCATTGGCCAATTTACTGACACAATAACTAGGTTTTGAAACATTAATTACATGTTTTGGGTGAGTAACTACACTTTGCAGACGTGGAATAGAGTTGTGAGGATCCAGCAAACAGCTGTGACAATTGCACTTACAGTTCAGAGAAAGTTAAGACCGGTTTGAAAAATGTGCTGAAGCGACTGAGAAGTAAAACACAGACTCCTAAAACACACAGGTTGTTGATCTCACCAGCAGGATCTCGATGCAGCCCAGGATGTACATGGCTCCAGCGTAGGTGGTGCCTAAGTAGAAGCAGATGCCTACAGCGCCACCGAACTCAGGGCCCAGAGAACGAGAGATCATGTAGTAGGAGCCTCCGGCTGTTAAAACCAGATGCATGATCACAAACAAAAAACCCTCTCAGGAAACGATATTATAGGATATTAACAAAGCATTCTGGTGTTGACAGCTCTGAAAAATAGCTCAATACAACCAACAATTACAACTTCCTGTTTCTTGGAAAATATTAAGCATGCTTATAAAGAGGCTTTTAGTACTATAGGGATAATAGCAGCCTATCGCTGATGAACAGCGGACGGGGAACCAAACCTGGCAATTTCTCCTCACCTCTGCTCTCCTCCAATCAGGAGATGAGATCGAGGTGGTCATTAGGACAGGCCACGCTCATTGAATTATGAATACATAAATATAGCTTTGAGGATATTGCTGCCTGGTCATTGCTCAGAGTTGTCGTTGCTACGGTGACCGCTTACTGTTTCCAAGGCGACCCACATGCACATGTTAAGCTTTAGCAGGGGCTCGCTTACCTGGCACTACGCCGTTCGTGGCGATGGCACTCATGGAGATGGCAGTGAGCATCGTCTAGAATAAAACACAGAAAAACATGGGTGATTAGTTGACATTGGCACACATTAAAAATAATAATAATGCCATGAGATAGTGTAAAATATGACAAGAGTTATTGAGATATAGAGCTGTCCTCAACGGTAAAAATAAGCATTCTGATTCATGAGCAAATGATTCCTATGAACTGGTTCTGTTAAGTGAATCATTCAAAAAGACTCACAGAACAGTTTGAATCAGATTAATGAATCCTTCACTGAATGGTTGATCAACATCTCTAAACTGTAGTTATTATTATGGAATATGATAATATGTATCACAGATTAAACAATAGAAAGGCAGACAGAACAATATAACTATAAAATATATAGATAGACAGACAGAGATAGATACATAGAACAACGGAAGGACGGACGGATAGATAGATAGATAGATAGATAGATAGATAGATAGATAGATAGATAGATAGATAGATAGATAGATAGATAGATAGATAGATAGATAGATAGATAGATAGATAGATAGATAGATAGATAGATAGATAGATAGATAGATAGATATATAGATAGATAGATAGATAGATAAATAGATAGATAGATAGATAGATAGATAGATAGATAGATAAATAGATAGATAGATAGATTAGATAGATAGATAGATAGATAGATAGATAGATAGATAGATAGATAGATAGATAGATAGATAGATAGATAGATAGAACAGCTTCTGTGAAAAGGAGGAAGGTGTTTAGCATTGATCTATAGTTGAGTCAGATCAACTTCATTAAAGCAATTTAGTAGAAAAGACTGAAAGTCCCAGAATAAATCTGATCTTGTTTGAAACCTCTTCTGTCTCCTTAAAGGACGGGACATCTCCTTTTAGCGCTGCACTGCAATAGAAAACGTCCTGGAAATTAAAGCCGTCTTTGCATCAGCACTGAACTGTCTGCAAAAATGCAAATGTGTCTATTTTGGAAGAAAACAGCAGGACACTGATGCTTCTTTAGAAAGTGACAGAACATACAGACAGAAACAAACGAGTGTTTGAATCAATAGAGAGAGAGAGAGAGAGAGAGAGAGAGAGAGAGAGAGAGAGAGAGAGAGAGAGAGAGAGAGAGAGAGAGAGAGATTACTTCTATCGCTAGATGGAAGAATCGTTTTCAGATGAACCTGCTTTTTGTGTTCATCGTTATTTGCCTGAAAACAGCATTGAACCATTTTAAAATCACTATAGCACACATGGTGTCTTGTGGCTGATTGTTTTATTGAAAATGAGTGAAAATACGTCAGTGTCAGAGATGGTGACAGACATTCACACACACACACACACACACACACACACACACACACACACACACACACACACACACACACACACACACACACACACACACACACACACACACACATTGTGTTTCCATGTTTTATGGGGACATTCCATAGGCGTAATGCATTTTATACTGTACAAACCGTATTTTCTATCCCCCTAGACTGCCCCTTTCCCTAAACCTACCCATCACAGGAGACATGCTGCATTTTTACATTTTCAAAAACATCACTTAGTGTGATTTATAAGATGTTTTCTCATGGGGACAAAACATGTCCCCACAAGGACAAGGATTTTGGATATTGCCATCTTTGTGGGGACATTTTGTCCCCATAACGTAGGGATTACCAGTCAAAACACACACACACACACACACACACACACACACACACACACACACACACACACACACACACACACACACACACACACACACACACACACACACACACACACACACACACACACACACACACACACACACCTGAGAAAAAGACTCAGTAAGCTCAACACACATCTCCTCTAGTTTCAGAAGAGATCTCTCAAGCGTGATCAGATTAGACAAAACACCAAAGTTTGCAAATGAAATTAGAGATCTGAACTCAAAGATTTTTCATCAAATGATCCAAGCTGCTCTTCACATTCATGTATTGATCTATACTCTTACCACCAATAATGCTCTCATTTTGCATTTATTTAAAATAATTTTATACAAAGTTGATACTTGAATGAAACATTATTGCATTTTTCGATTGTAGCTGCAGTACATTAGGCTTTAATCAGTGTATAATCAGGAGTTTTCTCTCTCAGACGGGCTGATAAGACACTAATTGACACTAAGCGTTTTTTCTTAACTGAGACTCATGTGAGATCCATTTCCACCCACACAAACACAAGTCCAATGGCAATTCAGAAACACTCAGAGAATCATCACAGAACTCCATATGCTAATCACATGCTGGCTGCAGCCTCTGATTGGACGATGCAGGGCACCGGCTGTTTGAACCAGTTTTCCCAGCCAATCACACCATCTGCCTTCAGCGGAGTGAGCCAATAATATTGAGACAGAT
Source organism: Gobiocypris rarus (assembly GCA_023029165.1). Classification (NCBI taxonomy): domain Eukaryota; kingdom Metazoa; phylum Chordata; class Actinopteri; order Cypriniformes; family Gobionidae; genus Gobiocypris; species Gobiocypris rarus. The sequence continues at coordinate 3,198,633 of CM040921.1, read as the reverse complement.
ACTATGACAACCAATCCAAAGATTTAGAGGAAACAATAGTGAATAAATAATGCCCTCTCTTGAAATGTGACATATTATTACAATCCAAAACAACTGTTTTCTATTGTAATATATCTTTGTGATCAAAGCTGAATGTTCAGCATCATTACTCTTCAGTGTCACATGATCCTTCAGAAATCATCCTAATATGCTGATTGGTACAAAAGAACAGCATTTAGATGAAAAAGAAATCTTTTTTAACATGATAACATATTTACCGTCACTTAATGCATTCATTTTTATTCAATAAAAGTATCATCATACACACACAAAAACCTGAAATAAATCTTACTGACCACAAACGCTGGTGTCCATAAGCTCAAATGATTTATTTGTCAGCAACTATCTTAATTCAAGGTATGTGTCTCCTCACTGTTACTCAGCAACAGAGTGCCAGCGATATTTGGTCCCCTGGAGAAGATAAATTTACATAATCAAATGACACATCAGAAACTGAATATAATACAGCTCAGGAAACAGAACTGCAGTAAATGGAGGGGGAAAAGTGCATCTTCCATTTGCACAAAGATCTGATCTCAAGCAACATGCGAGCTCATAATGGTGTATTTATAATCAACATTTCTCTTGCTTTGCCTGCCATCTTGGAGCTTGAGCAATGCATTCTGGGATTGACTATTCTGTGAATGATATACACAGATCAGTTTTATCCTAATATTGTGTGTGTCCCTTTTGTTGCCAAAACAGCCCTGACCTGTCGAGGCATGGACTCCACTAGACCCCTGAATTTGTGCTGTGGTATCTGCCACTAAGATGTTAGCAGCAGATCCTTAAAGTCCTGTAAGTTGCGAGGTGGGGCCTCCATGGATCGGACTTGTTGGTTCAGCACATCCCAAAGATGCTCGATTGGATTGAGATCTGGGGAATAAGGAGGCCAAGTCAACACCTCAAACTCGTTATTGTGCTCCTCAAACCATTCCTGACCCATTTTTGCTTTGAAACAGAGTGCATTATCCTGCTAAAAGAGCCACAGCCACCAGGGAATACTGTTTCTATGAAAGGGTGTACATGGTCTGCAACAATGCAGGTGGTACATGTCAAAGAAACATCCTCATGGATGGCAGGACCCAAGGTTTCCCAGCAGAACATTGCCCAAAGCATCACACGGCCTCCGCCGGCTCTCTTTCTTCCCATTGTGCATCCTGGTGCCATGTGTTCCCCAGGTAAACGACACACTGTGTATTCTGACACCTCTCTATCCGAACCGGCATTAGCTTCTTGAGCAGTTTGAGCTCCAGTAGCTCGTCTGTTTGATCGGACCATATCAGCCTTCGCTCCCCACGCGCATTAATGAGCCTTGGCCACCCATGACCCTGTGGCCGGTTCACCACTGTTCCTTCCTTGGAGCACTTTTGATAGATCCTGATCACTGTACACCGGGAACACCCCACAAGAGCTGCAGTTTTGGAGATGCTCTGACCCAGTCGTCTAGCTATTACAATTTGGCCCTTGTCAAACTCTCTCAAATCCTTACGCTTGCCCATTTTTCCTGCTTCTAACACATCAACTTTGAGGACAAAATGTTCACTTGCTGCCTAATATATCCCACCCACTAATCAGTGTTATTCACTTTACCTGTTATGCATAATGTTATACCTGATCGGTGTACGTCTGGCTGCCTTAGAATTCGGCCAATTCTTGTTGTCTCTGTTTTAAGTATTTAATTACATCTACATCACCAAATACACAACACACACACACAAGTGACAACAATTTATATTCATGTATTAATATATTCACATGAATAATCTGATTATTCAACAGAATCTTTCCCAGCTGTCATAACCCATAAATAACCGAAGCGTTGTCTGTCATCCGCCTGTCAATGTTTCTGTGCCTGCCGACTATTTGAAAGTGGATCGATGCTGTTGTTTGTGTCCTTTAATGATTCATTACTGCATTTCTAATGTCTTCAGTCTGTCTTAGAGAGGCGAGCGTCTCCATCTCTGTGATGTATGAAAGAATCAGCGTTCTCTCCTCCTCTCCATCTGTTGCCATGAGAGACCGAACGCGATGAAAAGCAAGCGATGGGCGTCTGGCAATGAGCTGGTAATTTCAGATGACATCGATAGCGTCTCGCTACTTCTAAATATGATGCATATATACACTCATTCAAAAACCACCGGCGGGTGCTGAGGTGAAGCTCGCACCTGGACCGCTGTCGAGGGTGCGGACGGGCAGATATATCATACATGCACATTTTTCAAAGACGTTTCCTTGGATGGGCTGGAAGTCATTGAGATGCAGCAGTTGAAGACAGGCAAACGTCATCTGTAGCTTCATCAAGAAACAACACTCTCGTAATGTTTTCATGCACACCTGCAGAACGGCTCTCTCAGGCCATTTTAACCTCGTTTTCAAGGATTCTGGAAAGCCTTCATTATCTTTGAGTGTCTCTGATGGCTGTGGCTTTTCACATAATGTGCTTAGATTTTAAATAAGAAAGCCTTAGATTTTAATGTGTGCATTCAATTAATGTTACTGTCATTGTACCTGCCTGTTGCCTTTTATGCCTTTCAGCAAATTGTGTCCCAATGCACCCCAAAATAAAAATTGTATTACTGATAACTAAAACGATTGAAATATTTTGTTAATTAAAAAAAAAAAAAAAAAAAAAAATGAAAACGGTAAACTAAACAAAAATTCTGATCTTAATTAAGGTTAAGTATTTAAATAACTAACTGAAATAAAAGTAAAACTGAAATAATTAAAACTTTTTAGATTTTGTTTTTATTAAAAAAAATGAAACTGAAAATTAAAAAAATAAAAGCAAATTCAAAATATAAATAAAAGAAAGAGGCAAATAATTACTATATTAATTATGTTTTGCATAATAAAAATGAAGCCTAATTTTAAGACCATTAAGATGTTTTGAACTGACAATTTCATGAAAATTAAGAAAATTATAATTATTTACCTTGTGATTAAATTTAAATAGTGGTTATGTTATTTGTTATACTGTATGTAGACATCATGCTAGAATTTTATTTATTCGTAGTTTTTTAAAATAATAATAGGAATTGCAACCATCAAAAGTAAAACATCTGGATGCATTATGCAATGAAAACCGGGAGCAAATGTGCTGAAAATAATGCGATGCAAACCAACAGACCTACCAATAGACCTTAATAGTCCTAAAAAATATCTGATTATATTATAGTTTTGTCTGCACTTTTGCCCTACACACATATGATCCAAACATACTCGAGGCTTTCAAGTCCTTCAAAACAACTAGCGCAACTAGAGGGACACCAGAAAAGAAAGATGGCCTAAAAACTGTCAGCTTAATAGACATAATCAGGAAATAGTGTTCATGTCAGCACTCATAAAGTGTGTACTCAGATGGAACAGCAGACCTAAAAAACAGCAGCTTTTCTGTGTTTAGCGAGCACCTGTTGCCGGACGCCATCTAGGCGAGGAGCTTTTAGCTTCAGTGTTCTTGTCTGAAAGCATCTGGATGCGTTATAAATGGATGCATCGTGTTGCTGAAATTTCTGTTTGCTGGATTAAACTACAACACTCCAAAGGGACAGAAGAGCTTTTCTACAAACGGCGGGAGAGCTTTTCCTGGTGGATCAAAACAAGTGCTGCTTGCCATTTTCTTAAAATAGCATGTGCAACATGATGCATTACAACCATAAATGCAGACATAACAGTAGCACACCTCAACACCTTGCATGTTTAATATAACAAATGGTGTCCAGTTATCATTTCTGAAATAAAAATGCTATTGATGATCAAATAATATTTTGGTGATTTTCATGGGGTTCACACTTCGAGAGTAGTATTGTAGCATGCATTTCCAAACACAACCAGAGCATGTGTGTGTGAGAGAGAAAGAGAGATGAAGGAATAGATAAGAATGACTCCTGAGCTCATGATAAAAATAGCACTTCCACGGGCGCTGGAGAATCTAGGTTGCACATGCAAACATACAAATCACATACTAATGAGCATGTACACTGAAGTGCGTTGCATGCCCGGTGACGCGTGCAGGCGATGGCATGCGCACAGATGAAAGAGATGCATGTTAATCAGCGAGTCTTTGAGAATGTGAGGGCATGCAATTTCAGAATCATTGAAAATGAACATCAGATGTGTGCACGTGGCAGGATGATATCTTAGGATATGTCTACATTAATCTGGATGCATTTGAAAACGGCGTTCACATTTCAAAACCCTCTCCGTCAACACTGAAACGGCAGGAAATGTTAAGATCATCTTAAGGCGCATGCGTTAAACGTAATAAAAGCTCACGCTATTCTTCTGGCACTATCATTTTATTAGCAAAATATGCAAACACTCAATGATCTACTAAAAAAAAAAGGTTATTTTATTAGTTTGTCTCGGATAGTTGCTTAATGCCATTTAATATTATATCAACTTTGTATATAAATGCATACAAAATAATCAAAAGCAATTTTGTCCAATATAGATTTGTTTATCTGTTTTGTTATTTTGTAAGAAATCCCTATTAGGTTTCATGACAGCAGATGTGGATGTACATGCCCATGTCTATCTCATATGATATGAGTTTTTCAGGGGCCACAGAATTCCCTAGCTACAGCCCCACACAAGGAACTTAACAAAAAAAAAAAAACACTAGCCTAGCTAAAATAAATGTCACCCGTTATTGAAGACAAGTAAACAGATAAAACTGAATAAACAAATTGCATGGCGTGTGACTCACCGTGGAGCAGCACATGAGGACGATGATGAAGGCTTCAATGACCCCGCCGATGCCCACCATCCAGGTCATCCTGAGAAACAGAATCACTCCCAGGATGTTCTGCAGGCAGGGCAGGTAGACGCCCATGAGCGTGCCCATCCGCGGAGCCTGTCAACACACAAACACACACTATAACAGCAGTCTATTAGACCAACAACATCACGATCTGATTACATCTGATCAGTTTCATGCTTTCATTTAGTTGTTAAGCACCCATTACACATGTTCTAATCTCTCGACTGTACAAAACAATAATGCAAGTGTTGATGGTTTTGATAAAGAGAGAGAAAAAGATAATGAATCCATGGGAAAGCTGGAAATATCATGGAATGTTGTAGCAACTCGTGATGTAAAAACTGCACATAATGTAATAAGTGTTATATTATTATTACAATAGAATCTGGTGGATTTTGTAGGCAGGTTAAGTTTTTTTTAAATGTACTGTAAATGAATACCAATGATTTGTATGTTAATAATAACAATAAATAATAATAATAACATGAATATTTAAATCTGTTGCATTTTGCAGGTAGTAAGACTAATGTTTTTATGTTTTAAAATCTATTACAATTATGAAAATATGACATGTTTTTGGTGAGTTTATAATGTAATAAATTTCTCATAATGTAACATTTTTTATTACATTATGAGCTCAAGATTTTATTACATTTTGAGAAAATTATTCCATTATAACCATTTTATTATAGCCTAATAATGATGCAATACTTATTACATTATGTGCAGTTATTACATTATGAGTTGCTACGTATGTTAAAATTGATTTCAAAGCCAGATTAATAGTAATGCAAAATAATAAATCTTCAGACATAAATTTAAATACTGGGCAAACATTTCATGGGCTATAAATGGCTTTTTAAGTGCAATCTCGATACTTCTTTTTGTTTTAATCGATGTCCTGTACTCACAAATGATGGAAATGGAAAGCCATTAGTCGAAAGGTGTGGGAACATTGTAAATCTTCTTCTTTCAGACATGAATGTGTTGCACTTAAGGAGATGCTGTTACTTTACCAAGTGATCAGACACAATTTTCATCTGGTGGATAATAAAAAAGAGGGAACTGAGCCATTTAAAAAACCAAATATCAGAGAGATGTTTCACCCGAGACAGCTAAAAACCACACAGAAAGCATTAAGAAGACCCTAAAACCATCCACAACATCCAATCATCTCAGAACACCAAAGCTCATGCTTGTGAGTTTTTCCATCGGCAAACACGACTTACATTTACTTCAGAAAATGTCAAAATCTAGTTCTGATCTAGCAGAGAAGTTTAAGCCCTGTGATCATTAAGACTCTCCTCTCCGTCCACTAAACATTCAGTGCCATTGTGTTTGCTGTGTAGTGTTCGTTTCAAAGGCTTTCAAAGGTAAGTAAGAGCCAATGTCATATTCAAAGAGGAAGTGTGTGTGTGTGTGTGTGTGTGTGTGTGTGTGGAGTGGCCAGTAATTACTAACACACAGTGAGTAAATGTCTGCCAGCTTGATCAACGGTGAGTGTGTGTGTGTCTGTGTGTGCGAATGTCCATCAACACGGCATCCAAAAACAGCTCCACTGAAATACGTCCCGTCCTTGTGCAAGGATACTGTCAATAAAATGCAATTATCCCAGTGTCCAAAAAGGACAAACGGGCAAACACCAGGCTCAACAAACCACAGCGGATGTAATGTACAGGACGACCCCACACACACACACACGTTTACATGATTTATGGGGACTTCCCATAGACATAATGGTTTTTATACTGTACAAACTGTATATTCTCTCCCCTTACTACCCCTAAATTTCCAGAACACACACACACACAAAATGGCGTAATGGTTTCTATCCCCTACACTGCCCCTGCCCCTAAACCTACCCATCACACACACACACACACACACACACACACACACACACACACTGCCCCTGCCCCTAAACCTACCCATCACAGGAGACATGCTGCATTTTTACATTTTCAAAAACATCACTTAGTGTGATTTATAAGATGTTTTCCTCATGGGGACCAAAAAATGTCCCCACAAGGACAAGGATTTTGGATATTGCCATTTTGTCCCCATACCGTAGGGATTACCAGTCCACACACACACACACACACACACACACACACACACACACACACACACACACACACACACACACACACACACACACACACACACACACACACACACACACACACACACACACACACACACACACATGTTGTGTTTCCATGTTTTATGGGGACATTCCATAGGCGTAATGCATTTTATACTGTACAAACCGTATTTTCTATCCCCCTACACTGCCCCTGCCCCTAAACCTACCCATCACAGGAGACATGCTGCATTTTTACTTTTTCAAAAACATCACTTAGTGTGATTTATAAGATGTTTTCCTCATGGGGACCAAAAATGTCCCCACAAGGACAAAAATTTGGATATTGCCATCTTTGTGGGGACATTTTGTCCCCATACCGTAGGGATTACCAGTCCACACACACACACACACACACACACACACACACACACACACACACACACACACACACACACACACACACACACAGTTGATTAAATGTGATCTAATGGGCGTCTGAGAGAGTCCCGTGTGACCCACCCTTGAAAACATGCACTGAATCACTGAGCAGCGTTCACTCACTCGCTTTACTGTAACTACAATAAGAACAGAGTGCAGCTAGATCCTTACACTTTCTGATACTGTGAAGTCTCATGGTTGCTATGGGGTTCCTGAGGTGTTCTGATTGGTCGTTATCAGGTTGCTATGCAGTTGTTAGGGTGTTCTGGGTGGTTGCTCCATTTGTCTCCATTCTGTCACCTGATGGAGTTTGGGTTCTTTGCCACTGTCGCCTCTGGCTTGCTTAGTTGGAGACACTAAATACTCAACAATATTGTTGATCTGACTGTATGAGAACTGAACTGAGCCGGACGACGACATCCTTCATAAAGAACTGCTTTATAGATCAAATGAACCAAGTGAACCTTAGTGAAGGAACTGAATCAACACTGACTGAACAACAGCCGAACTGCATCATTCTCCCGTTATCACTGTGAAGCTGCTTTGAAACAATCTGTATTGAATATAATGCACTATATATAGTGCACAATTTTGCACATATTTACAATATAAATGTTTCACAGTATGTACTGGTGTTACGGGTGTGTAGTGCAGCAGAGATGAGGAAATCCAGGACTTCCAAACAGATAGGCTTTTATTCAAATGACCGTGAAACAGACCACCAAACACTTCACAACATAACGTGTAACATAACGTAGACCGGACAAGGAGAGAGTGAACAAGAGGAACTTAAATACAAACGCTGATGACAGACTAAACGAGGGGCACAGGTGATACCGATAACGATAACTCAACACAGCTGAACAGAACTAGACTAACCAGGGTAACCAAGGGAACAGAGAAAGTGGCGGGAAACATAGACAAAGGAACATGTGACTAAGGCAAACAACACAACAGAAACACAGATATGTAACAACTGGGTCTTTATACATGAACATTTATTGCTGCCACTTTTTTGGGTTAATGGCATCTTGAAAACCCCTGATGTAGCTTTTTTTTGCATGTGTAAAATGATTAAAAATAGCACTATAAATAAAAATATATTTTTTATTAATCATAATTTTTTTAAATCTATTATTTCACAAATGCTGATTTGCATTAATTATCAAAAACGTACTTATTTTTGAACATGGTATTCTTCAAGTACCTTTGAGGACCCTGTAAACGTGCATGAATACGGTCATTTTAATGGTGATATTGTAGATATCTGGACATGTGTGTTTATATCTGCTCCTTTACGGCGGCTTTGAATAGGCCTCATCCAATCCGAATCTAAATCCAGAACTATATGTTTTATAAATTAGAGCTAATTACAGTAATTGTCGTTAACTATTATATGGGAGACAATCTGACGTGCTGAAAGGAGCAAAGACAATAAGAACCGCAGAGAGAAAAGATGATTCCCTCCGGCATATTTTTAACCTTCATGACAGACTGAGATTAGGACCCTTCAGATGGGAAACACACACACACACACACACACACACACACACACACACACACACACACACACACACACACACGGATCAGAACAAGTCATCCATACGCTCAAACGACAGCAGATGGCAAACTGGGAAACAAGACTTTTAATTTAATTAACCTGAAATAAATAAGAAGGTCTGAATAATGCATGCCATTAAATTCAATATCAGACATGCAAATGTGCAATTCTGTGTGGGATAATTTGATTTCTGAAGCAAGGATTAATTTCGGTATTAATGTAATCTAATACAATGTGGCTTTATGCATCACGTCTAAACAACGGCAATAATTATGTTCTATGATAAGGTCACAAATGAAGTGAACCTCACACATCTGTGCTTTACAAGCAAGCTTTAAAATTAGGCTTTTATTAAGTCTGTATATAATGCATAATAACAACTTTGATCAAATTTTTATTTTTAAATTAATAATAAATCATAGTATGTTTCCATAAATTACAGCAAACACAGTTATATTTTAATAAATGCATAAGATCATAAAATTAAAGAGTTGTAATACATTATGTGTTAAAAATGTTCAACTAACATTCCTTAAAATACCGTCTTTTGTGTTCAACAGAAGAAAGAAACTCATACAGGTTTGGAACAACATGAGGGTGAAAAAATGATGACAGAATGCTCATTTTGGGTGAACTATCTCTTTAAAATGCTAACTTGTTTCTGGGTTTTGGCCTAAAAAATCCCTGCTGCACTCTATAGCCTTATTCACAGCAGCGCCATCTTCGACGAGAGTGAAAGCGAGGCTCTGAGGGATAGACATACATCTCTTCAGAGGGTTGTGCTGTTATTTAATGCGTTTTTGGATTGTTCTGCTGATGAAACACTGCAAAAATATCTTTCCAAGAAGTTTTAGTAGACAAAAAACTCCAGATAACATGAGCTGTGGAAAATTATAAGTGATTTATGAGCTTTATAGAGCTTTTTACAGCGGATGCCATTGAAAACACGACAAGTCTTACCCTCACAGCCTCGCTTTCATACCTGTCATGGCGCTGCTCTGAATAAGGCCTGTAGTCGCTACTGCATCAGGGATGGGTAATGTCGGTCCTGGAGTGCCGCTGTCCAGCAGAGTTTAGCTCCAACCCTGATCAAACACACCTGAACAAGCTAATCAATGTCTTCAGGATTACTACGGCTGTGTCAGAAAAAAAGAGCCCACTTCACCTTTCCACAAGGAGACAGCGAGTGAAGCGGCACCCGAGGCTTCCCATTTCCAGGAATCACATATTTCACCATTGGACTATAGTGAAACTTCCACGACACAAATCGGCACAATGCCAAATGATTTTTGTCTAATTATAACAGTGGAAACAACTTAAATGCACATATTATGCAAAATCCACTTTTACATGGTGTTTGGACATGAATGTGTGTTGGCAGTGTGTGAACACAATCACCCTACAATGATAAAAATCCACCCAAAAGCCAAAGTTCACTCATCATCCATGCCGTTTTCATTTTCTGAGGAATGTGACGTCACATTCCTCATTGTCCGCCCACAGCCGCTGACTGACAGTCCTGCATTACCATAGTTGTCCGCCATTTTCTCCACGCTCCAGTAACGTTAGCTGTACAGTCACCAATGTCACGTCAGTAATGGCGGTGTTCTGTTTTATGAATGTACGAGTGGGCATAAGAGTCTTCAACTTCTCCCAGCACCTGAGCCACTCAGGACACAGTGGATTTATTTTATTTTTGAAGGTAATGCGCCTCAAAATACACAAGACGCAGATCTTTTCACTCATGACTGCTTTATTTCTCAAGGATGGATCTGTACCAACTCTTAAAAATACTCTTACAATAAACGTCATAAAACTCATCAGTAAAGTTTTGGCCATCATTCGGACAGGGTCCGCTACGACAGGCTTGTACTGTATACCTGTTCTTTCTCCATGCAGCATATATTCTTTGACTCTGTAAGCGTCATTATCCGACACCGGATGAAATTGAACACCACTAGTAGTTTCTGGCATTCCCAGTGCATGAGATTGTCCTGACACCGGAATTGAAGCTCCGCCCTCTTCTTGGATGGGTGTTGGGAGCAGCAGTTCATTTGCATTTAAAGGAACACAAACTAAAACAGCGCGTTTGTGCTCACACCCCAAAAGCGGCAATTTTAACATGCTATAAAAAATGATATATCTGGGGCAAGGTAGACAAGCGAGAAACATGGGAGGACTACCTCACCACAATATCATTTTATTGTTTTTCTCCTTCCATGGAAGCATGTGTGTGATGTGACGATGTATGAATCCTCATGTTCTGTTGTTTATGCTGCTATTTGTGAACAAAACAATTATTTTTTTATTTTTAATAGGTCACAGACACTTATCTATTCTAATTATATTCTAATCTATTTATAATTTAACATAATTTAGTCTCTTAGCAGTTTATGCTTGGTTAACGAGTGTTGGTTGTTGGTCAGAAACCCCCCCCAAAATGAGCATCCATGTTATGGAGAGGAATAGAGCTAAACTCTGCAGGACAGCGGCACTACGGGACAGACGTTGCCCATCCCTGTACTAGATCCTAAAGAAGTCCAATCCCTACAGACCCTCCAAACCCACGAGCAGCACTCGTCCTGTGAAAACCACAGGCGGAGGGAAGCAGATCGTCTTTGTCATTTTGACATCCTTCTCTTCATGCTAATGTGCGACACTTCTTGCCTGATGTCAGAGGAATACTAATCAGATTTACTGTCTGTCTGTGCCCTGCGCCGCACTACTCGCTTTAATCCTGATCTCAATAATGTCTTTCCTTCTCACAATCGTTTTTACAGCTTTTGACTTAATGACAGTGAATGAATTATTTTGGCACAGTCATGCCAGAATTTACATAAAACTTAACCACTGGCCAACAGACACACGGCCAGAACTGAATAAATGAGTTTAATAGTATTATTATTATTATAATATCGCTGTTCTATCTTAGAAAAAAAATGCCTACTAAAGATATTAAAAATATAAGATAAAACAATTCATTAATTAAGCCTTACATTCAACAGACCAGAATATCATGAACCTGAGAGCATCGTGCAGGTGGGTTTTGCATGGGCAAACACCTCAGAAAATGTAATATTTCACAAAGAGCTCTTTTGTTTGCTATGTGACAACTGAAACGAGACAAAATGATTGCGTAAAATGGCCAAGGCTGCTCGTATATCACTTTCATTCATAAGATGAGTGTCAAGGTGAGATTACAGCTCACTTATCACAATGACAATCCAGCTGTGCTCTTGAAAAGCATGTTCCAGTCCATTCCCTACCCCAGCATCCGTGAACAATAGCAAAACACAAATACTTCTGCATCTGACTATATCAAACATCTCCCCTCTCATCCACTTTCATCTCTTGCATCCCTCTAATTACGAGCAGGAGCGTTTGCGTGTGTGTAACACATCTGAGGAGTGAGTGAGATGAGTCCAATCAGCAATTAGTAATTAAAAAGTGCTGTCGCCACAGAAACACTAGTTTGGGGTCAGGATTTAATATCAAGCACATAATTAGCAAAACAAGATAGAGGGAAACATACTAACACAGAACAGCCTTCCATATAGCTCTGTGGGAGAAAATGCCCTGTTGATGCCAGAGGTCAGAGGAGAATGGCCAGACTGGTTTGAGCTGATAGACAAGCAACAGTAACTCAAATAAGACTCATCAAACCAAGGTTTGCAGAAGAGCATCTCTCTGAACACACAACACGTCCAACCAAGCAGCAGAAGACACACCAGTAACACTCCTGTCAGCTAAGAACTAGTCCCGCACAGACAGACCGTAGCCAGGTCTGGACTCCATCGCAGCTTTCATTGGCCACTGACCATCCATAGGCCGTCTGACTGACATAGAACAAAAATGAACTGTGATTGGTTGCTTTATGTGTCATGTTTAGGGGTGTAAAAATGTAACATTGATGTCTCTATAATACCAGACTGGTGAGTTAAACTCGTATTTGAAAGAGTCTATGCCGTGAACTTCACACACTTTTGAGAATCCAGTGTTTAGTTAATGCTGACAAGCACTCATTAGCTGCATTTCCACTGTCGGGGCAGTGCGAGCCAGGGCTTTCTACAGGCCGGGCTGGGCTAATAGCCTTGAACCTGTAGCACCGAGCCCAAAACCATCCTGTGTTTCCACCGTCAGGTCATAAACTCGTAACACACCTCTCTGGAGCAACGTCTCCAACAAATGGAAGTTTTATCAGGAAAATTCACTGGAAATCACAGGAAACTAGCGAGATTGCAAAACGCAAATGCCGGAGTTGCTTTATTTTATGACATATGTGGAGCTAAATATGGATATCAGACAGTCCGGTATAAAGAGACGAGACGTACTGACAGATACAATAAATATTGTGATAGCCTATGATTTGTCTGGTTTCGTCAAGTGGTCGTATTTGCCATGTTTACTATGGTACTGGTTAGTGCACATAGTCTTTTGCATGGCACATAAATATTTCTGCCTTATTTGGTTGTCAGAATCCACATCGGGTCACATCAGTTATTTCAAACACTTGCAGCTGTCTGAAAGTGACTTTTGAGCTGAAATGATTTTAAAAGTCTTTAATGCTGATGTTAGCTGGTATGTGAAATCATCCACGGTGCTGCCGTCTCCAGACTCAGATAAACTCTGCCTTTGTTCGTAATCATTCCTCAAGCCCGAGCTGGCATGCTTTGGACCAAGGTATTCGTCGGGCCAAAAATCCCTGGCTGTTGGCCCAGAGGAAGCCCAGACGAGGCCTCGAAACTCGAGTGACGATGTGGAAATGACCCTGGCACGCACAAATGCACGCCCGCTTTTGGCCCGACAGTTGAAACGCGGCTACTGTCACAGTTACAAACACAATGGCTTGCTATTTCCATAAGGGGGTTTGGCTTCAAGGCATCTTTGTTTCCGGATGAACCGTTAAAGAACACGTCTCCTGGAAATCCTGCAGATCAATCAGATTATAGGAGTACAAGTGTTTCCTATTTTGTGTGCCATATGCATCAGGCATTCAGCCAATGCTTCATCTGAGAGTAGCTAAGAACAGGCTACAATTCATCTACTTGTTTTGCCAGATTAATGAAACCAACAGGACAAAACCAAATCCCTCACTTTGTCAGATGAATTTCATTTGTGCATGTGAATGCACTGCTGTGAACAGGCCTCAACATGAACACTAACCCTAATAGAAGCCAATAAAGGAGACTTTTTTCTAATTAAGTTTGTGGTTCAGTTGTAGTGCAGGAACACATTTACCCACAGCACTCCAACAGGAACCCCATAAACCTGATGAAAACCTGGCTTTCCTGATGCAATTTGAACAGACAAGCCTCTAGATGGGCACACTTAAACCTCTGAGCACTGCTGGAATACAAATGAAGCATCCCTCACGTCCTGAAGAAAATCAACACAATCCTGTGACACTTCTGGGAGTTTAGACCCGCACATTTATTCACTAAAGCAACACTCTCAGTTTATACAAACCTTACCTTTGTTTGGCAAGGTATGATCACCATATTCATAAATGCATTTACATATCAACACTATATTCACATGCAACTCCATCATGATATCACAGTGGTATTTTTTGTCTGAGATATTTCTGTATCTGGCAGGCTCAGGGTGTGACACCATGCGGGTTGAAATTAGTTCTCATTAATCGAAGCTGCGGTGGCTTGACAAGCGAGTGCGAACGTCTGAATCAACAGCGCTTGGCAGCGGTCACTCTTCAGCCCATAGACTCCATCCGAGCGGAGCAATGCTCAGTTTACTGGAGCAGGTGCGTAATCAAACCTCTTTCGTCCCGTGTGTATATGTGTGTGTTTATGATTTCCCACGAGTGGCTTCCAGCCGGCGAGAATCTCAGGTAAAGGCATCTGAGAGCAGATGGGACAGCCGTCAGAGGACCCCGGCTGAGAGCCTCAGGTGTCCCGTTCCCACTGCGGCTATAAAGACGCCACAGCACCCTGTGTGCTCGTCACCACCTGTCCAGCTGCAAGGACGACATGTGAAACCGCTAGATAATGGATTCCGCTTTAGGAATGACAGAGCAGTTTTCAACAGCTGCTCTACTGAAAACTTGAAAAAGACCTGATTTTAAAAGGACAGTTCACCCAAAAATGAAAATACTGGCATCATTTACTCACCCTCATGTCGTTTCAAACCTGAAGAAGCATTTTGAAGAATGTTTTTGTCCATATATACTGTATATATATATATATATATATATATATATATATATATATATATATATATATATATATATATATACTATATAGTACTGGTCAAAAGTTTGGAAACATTACTATTTTTAATGTTCTTGAAATAAGTCTCTTCTGCTCTGCATTTATTTGATTACAAAAAATGTTAAAAACAGTAATAACTTTTAATATGAATTTTCATCAGCTTTGCAGTCCAGTGTTTTACTCCAGTCTTCAGTGGCACATGATACTTCAAAAATTATCCTAATATGCTGATTTGCTGCTCAAGGAACATTTCTGATTATTATCAATGTTGAAAACTGTTGAGCTGCTTCATATTTTAAAGGAAACCGTTATCCCCACCCCAGTATGCTATGATGAATAGAGAAAGCTGCTATAAACATGCTGACAGTTTCTCACTACACTAATAAGATTCTTTTGCAACAAAATATCATTTTCTCAAAAAATATGATTCTTACATGCATATGTCCCACACATTAACCAAACCGTATATGAACATAAGTGCATGCCAACAGAACTGTCAAACGAACTGATGGAGAAAAGAGGAGAACAGCAAGGAGCTTGTAATAGTCTCTTCTCGCTTGGCTGGCCAAACAGGAGCTGACAGCGTTAATGTGACTTAGTTCAGACGGGGTGAATTATTAAAAACCACAGCAATGGCAGGGGAAGGAAAAGGGCAGTGGATATCACTGTCAGCCCAACACAGATTACTGTGTGTACGTGAGCATGTTCAGAAATTGCACAAATTACTGCTCTGCGCCCCTGTTTCTTTGAGCTTGACATGAATTAGCATTTTTCCTGCGACTCAGTGTGTGTGTGCGCGAGTGTGTTCATGTAGCGAGCGTTGGCTAGTGGTCTACAGAGAGCATATGGCAACTGTAACGACCACATGTCACCGCCCGGAACATCTGATAACCTCTCGTTATGAGGCTTCATACTTCATAGCTCATCTTACATCATCCTTGAGGAGAAAAATAACATTTCCCCGCATGCAGTCAGCCCACATCAATGTGGCAAGACTAAAATATCTGCTGCGAACCAATTATCAACACAAGCAGTCATAGCAGCACAACATTAAAGGCAAAGTGTGCCATTTCTACACTACTCAGAATTGCAAACAGAACTAGATCTTGCACATGCAAAACCCGCCGTCATGAAGATGGATGGCTGCCAGAACGTTGCTAAGACGTCTTTTTTTGCATGTCGCTTTGTGATATAGATGGGGTCTCCCTTCAATGCAAGCAATTTTTATTCCTATTTTAATGTCAGCCAAGAAAAATCATATGCATTGAACAGTGAAAACAACTCTCCTCGACTGAGTTTGACCAAATCATTCATGTCTGCACCACAAAATAGTGGTTATTATGGACTTGCGGTATAAATACTTAATGTTACAAGTTTAAATTCCAATCTTTAGTGCAAGTTTGTGCAACTTAACTTGTGGACTAAAAAACGCTCTTAGGCAAGATTTCTCTTATTCTTAAGGCTGATAAAAAAATACAGTAAAAAACAGTAATATTGTGGAATATTATAACAATTTAAAATAGCAGTTATCTATGTAAATATATTGTAAAATGTAAGTTATTCCTGTGATCAAAGCTGTATTTTCAGCATCATTGCTCCAGTTTTCAGTGTCTTCAGTGACATTTGATGTATATGCTCTTTAATGCTGATGATTGCGTTAATTTACATATGCATATGATTACATATTTTATCGCTTGTTTCTACTTTTGGCACTATTTCAGAGTACTCTTTCAGAAGATGCATAATAGCACCCCCTACCGCATAACAGTGAAAACATGGAAAGATTGATTTCCATCAACGGCTGGGAAAGAGTACAACAATGTGCCGAATGACTTCTGTGCTGTATTTGTGAAGTAAAGATGTCTTTAGACTGAGAGAGAGCGTTTAAGACACCCGTGGAGCACAGCTGAATCCTGAAGACGTGATTCATATAAATGGACCCCCATGGCTGAGTGTGTGTGTGGGGATGTTGGGACATTTTCTGCTGGAGATGAGCGGATTGACCCTCTCAAAATGGAGGCTGATTGGAGAGCAGATGCTTTGCAAGACGAGCTAATTAAGTTGAAGTCGCAGTGTGAAACAAGAGGAAGATTATCGCTCTCCTCAATCGCGTTGAGAGGACAAATCCAATTCCATCTCAGTTCTTTATTTTACTCTCTTTCTCTCTCACTCGCTCTCCCTGTACAGCTGAGGAATGATGTATTGCAGGGTTTAATCTTTACTAAGTTTTTGGTCATTTTAACTGCTGGCGTACAGGAGGCCTCAGGGGAATTATAATAGGAGATGGTTGTAACACACAAAATGTCTTGAACACACTCAGTACAGACTCTCTGTGCCAGAGAAAGAGACTCACTGAATCAGAGCTGTTATTGTTAACTAAAAACATAGCATCTGATAAAAAAAAACTTAACCAAAAATTGTTGCAGCCTAAAATAAGTTGCACAAAATTTGAAAAGCATAAAATGAGTTGAAGTGCTAAAAATAAAAAAATAAAGCCTATGAATTTAAATGTTATATGATTTTATGGGAACGCTATAAATAAAATTGTACTCAACAAAAGCACTTGTTTTATGCACCCACTACACATCCATGAAGCCAATCCAATTGCACAACTATTGCACCAACACAGAAATTGTGTATATGCAGAAGCTGCGCATTTTGTTACAATCCTTTAATATCATACACAAAAAGTTAGAATCAAATCTGCAAACTGAATTGCAATCAAAAAAAGCAGAATTGAAGCGCCTGGGAAACAGACTGGGACAGGCCAGCGCCGTGAGGGAGGTTATGAGCACGACCGAGGCAACTCTCTAATGAGCACGCTCGTTCTGGGAGACCGAGGGACCAAGGGAGATCAGGTCACAGGTCAAAACAGAGCTGGCAGCTGTCAGTTACACACAGATTCGAGTCACATCCAAGATCTCGCTGTGTTTATACCAAGCGGCAACCTCCCGCAGTTTCTCTTGAAGCCAATACAGAATTGACTTAAACTGTAATTCATCGACTGGCCACTAGAGACAGGCTCCAAAAGAGAGCAGAATCTCATTCAGCCCCATGTTAAAATGCCCAACTTTAACAGCAGAAAAAAACATGTTTACAGCCTGGTACAAATTTGTCTAAACTGCAGATTTTGACCTTCATGACAGCTGTGAGGGGGTGAATTTTTTTTATAACTCATTCGTTTACATTATATAAAGCCTTAAAGTTCTGCATACTTAAGGGCGTGGCCACTTTGAGTGACAGGTGGATAGAAGTTTGTCTGCTGTCTGTTAGTCAGATGTCACCTCAGCTCCGCCCACATCCAGCCTCTTTGCCCATTTTCTGTTATCCGGGAGTGACGCACTGCCAAGATGGCAACAGTTTTATGCTTTAAAACTGCTCTTCAGAATCCTATGGGTGGTGTCACAGACACTACGTCCATTTTTTTACAGTCTATGGTTTATGGCTCTGTCTGGCAGCAGCCAATTCATTTTCTGTAGCAATGGAAAACTAGACGAAAATGTGTGAAGACAAACGATATCTGTTGCTTTGAGAGCGTGCCGTGAGCATTTTTGTGTACCTGGACAGGTTTCTTGCGCGAGCCCTCGTTGTTTTCCGCCTCCTCGTGTTCTTTGCTGCCCTGCGGCAGGTTGGAGTAGTTGGCGAGACTGCTGAGAAGAGACGATACCATGGGAATCGTGTCCATCTCCTCCTGTAGAGCGAACACACGCACACACAGAACAAATATTGTGAGCGTTAAATAATTCACTTGTGATGAGCATCATCTGAAATGTCATGTTTACATTTACATATTACAAACAACAAGCCCAAAGGACAATTTCCTGAGTTTACTCTTTAATCGCTCATGAAACTCTCAGCAGTGTTTTGTTTAAGATGCTCATCTGAATTGAGGAAGTAGTTGTCATACAGTAAGAGTACGGCGCTATAAAATGTGCAGAGCAGCTCAGATCATTTGCTCTAGGAAGAATTTGATGAGAAATGTTTAATTTGATGCAAAACTTCACGATTTAGTGACAAAGTAGAATGTGTTTACTGCACATTTGATCAAATACAGTAGGTCATCCACGCAAACCGAAAACACATGGGCACTGTTATTTTAATTAGTTAGCATACGTTGGGCATTAAAAACCAATTTAATTTACATATATACATTCAGTGTATAAGAGAAAAAAATGTAACACTTAGGGTCCAATTCTCACTATTAATAGTTGCTTATTAGCATGCACATTCCTAGGATAACGGCTGTTTATTAGTATATATAAAGCACATATTAATGCCTTATTCTGCATGATCATATTCTACATCCCTTAATCCTAAACTACCTAACTACACTCAAAAATCTTGGGTTATTTTTTCTACCCAAAACCTGGGTTGAGCCTTTTTGGTAATTTTTGGGGGTTATTTTTTCAGTGTTTGGGTAGTTTTTGTGTTACTCAGGTCCTGGGTCAGACGTAACAACCCTGGCGTTGAGTTATTTATCTCGTGCTGTTTGCGACGTCTTCAGGAGAGAGCAGTGCAGCTCCGTCAAATTGGTGTCTTCGGTAAAATACAGGTTTGTACATTTTATTTGATCAATAAATTCATTATTGTGCTGTATATCGTTTAATTTGATGCAAAGCAACATACAGGGGTGACCCAAACGAGTGTCACGTCAGTCTTTTCGTGTGAGGAAAACACCTGAGGCCTCAGTTATAATGAAGTGAAAAAATAAGCTAGTATTATAGTAAAAATGAATCAACTATGCTGGGTAAAATTAACCCAACAAGTGTTCTGTCCTATATTTACCCAATTGGGATTTCAACCCAGTGTTTTTTAGAATGTAACTATTAATAAGCAGTAATGAGGAGTTTATTGAGGCAAGTTATAGTTAGTTAGTTTAAAGTGTAACCATAAAATATTTGAGTTCTTTTAATAGCAAATTTGGTTTTATTTATGGCCTATTGTGGAGATCTCGTCTGGAACTCTGAAAGACACAAGCCAAGGTCTCCATTTGCTCACCATTTAATCTCATTGCCTACTAGGACAAACAACAGAGGGATTAAAGTAAAATAAAATAATATTTGAGACTTTTTAAAGTTCTTCCTTCAGCTGGACAATAACATTTTCTCCCAACATCAGGATTTTAGGTTAAAATGCATATGAATGCTCATTATAATTAACGTTTAAATCACCTTTCTGCACACTTAAATATTCCATGAATTAATATGAGGCCATAGAAAGGCAGTTTAAAATGCAGTAAAGATGCAGTAAAGAATGTGTTGCCTCTTTTTGGACTGAAGTTCTCTTGCATGCTGTTCTCATCCACCTGCAGAGTTCAATGTCCTGGGGACTTCCTGCCCTTCAAACACTAATTATCCTTATTAATTACTGTCAGACTCTTTTATTCTGTTAATCACTATAGTTTGCGTGCCTGTGCCTCACTGTCTAGCTCTAATGAGAGCTTAAATGTGCCACCGTTGCAGGTTTATCGTTTAACGTGTGTGCATGCGCTCAAGTGTACCTCAAACAAGGCCATGTTCTTGCCGTCATATTGCTGGTTCTTCTCTGGGTCGGTGCTGTTGATAAATGGACTGCTCTCCTTGGGGTTCCCATCTCCTGTTAGCAAAAACACAAATAAATCATCAGCATGACAGCAGACGCCACACAACTCCATAGGGATTCACGGGCAAAAGCTGCTGTAACCATTCCAGCACTACATTAGGGTTGCACAAAGGTAAAACATGTTTATTGAAAAACAGATTAGAAACAACTAGAATTCAAATGTATGCATTTGGCAGATGGGCTCATCCAAAGCGACTTTCATTGCATTCAATGTATACAGTTCAAACATTAATTCTAATTTTATAAATTCTATCAAGCATCAAAATTATATTGCCATAATGCCCTTCTGTGTGAGTTGCAAGAAATGCCATCCTTTCTTGATAATTCTAACAAATCCGTAATATTACTTTGTAAAGACAGTAGCAGCCACACATACATGTGGACTGTTTGAGATGACCTGTATCTGTACAGGTAAGACGCTTCCTCTACCGGTGTGTTCATTCACCAGGGATCTTAAGAGGGCAGCTATTTTTAGGACCTGGATGGCAGGGATCGAGTGGAGATTGGGTGTCTCTGGACTCACACCACAGGAGAGGAATTTTAAAGAGGTGCGCTGCGCACACACACACACACACACACACACACACACACACACACACACACACACACACACACACACACACACACACACACACACACACACACAGGTTTAAAAATTAGCACAAAATACCCACCCACCCATCCATCCATCTATCCATCCATCCATCATATCCATCTTATCCATCCATCCATCCTATCCATCTTATCCATCCATCCATCCTATCCATCTTATCCATCCATCCATCTTATCCATCCATCCATCCTTCCATCCATCCTATTCATCCATCCATCCATCCATCCATCCATCCATCCATCCATCTTATCCATCATCCATCCTATCCATCCATCTTATCCATCCATCCATCTTATCCATCCATCCATCCTATCCATCCATCCATCTTATCCATCCATCCATCCATCCATCCATCCATCCATCCATCCATCCATCCATCCATCCTTAGATCCATCCATCCATCCACCCTATCCATCTTATCCATCATTCATTCATTATTCTCTCATCCACCCATCCATTCTATCTATCTATCTATCTATCTATCTATCTATCTATCTATCTATCTATCTATCTATCTATCTATCTATCTATCTATCTATCTATCTATCATCTATCATCTATCTATCTATCTATCTATCTATCTATCTATCTATCTATCTATCTCATCCATCCATCCATCCATCCATCCATCCATCCATCCATCCATCCATCCATCCATCCATCCATCCATCCATCCATCCATCCATCCATCCATCCATCTATCTATCTATCTATCTATCTATCTATCTCATCCATCCATCCATCCATCCATCCGGTAGTTAGATAACAGTACTTGTATTTGGATCTGGTTTGTAATAATTAATGTCATTCTCACCATAAAATGCAAAACTGATACATCCGATTTTCCATTGAAGCCTTTTATCTGACATTTAGTCACCAGTGATATTTCAGTTTCTTTAACCTCTATACTCTATTCAGAAAAACCAAAGTCCTGATTACAGGTTAGTCATCCGGTTCCAATCGGATTTCTACAGTGGTCATTCCCAGTATACGAGCTGACAGCTGATCACCTCCCTGATCTCATCCGCTCTGACTGCGATGTAGCGGCTGCCTGCTGTCATGGCTTGATTGACGCTCCGGCCTCTGGAGTATTTCAGTATGGCTGTCAGTCTGTCACGCTGCATTGAGTTTAATCACACTGTACCACGCACTCGTGCTTACATTACAACAGCAGTCTGTAAGGCCGCGGGCCTGAGAGAATATATACTTTATTCCCTACAAAATGTATCTGGAGGTTGACCATCACAAATAATTACCATACCATGAAAAAAAGTCAATATAAATAAAATGACATTGGTGTTAATGTGTTTTGTAACCAAATTAAACAATTCATGTTTTAATATTCAAATGTATATGCCACTTTTATGGTCACAATATGCTTTCACTGTTAAATAAATCTTTTCTTTATTATTTTTAAACTTTAAATTATAGAATACAGAATAGATTAAAATAGACAAACTAGACGGATGGATGGAAAAATGGATGCAGAGTTTTGAATTTACAATGACTATTGCCAGGCACTTGATTAAAAACAGAACGAACGAACAACAGACTGAAAGATGATGGATGGATGGATGATTAGATAGATAGATAGAACAAATAGAATGGTGGAGTGATAGATAGAACCATAGAACGATGGACGGACGGATGGACAGACAGACAGAATGGGTGGATGATGGATGGACGGACGGACGGACGGATGGACAGAATGGATAGATAGGTGGATGGATGAATGGATGGTGATAGAATGAACAATAGAACAAATGAACAATAGAACAATGGATAGACAGACAGACAGACAGACAGACAGACAGACAGACAGACAGACAGACAGACAGACAGACAGACAGACAGACAGATAGATAGATAGATAGATAGATAGATAGATAGATAGATAGATAGATAGACAGATAGATAGATAGATAGATAGATATATGATGGATGGATGGATGATAGATAGATAGATGGATGAAATGGACAGATAGATGATATCAATTCATCAGCGCTGCTCCACCTAATCACATCATCGCCAGCTAATATACAACATACGTGACATCATAAATATGAAGATGAATGTTAATTGTGAGTGGATGTAACGGCATGTTCATCTTCACAGCTGTCGAACACTTCACACTGAACAAACACCGACTCAGTCGCACATCTAACGAGTAATTATAATTATGTTAGAGTGTTGTCATTAGCGGAAGTGATGTCACGAGGCATGGAGAACTTTCCCCTGAAGAGAAGCGCATCTGATCCGGAACGTTACGCCGGTCACGGATCTCAATCCACCGTTATCACATTCCGTCCTTCCCAATCACACACACCGCGATGAACGAGTGTTATATGAACCTGTGTGTGACAGAAAGGGACTCGTTGTGTCAGATTGAATCTTTCTTTCTCACACAGCACACTAAATCCAAACACACTCGTTCATCTGCATTGGTCACGTTCTCTGACACTTGGGATTGGGTCTCTACGTCAAAAAAGCAAAAAGCAAACTTCAACCAAACTAATCCCAGAATTCAGTGGCCGGCCCTGTCTGACAGTTAAGAGCCACTGCTGTGATGGTGCCGTCTAACACAGAGAAATCTTGTCTTTCCATTGGCTCAAATAATGCGACACATTGTCAAGGATTCATCAGTGTTAGTTAGATGGACAATGTTTCCCAGAGCCCTATAAATAGCAACGACTGGCGAAAACTCAAAGCAGTCTCAGCCTCAGACTTCACACAGAAATAGCACAAGCTCTCTCAAAAAATGCCATCTGATTGGTTGGCTTCATGCAATTTTATAGTACAGCATTTTTTTTGCCAATTTACAGGTCCAAGCCTCGAGACAACATTTACGCATTTGGCAGCCTTTTTTAATCCAAAGCAGCTGATGATGCATTCAGACGAGCGTGTACCTGAGTGCTGATCGCTCTACAGGAACCGAGGGGAAATGCTGGAGAAAGAACTTGTGCTTCCAAAGCATTTTTCCAAACAACTTATTTTGTGTAGCACAAAAGAAATCAATACAGAAGTCACAGAGGTTTGGAATGACATGAGAGTGAGTAAACAATGACAGTATTCTTTATTTTTGGGTGGACTGTCCCTTTAAATGCATGTGCGTTAGGTGTGGTATTAAAAATGTAGGTAAAACAAGTTGAACGAGTCATATTTTCTAAAATATGTCATATTTTCTAAAATATTAGTAATAAAATATTACTAAATTGTACAGTCAACATTTACAATTTGAATATTTTATGATCAATATCTAAAGATTAAATGAACTATCATTCAAATTAATGGATTTAATTATTAAATTAATAACGCAAAATGCATGTAAAGAAATTCAAATGTCTTGTGTATGTAGCCACAAATAATACATATAATTTTATGTATAATAATGTTTAATAATATTTGTATAAATTAATCAATTTACCAATTATCAATTTTAATTTATACAAAAATGTAATGCAATATTTTAATTCTTAAAATTATTATTTGTATTATTTTTTAATAACTACACTATTAAATAAAGATAAAAATAGTTTACATTTGAAACTGAGGGTGTGGTGTTTAACTGCAAGACATGCAATTAATTGTTAATTATTACTTGTTATCATTAATATCGCAAAAAAGCATGTAAAGAAATCAAAATGCATTGTGCATTTAGTCTAAAATATAAAATATTATTATATTATAATGTATAAATTATATTCATTTAGTTGTAATTGAAAAAAGGACTTCATTAAAATTATTATTTGTATTATTAATGATTTAACAAATATCAAAAAAATATTACAAATATTATTGAATAAAGATAAACTTTGTGCTGGTGTTAAACTGCAAGACGTGCCATTGTTAACGATAAAACTGCAAAAAGGATGTGGAGGAATCCAAATGCTTTGTGCTTGTAGTCTAAAACATAAACATATATTTTTAAATACAACTGAATAACTTTGTCTCATATTAATTATAATATTTTGTTAAATAGCCTACATTAATTATATTATTAGTTTAATTTAGATTAAGTTCAAACAAAAATCTAATTTGTATTATTTAAAATTATTATAAAAAATCAATAAAATAAACTTTAAATTGTGGTAACATTCAGCCACACTCATAAATATGATCACTTAATGACATTCAAGCAGAACATGCTGTAAAATAATCTGGAAAAATTCATCCACAAAAGTGTGTCGTGACCTCCAGCCAACATCAGAAGCCTTGCAGCAGGAGCGACCTCGCCATAGCAGGGCCGGGGCGCGCGTCTCTACCGCGAGCTCTTCTAGCGTTCTGTGACGCTCGCAGGGGATCAGAACAGAGACGGCACACACCGCGCACAGCAGACCCGCCATCTGCTGCCCTTGACTGCTGATCCCAGACCAGTTTGATCTTTCCTCTCATTACATTTGGAGAAGCTCTGATCCTGAAGGAGCGCTAATGCACAAATCTGTCCAAAACATCTCTGGGGTTTGCTCAGAGTAACAGCGTCTGCGAGTGTTAATAAGACGCGCCGCTGCGGTGACCGGCCGAGGAGAACCGCGCGCTTCTGACCGGTGCAGAATCAGCCATGTTTCATCACTGTTGAGCAGCGTTTTAGAGATGCTTTGTGACAAACGGCTGCACACTTTAACTCACAGATAATGATTCATGTCGCAGAGGTGGCGTAAACCTCTTACAGGGCCAAAGCTTGAGAGTGGGAGCTTGAGGAGCACGTCAGAAACTACACTTTATACTTTCTGTGAATGTGAGCGGATGCTGTCTGTGCAATGATAGAGTGTTGGTTACTTACAAAACAGCCCACCTGCAGGTCTCTAGGGGCCTATTCTAGCTCAGTGATATATAAGAAAAAAACATTATTTATGTGCAGATGATTTATAAAATTAAGCAACATTGTTTTTTATTAAGTGTTTGATTTAACTTCAGTAACAAATACATCAGTAAGTTAATTGCTGTGACTCAGTGCAAATTATTTTAAATGAATCAATGACAATTTATTGATTCATGACTCTTATTCAAAGATTCATTCATAGTATCATTCAAAAGAGCCCCCATGTGGAATTTAGAACAACGAATGAATGAATGAATGAAAATATACACTCACCTAAAGGATTATTAGGAACACCTGTTCAATTTCACATTACACACACACACACACACACACACACACACACACACACACACACACGTTTGTTTTTGTGAAATGTGGGGACATTCCATATAGGCGTAATGCATTTTATACTGTACAAATCGTATTTTCTATCCCCCTACACTGCCCCTGCCCCTAAACCTACCTAACACACACACACACACACACACACACACACACACACACACACACACACACACACACACACGTGGATCACCAGAGAACGACACACACGTGGATCACCAGAGAACGACACACACTCTCTACACACACACACACACACACACACACACACACACACACACACACACACACACACACACACACACACACACACACACACACACACACACACACACACACACACACACACACACACACACACACACACACACACACACACACACACACACACACGTGGATCACCAGAGAACGACACACACGTGGATCACCAGAGAACGACACACTCTCTACACACACACACACACACACACACACACACACACACACACACACACACACACACACACGTCTGGTGCGCTATTCTTCTGGGGCGTAATTGTTTTTATACTGTAAAAAACGTAAATGTTATCCCCCTACACTGCCCCTGCCCCTAAACCTACCCATCACAGGAAACATTCTGCATTTTTACATTTTCATAAAAACTCATCCTGTGTGATTTATAAGCTTTTGTGTCTGTGGGGACCTCAATTTAGGTCCCCATGGTTGCACGAGTCCCCATGAGTCTGTCTGCAGTCAGGTTGAAGTCCCCACCAGGCTAGAAAAACATGTACACACACACACACACACACACACACACACACACACACACACACACACACACACACACACACACACACACACACACACACACACACACACACACACAGAGATCATCAGGGAACGACATACATGATTAAGAATCAAGGGTTCATAAACTTTTTAATGGGGTCATTTTAATAAATTCAGCTATTTTTTTTGTCTTGTGGCCTATATGTAAACATCTTTTATGTACAATATCTTATTCAGGACAGCACTAAAGAAAGATTTGCACTTTGTATAATCCCTATTTTGTTAAAATCATTAACCTTTTTACAGATTCTGCAAGCGGTTCACAGACTTCTATAATAATATATATAATACTTTAGTATTGGTATAATGGTGCATCATGTAAATTAAATATTCTTCCTCATGTTCATAATCAATGTAGTGATTCCTCTGATGAAAGAAACATCCTTTTAGCCATTCCAAATTAAAAACATATTACTATTGTAAAATATTATTATTATTTCTATGTGAATATATAGTAAAGTGTCATTTATTCCTGTGGTCAAAGCTGAATTTATCATCATTACTCCAGTCTTCAGTGTCACATGATCCTTCAGAAATCAAAAATTTGCTGCTCAAGAAACATTTAAGATTATTATCAATGTTGAAAACATTTTTTTTCATATTTTTATGGAAACCTGTCTGAATACTGTCAAAAGAATAGAGAATATAAAGATAAAATAGTTTTAGCTATATCGCTGAGCTCAAACACAAACGCTGCAGGACACTGAAGTTTATTAGTGTTAGTGTTAGTACTCTAACGATGAGCAACAGTCATAGTGACGCTTGTCTTAGCAAACGACCCTAATGAGACGAAACGAGAGGAGACGAGAAGGGAAGTGAGGTTTTGGAATGGAGGAAGTGCTTCCGAAGGGCTCGCTGTTGGCTCATCAGGTCTGATTGAAGTGGGCTGTTGAATCATCTTGTCAGGTCGAGACAGGAGTGGAAACACTGCAGATGTTCGGCTCCACAAATTAAAGACACACACACACACACACCGCCCTGAGGACTGACCTCGGCTTCAGCATGTCGCAGGTAACAGCGATTGCTCTTCTGAGCCGATGACACAAGTCTATCTCTGACTCTCTTCAAATTCCCCTCTAAAAACATCAACACTGTCTTTTCTGGTAATTGCTGACAGCTCTGACGCTCTCACAGAGTGAAAAAGAAGAAAATATACTGAGAGAAAAAAGAGAAAGCATAAATAAACCTCAAAGAGCAATGGAAAAAGGGTGAAAAACACTAAGAAGAAGTGTGAGATCCGCTCTAAGGAACAAATGCAGAGAAACACTGCGAGGTTTACAGTCAATGCACAGATTTATTCTCCAAACAGATCGTGCTGTCACAAAATAAGATGCATGTGATAAAAAGACAACACTGTCCATTATTTATAACCAATTTTGTCGGTTGTTAACGCATGTTGTATATTACAATATATTATATTTATGGGATGAGCACACATGAACAACACCAAAAGGCATAATTACCTCAGGGCTTTTCTTTGAGTCGTATTCATGAACATCTCTACAGCAGAAGCTCAGTGCTGTTCATCAAGCTTTAATTGAGACTGTTGACAGTACAATTTAGTTTCTATGCATTTTGTGATCTGTCGACGAAGAATAGCAATAAAGTTCGCTGTGTTTTTTCATTTAAATGATTTATGATGCATTATGATTATGTGAGCTACATTCCCCATCACTCTCTGTTGCAATGATAAAATACATATGCATTACATCAAATTACTTTAGATGCATCTTATCACTTCACTTTAACTAGAAAGTAATATATATATATATATATATATATATATATATATATATATATATATATATATATATATATATATATACATATATTGCACAACACATCTATTTAAGTCTGACCAAATTTCTGAACTAATTTGTTGCTTCCTTATAGTGCCCATTTTATGCTATTGTTATGTTTGGAGTCTCTTACAATACGTTTACATGCATCAAAGATAAAAAAAAAAAAAAAAAACACTTTAATTTTCTCACAATATCCATTGCACATCACCTCATTTCTCAAAGAGTCTGAAAAATATTCATTTGAAGATTCAGTCTCTCTAAACCCCTCATTTCCATGAGCCTGCTCTGCTCTGATTGGTCAGATGGCCCAGTCTGTTGTGATTGATCTACTCTGCTTTGATTGGTCAGACAGCCCAGATATTTATTTAAACACTTTAAAATACTCGAATGCAGCATCAGGATTTCCCATGCAAATCCCTACAGGTAGGCCTACATAATGGAATGATAACATGTTACTATTAATATTACATGTCTATTAACTGAAAGGTAAGTTTAGATCATATTTTACAAGTCAAATCAGGCTGAATATACTCACAGAGAATATATCTGTTTTGCATGTGTTCACAGATAGTAAATATTCGTTTTCTCTGCATACGTGCACGTGTACAGTATGTTTTTATGGCTTTATTTGTGTTCTGATATTGGCCTCTTTGCTGGCAGATGTCTGCAGGTTAAGACTCACTGAACGGCGGCTCTATTAAGCTTTTAAAAGCACCAATTTTCTCTGTGTGTGTGTGTGTGTGTGCGTGTGCGTGTGTGTGTGTGTGTGTGTGCACGCGCACAAGGGTAAACGGCACATTTTGTAATAAGGCTGGCACTTCAAAAGAACTGTTTGAACCCTGTGGAATGGCCTCGCCTCGCTTCCATTCAGTCTAACAATATCACCTTTTTTTGTGCCGAGAAGAGGACGGAGCCTGACAGCCCAGACGAGCACATGCGGCCACAGAGATTTAAGATCAAACAGCTGGAAAATGAAGCCAATGAAGAATAAAGTTGCAGGCTGAATACATTTAGCTGCTCAAGAAATTTGATAGTCAAGCTGAAAAACGAACCGACCAAGATAAATGTGCTACACATACTGGAAACTTACAGCGATATGTTTAATATTATTGTATCTCAACAAAGCCAATAAAGTTGCATTGAATAAATTGTTCTTAATCTGCCACTATCTGTTCATTCTATCCTTCCATCCATCCATAGACCCACCCACCCATCCATCCATCCATCCATACATCCATCCATCCATCCATAGACCCACCCACCTATCCATCCATCCACCCATCCATCCATAGACCCACCCATCCATCCATCCATAAAAGCACCCACCCACCCACCCACCCACCCATTCATTCATAGACACACCCACCCATCCATCCACAGACCCATCCCCACCCATCCATCCATAGACCCACCCACCCACCCACCCATTCATTCATAGACCCACCCATCCATCCATCCATAAAAGCACCCACCCACCCACCCACCCACCCATTCATTCATAGACACACCCACCCATCCATCCATAGACCCACCCACCCACCCATCCATCCCCACCCATCCATCCATAGACCCACCCACCCACCCATCCATCCATCCATCCATCCATAGATCCACCCACCCATCCATCCATCCACCCATCCATCCATAGACCCACCCATCCATCCATCCATAAAAGCACCCACCCACCCACCCACCCACCCATTCATTCATAGACACACCCACCCATCCATCCATAGACCCACCCACCCACCCATCCATCCCCACCCATCCATCCATAGACCCACCCACCCACCCATCCATCCATCCATCCATCCATAGATCCACCCACCCACCCACCCACCCACCCATCCATCCATAGACCCACCCACCCATCCATCCATCCATCCCCATCCATCCATGGATCCACCCACCCACCCACCCACCCATCCATCCATAGACCCACCCACCCAACCATCCATAGACCCACCCACCCATCCATCCCCACCCATCCATCCATAGAAAAATCCATCCATCCATAGACCCACCCACCCATCCATCCCCATCCATCCATAGACCCACCCACACATCCATCCCCACCCATCCATCCATAGCCCCACCCACACATCCACCCATCCATCCATAGACCCACCCACCCATCCATAGACCCACCCATCCATCCATCCATAAAAGCACCCACCCACCCAACCATCCATCCATAGACCCACCCACCCATCCATCCCCACCCATCCATCCATAGACCCACCCATCCATCCATCCACCCATCCATCCATAGACCCACCCACCCATCCATCCCCACCCATCCATCCATAGACCCACCCATCCATCCATCCACCCATCCATCCATAGACCCATCCATCCATCCATCCATAGACCCATGTTTTTCATGAGATTCACTCATAAACACCATTACAATTAACAAGTTCTGATCTACACGTTGTACCGTATCAGCAGATGAATACAAATTGTTCAGAAATGGTGCCTTGGGTTAGTATTTAGTTACTTCGTACAGAAGACAGATGGTGAGGTAGATATTTGATTTACTGTATATCACTGACTGAATCAGTTGTAATGCACGAGCACAACACCGATAAATACAGTTTGATGTCATGCACCTCATGCATCATTCCTGTTTAATGCGCTCAGTCTTAAACACTTCAAGTGGGAAGCAGCAGTATCTAACCTCTCCATTCCAAGCCATCATGACACAGTTACTGGAGATTTTCTGACTAATTAATCGGGATTAACTACCTAATAGGATTTGTTCGAGATAACATCTAACAATCATGATAATGTGGAGAAGGTAAAACTGCTGTGTGTAACCTAGATATGAATAACTCCTGAGCTCCAGCGCTGGCTGAAGAGATAACGGCAGATAACTTTACACCAGTGTCAGAGGCTCAGATCGCTCGCTTCTGTTTGAGGTTTAGCTAATTAGCTCTGAAACTACAGTTAGATATTTTCCTCTAAGCTTCCGACTGCTGAAAACAACCAAATGCAAGACTCTTCTGGCCTAAGGCAAGCTCAAAGAGGCCATATGATGCCATTTTAAAAGGTCATTATTTGTTTATTGGGTGTAATAGAGTAGGTTAACATGCTTTAAAATGATTTTTCACATATTGCAGCACTTTTATTCCTAGTCTGTCTGAAACACTCTGATTGAGTTCCGGATTCTTTGAAGCCCCTCCTTCTGAAAAGCCCAGAGTGCTCTGATTGGCCAGCATACCCAGTACATTTTGATTGGCCAAATCAAAATGTGTGTCATAAATGTAACACCCAATAATCAATATTCCAAGGTTTCTAAAGCAATTGCAAACACAAACAGTTTATGTCATCAGTTTTATAATATCAGTTCATACCCAAGTCAGATTCTGAAAATGCAGTAATATTAGTTTATGCTTTGTTGGCCTCAGATATTACACTGACACCTATTGATGTGGATGCAGAATAAAGCAAACATTTTCTCCTTGATTTAGCCAACATTACATTGACTTCACCTCAGTGAGAGTGGCCATCATTTCAAACAATTAATTAAACAATTTAAGTACTATCAAAAGTACTATTCACTACAATCTTTGTGAAACCATATTTATTTGCCTAATTAGATGTTTCTGTTGAAATTAACATTAACAAAGATTAATAAATGCTTTGTAAGTGCAGTTTATTATTAGTTAATGTTAACTAAAGTAGTTAACTAATGTTAACTAATGAACCTTATATGTTTGCCTTCATAATCTTTCATAAAACACTTCACCAACTGCAGAGGTCCAATCAATTCCTGAAGGATAATATCCTGTCCTTTCTTATCAATTATATGGCTTCACTTTTTTGGAATTACATCACATTATAGAGTCATTCCATGTCAAATGAACCAAATTTCAGACACTTCCCTGGCTCAAATGTTTTATTTTGTTAATATTTTTTTCTGTACAAAGACAACCATAAATAGTGATGGAAGCCAAAATATTAAATGTCACAGATGTATATTTACTGAGTAATCCACTGTTTTGTCGAGGGGGGTAAAAATGACAATTTTCACCTGAGATCTGGAGCCAAATTACAGGGGGGTAAAAATGACTTTAGAAAGATGACAGCATCTTTATTTTATTTTTTGCACAGAGATTGGTAGGTCTATTAGTTAAATATGTTTACGTTAGCAATATTTGTAGCATTATATGCCAACAGTGACCAGTCAAAAATTGCAAAAATCACGTTTGCATGGCTGTAACTCAAGAAGCTGTAAAGATATCTTAATATCCTTTTAGATTTTGGTTCTTAACAAACTTTCCTTTTGGTATACACATTTTACGGAGTGTCTATTCACACTAAGTGCAAATAGCGTGCCTTGTTGGCAAGTGCTATGCACACTAGCTCCGCTAACAATGTCTGGTTGGGCCAAAGAAGATGTAAAAAAGTAAATAGATTTCAACATCTTCAGTTGCGCAATCAGTAAAGCGTATACGGTTTAAGCATCTTGATTTTGACGCGATTGACTGGATTCGAATCCGCCTTGTGCAGAGTTTATTCTTCTCTCTTTTTTTAAATCACAAATCACACCAGAAATGCATTTACTTTCAATAAAAATTAAGAAAATATTCTAAATGTGGAAATAAAGTACCTAACGAAATGTTTAATATTTATTGGGTAGGTGTAGGGAGGGCTTTTATTGTCCCATTAAGGTGGCATCCATTTAATAATTTTAATGAATATAATCATTTACACTCATTGTTATTATTGTTTCCTTTTAATGTACAACAACACTGAGGTGTAAATAGTATGTATCTGTCAAAATAAAGTATAAATTACATGTAATTACTATTTACACATATTGCAAAGAACTGCTACTTTAATATGGTGTTGAATATAACAACTTATATCAAATATATCAACTTAGTATGCTATTTAACTTAAAATAGCATCTACAGCTATTTGCACTTAGTGTAAATATCATCTCTCGCTAAGAAAAAATGTAATTTTCACTTGGTGTAAATAGCCGCTGCCTAATTTTAAAGGCCCTATATGGTTCAATCCCACGATTTGCTTAATGTAAATGAGTAAATTGTTAAATTGCACATTTTCAGTGGTCAAAAACCAAATGTGGGTCACTTTGCATAAAGCTGGTACTTTTTTCTTTTAAAGGGGAATATCTAAAGAACAAATAATGTTTAAACTAGAAATGTATCTCATGTTTTTCTATCAACTCAATTGCATAGAACACACCTGTTTGAGTTCCATAAATAATCTTTTTCTAAAGTCGTCATGCCTTAAACGCTAAAAGTATTCAAGATATCTTAATATCCTTCTAGATTCATATTCTTAATTAACTTTTCTTTTTGAATCCTATATAGTTCAGTCCCTTAGATACAGGGATCTCAAAGCTGCTTGAATTGTTGAATTTTACCCATTTTCAATGATCGAAAGAATCAAAAGAATTGCATAAAACAACTCTCTGAGTATCAAAAATCCACTGAAAATGGTTAAGTTGAGGCCCATCAAACATGTATTTATAAGAATCTACATTTGAATCAGTTTTAGGGATATTTGGAATATGCGACCCCTGGTTGAGTTGACACGGAATGACACTATAGAATGTTCTGAGAATTCTAATTACATTTCCTGTCCACTTTTGAGCTAAAAAGACAGAATTCCCACAATTCTAAGAAAGCAGAGTCTAAGTATCGAGGTGTGCTTGGACTGTGACGTCCTGTCCTTTCATCAGATCAATTATTATGCATGCCATCGCTGGTCTCCTGCTTATTTCACAGGCAATAAGAAACACTCCAGAACACAGACATACACACAAAACAGAATCAAATCAAAGACAGACATCACAGACACATGCGACAGGACACACACAACGAAACAGACAAAGATAAAAAAAGGAAAACAAATAAGGATCAATGACGGGATGCTAATTTTGCTTATTTAATTATTTGATTTCAATACAGCTTTTCTATGAATAATCAAATTTAATTTAGATATTTTGGTTGAAATAAAAAATATTTTAGTGGTATCTTTCCCAAGAGTATAATGAAGATAATAAGGCTTATTCAAAAGCCATGTGACAAAAAACATCACCAACAAAAAACATAAAACTTGCATACGCAAAGAGTGCATTTCTAAATACCTGCCATTTTTTAAACTATGTTTTACTTTTCATCATCTCTATTTGTCATTGACCCATACATGGAAACACAACACAAACAGAAACCATGTGAACTTACATGGACCTTTTCTTACAAGAAAAGTCCAAGACAATAAAGAACACATGACAACACACAGCCACACGTCACAGCAGTCTGCCTGTCTCTCACCTTTCTTGGGCGGACAGGTGGTGTTGACCACTGGAGAAAAACGCACACAACACACGACTTTAGAACATCATCATGCAACATTCATCTACACCAGGGGTGTCCAAACACTGCCCTTCAGCTCCAACCCCAGTTAAACACACCTGAACCAGCGAATCAAGGGTTGTGTCCGAGATCGCCCCCATACCCTCATTCACTTTTCCTTATAGTCCACTTATATAGTTATATACTTATATAGAGTGAATGAAAACGAGTGAGTGAATTTGGACACTGAGGGCCGTATTTTTGAGGCAGGGCAGGGTTTTCTAGTTTAACGACGGGAAAAACGGTCTGTGGGCCAGGCGCATGGTCCAAAAGGGTGGTCCCTATTCACTTAATGAGTCATGGGTGTGTTTTGGGCGTAACGTGCAATAAATCAATCAGAGTTTCATCTCTCAGTTGCGCCTGGTGGATTAACTATTTACATGGCATATTTTGCAAACGAAAAGACTGAATGCTTCTCTGGAGAGGAATCCTTTTATTTTTAACATTTATAAATGTGTGTGTGTGCTGCTGCACATCCCTGTGTGTGTAATAAGCACAGTGTACGCACGTTGTGCATCCGCCTGTAGGTGCATATTACTAACACGCCTTTTAAAAAACATTAAAAATACAGCGCTATTGACTTTAGACCAGGTTTTTGTTGGTCGATGGCGCAGTCGCAACACGCCAACAATGCACCTGAACACACCTAGCTGTCAGACCAGACGCTCATGAGGGAACAGATGGGTGCGAGTGCATTTGATATTTAAACAACGTGGCGCTGCATGTGAAAGTGATAACTGCGTCGGGCTGAAACGTGCAAAAAACACTTGCGAGGCGCCAGGTGTGTGATAGGGCCCTGAGTGTGTTGGAAGGGGTGCCACTTTTGCATAGTTTGTGCTCCAGTAGTAATATTTATCTTGAACTCTGTCATGGAAACTAGCATGGCGCCATCTTCTGGTCAGACGTGGGAATTCATTCGGCACACGACTCTCACAGTATATTATGGGTAATCTCTAGCTGTTGACCATACATCAGTTGTACACTCGTTATTGCGGTGCATTGTGAGATGGAATGAGAATGAGTGCACTTGATAAAATTCATTATAAATGGCTGTCTCCTAAAATAGTGCCCTATTTAAGGGTATAGGGGGCGATTTCGGACACAGCCCAGATCAGCCCAGGTCTCATTAGGCATGCTAGAATCTTCCAGACAGGTGTGTTGAGGCAAGTCGGAGATGAACTCTGCAGGATAGTGGCCCTCCAGGAGCCGATTTGGACACCCCTGATCTACACACATCAATCAAAAGACAACACAATTATTATGGAAATAATCGCACACATTACTGTAAAATTATAATGCAGGCTAATTTTTATAGGACTGAAATGACTTTAGATTTAGATAGAGAACGTATCATGTCATAGACCATCTGAATGATGGGGTCATGACCTGTGAAATCCATAGAAAAACAGCATTATAATTATATTATAATCAATGTAAATTAATAAACAGACAACATAAGCAAATCACAACAAAGTTTAAAACAGACATATGTAAATCAAATAAACTCATAAAGGCACTGACATGCAACATAAAATCTTAAACAATTTTAATCTTGATTCTTTAACATCAACCATTTTAAAATATGACTAAGTGTGTTGAGTTTACCCAAATTTCAAATGTCAACAATAACTGTTGCAGAAGTATTTGCATTATCATTTTCATCAACAAAAATAGCAGCATGCTTCCATGTGCACGCTGAAAAAGAGTGCTGGAGTTGTTTTATGCATATTAATGAGTGATCACACCTGCATTAATCATTAAATTCATGGCACAAACGACATGTCTCTCACGTGAGAAGGAACCATCATTTGGATCAATCAGGCAGATCAAACACATTTAAAACAAGAAGTTTTGAATGAATTTACCTCGAAAAAATTTAAAAATAGACTTTGTGAAAATGTATGAATGTTTTGAAACAATTCAGGGAAACAGTGTTAGAGTTAACTAAATCTAAAACTATTAAAAATGGTTTTCAGTATGTGAAAAAAGTTGAAAAAACATATAAATATATTAGATGAAAAAAGTACTAAAGTTACTAAAAATTAAAATTTCATTAAAGCAGGTTTATTAGGCTGCTGTCACTTTAAGATCTGATGCGGGTCCATTATACTGTTACACGTGTTTTCTTTCTCAACTGTTTATATTCACTTAAAACAGAACTGACTGTGTTTATGTGAATACTCACCAAGACCGGCGTTTTGACATTATTTTGTGTGTATTTGACTGTTTAAGCACAATAAGCAGTGAAAAAGAACTCAAAATAGTACTGAGAGGTGGCTTTATGTGCACAAAATCTGCGGGAATAAGTAACCGAACTACAAGCCCGAAATACAATACACACCGAAATACAACACCAACCATATTGATCTGGAGCAAATGAAACGAGTGTGTGAGGGG
Organism: Gobiocypris rarus; assembly: GCA_023029165.1. NCBI lineage: Eukaryota > Metazoa > Chordata > Actinopteri > Cypriniformes > Gobionidae > Gobiocypris > Gobiocypris rarus. The sequence continues at coordinate 3,160,725 of CM040921.1, read as the reverse complement.
AAGCAGGTTTGTGTGTAACTCGCTGTCGGAGCAATGAGAGAGAGAGAGAGAAAGCGCAGCTGGTATCGTGTCTATTCTGATGAAAATGATCAGATATTTAGATATGTATCGAAAAATCCATATTTTTCACAACACTACATTGCACTACTATTTATTACTAATGTATTATTTCAGATAATTATGATATTTGCAGTGTCGCTTAAATCATCCATACTGTCTTAAATATTCAGTATATCACCCAGCTCGACACACTTTCAATGTGCTTTACAAGCTCTATGACACAGAGCTGAACTTCCCCATGATTTGCCATGGAGTGATTCAGAGACGTCCTGAGAGAACAGCACTCAGCTCTTGTCAGTAGGTACTTCAGATCCTCCATCCCTCCTGCAGTACGGCCTGACCGTTCTCAATATTCACTAGGGTCTTTGTGGTAATCAAGCAGCTCTCAGAAGCTCGGCTTATCTCCACAGTCCTGGTCTCTGGTCTCATTCTCTGCAGCAGGTAATGACAAAGAGAGCCGTCGCTGCTGCTGCCTATGTGAATGAATCAAACCCAGCCGCTTCCTCCTGCCAATACCTGAAGCCTCTTTTAAGACAGGTCTATTGTTTCACCTTGGAGTCAGTGACAGAGGCCTTTCTTTCTCCCGTCACACAATGAAGTGGTGTTTTTGCCTAAAAGACTGCCAACACATGGGAAACACTATAAACCTGCCATCATTTGTCAAGACGGCGCGCGTGAACTCCGGGTGAAGAGTGTAATTTCTCTGCTACTAGTCGGAACCGCTAGTCCCGGCCCAAATTCTGTGACTGAGCCAGGAAATGACACATCAGTTGTGGAGAGGTGTGTTATCCCCGTTCCAGGCGATCAGATTTACGAGTGTCACCTGGTGAACGCCTGGTGAAAACAAATCCCAAGGATTTACAGTGAAGGAGGGAGCCAAGCCTCAGTCTCTATAGAAGAGAAGATCAGAGACTAGAGCGGAGACTCTTCTGACGCAAGCAAGTAAACAGACACTTAGCAACTACTCCGAACACCCAAGCAACCAAATAGCAACCAACCGAAACACCCTAGCAACCACCTAGCAATAGAGTATTGTGCATCATTAAGAATTGAATGTCTTTTAAATTTCAATTCAGTTCCTAGATGGAGATGAACAGTTATTCAAATGTAAGGAAGTCGAATTAAAATGAACTGAAAGACAAAGACTTTCTGACAAAAATAAAAATTTTCAGACAGACAGAATAGATTGTATAGATGGATGGATGGATATACAGATAAATAGATGATAGATAGATAGATAGATAGATGGATGGATAGGATGGATAGGATGGATAGGATGGATAGGATGGATGGATGGATGGATGGATGGATGGATGGATGGATGGATGGATGGATGGATGGATGGATGGATGGATGGATGGATGGATGGATGGATGGATGGATGGATGGATGGATGGATGGATGGATGGATGGATGGATGGATGGATGGATGGATGGATGGATGGATGGATGGATGGATGGATGGATGGATGGATGGATGGATGGATGGATGGATGGATGGATGGATGGATAGATAGATAGATAGATAGATAGATAGAGTACTGCAGCATCATGATTAGATTGTGACACAAATGTTTTAATGCGCTTCATTGTGCAGGCTCTCTTTAAATGCCAAAGTCTTAATGATCTCAGGAGAGGGAAGTGAACAGACTGACAGCTCAATATTTGACTGGTCATTCATCTGATGAGGTCTGATTGGACAGATTATATTGATTCTTTTTGCAGACAGCGTGTGTGTGTGTGCTGTGATTTATGAGGACACAAATTTGTATAATGACAAGGGTATTACACTGGTATAACGACGTAAACATGAAATATGAGGACATTTCATATGTCCTCATATTTAAAAAAGCTTTATAAACATACTAAACAATGTTTTATTAAATTTAAAAATGCAGAAAGTTTCTTGTGATGTGCAGGTGTAGGGGGAGAGAATACACAGTCTGCACAGTATAAAAACCATTACGCTAATGGAATGTCCTCGCTTAGATAGCAAAATGTGTGTGTGTGTGTGACTGAATAGACACTTGCTTAATAGTACATCAAAACTTTACTCATAGCAAGTCAAGAGAGGCTGATGTGACATGTGTTGGCAAGCACACATCTAGTGACAAATGGGAAGGGCATTAACTTGTTGAGGCTGGAAAGCCGGAGCGATCCATCAGAATAATCCTGAAATGCAAACACTCAGAGCAGCAGCGGATTGCATAAATCTTCCACAGTCGAGTGCTACAGCCACACAGAGAGAGTGAGTGTGTGTTTACCTCGATAGACATGCAGCGCTGCATCACAGTCACACAGGTGAACTCATGCTCACAAACACACACGTGACTCCCTGCGGGGTGTTTTCAGTTCTCCGGTGGAACTGCTCATCACCGCCTGTGTCTAGACGGTAAACCCTGTCCTGCAAAACACTCACAAGTTTCACATTTGCTGCTACTAAGGTTAAGTATATCATGCATACGCATGGCTGCAAAAATAGTTTTCATAAAAGTTTGCATAAGTCAAAGCTTAATTTAATAGAAGAAAAAACAAACAAACAAAAACAACAACAACTATGTACTGTGTATTGTAAACAAACCCCAAGAATGTTTAACCTTTTTTCTCTGTGACAGATTTTGGCAGCAATTATGTTTTGCATGAATCTAATGAGACTTTTCTCAGAACAGGGATTATCATCTAGACAAAACAAAGACATGGCTTATCAAACTGTCAGAGCATTTTAATATTTTATAATCATCTCAGTTTCACTACAACAAAATATAGAATATCACACTAAAAATACCATGGTATTACCATGTTTTTGGATTAGGAAGCATGCAAATGGCATGCTATTCATATCACTCTTACAAAAAGTACATTGGTACAGTGACCGGTTCTGATGGTAGCAACGAGGTGTTTTAATACACTCCTGTTCAAACCTTTGGGTTCAGCAAGGATGCTTTCAATCGATCAACATTGACAGTAAAAATTTTAATAATGCTGCAAAAGATTTATATTTCAAATAAATGCTGTTCTTTTCAACTTTGTATTTCTCAAATAATCCTGAAAAATAAAATCCATCAGTTTCCACAAAAATATGAAGCAGCGAAACTGTAATAATCAGAGATGTATGGAAGCTTGTTTCCAAAACAGAATAAAAACAATTCAAAATGTAATTGCTTTTTTCTCTCACAATTGTTTATATCCCGCAATTCTGACTTTATAACATGTGATCGCTAGATATGAAGACAGGAGTGTGAGGGGGGGAAAAAAGAGTTTATATTTGCAGTTGCGAGTTTATATCTCATAATTCTGAGAAAAGAATTCAGAATTACGAGTTATAAAGTCAGAATTGCGTGTTATAAATACAATTGAGACTTAATAACATGCAATTCTGACTTTATAACTCACAGTTGCACGTTTATATCTCGCAATTCTGAGAAATAGTGTGACATAAAAGTATGCAAGCTCACAATTGTGAGATCAAAAAAAAAAAAAAATCGCAATTATCTTTTAAGTGTCACGTAAAAGTATGCAAATGTTTTATTCTGTGGCGGAAACAAGCTTCCATAGAAATGTTTCTTGAGCAGCAAATCATCATACTGGAGTCTGGAGTATAATGATGCTGAAAATTCAGCTTTGATCACTGGAATAAATTTCATTTTACAATATATTCACATAAAAATATATTATTTTGAATTGTAATAAATGTCAGATTATTACTGCTTTTACTGTATTTTTGATCAAATAAATGCAGCCTTGGAGAGAATCAGTAACATTAAAAAAAATCATACTTTTGAACGGTATATGTATAAACCATGCTAATGAATAATTATCATTTTGATATTTGCATGGCTCTCTAAGGTATTCAAAAGAATGCTATTTCAGCACATGCTTATAATGCTGTATGTACTTAAATATAAATACTATGGTATGCATCAAAGCACAATGGCATTGCCATCACTGTACCGCCACAGAACAGTTTTGCGAAGGCGTTGTGATGGAGCTCAACATCAGAGGCTTGTGTAACGGCGAATCTGGGGCAGAGTTCTCCACTTCCACCCAGACGTTGCATAAGATGTCTCCACATCGCCGCTCTCCGCTTCTACTGCGGGATCAAGCGGCTCAGATTTTCTAAAGCCGTTCAGCGCAGCACGGACAAATCTTCCTCTTTCTTCATTTATTGATGTACTTCATTAAATTTGCTCTGTTTAATTCATCTTTTATTGGGCGCTGTGTGTGGAGCGAGGTCTTCAAGCTTTCTTGTGTCACGTTCACTGGTGAACAAACCCAAAACGTGATTCTGCCTTCCTTCTAAACATCTGCTCATTTGATCAGTCGGTTTTTATTGGAGAGAAGATGAAAGACGAAGGCTATTCAGCGGCCAGGGACTTAAAAGGGCAACTGAAAACCACCCCACAACAAAACACATGAGCTCATCATTTCAAGAGCTTTTAATTAAATCTGTCTGTGTGAATCCCTGCTGCTTAGATGTTTTTCTTCTCAGATGATGTCTCTTTCCTTCAGCTTGATGTTGTCTTATATATTTCATGAAGTAAGGCACTTTCTGTGGCGGACAGGCCTGTGAGAGGAGGACGCACTGAGAAGAAATGCACGTGCAAGATGTGTTTGACGGGGAAGGAGAGGAGATTCAGCCATCTGCACTGAGCTCTGAGTGTCATGCACTCTTAAAGAGGTGTCTCACTTTCTCCCCACACACACACACACACACACACGACAGATGCTCACTGTGTGATAAAACTCGGATTGGATCCAAGCGCTCTTCCACAGGTCACGGAGGATATCTAGCGGATCAGAATTACAGCCTCTGTTAATGAAGTGTCAGAGTTTAAAGTAAATGCCCCGCTGGAGGAGATGTTTACTGAGCCATCAGATTTTTGCACTTTAATGTAAAAAAACCTTGATATCTTGTAAATTAGTTTACTTGTTAGTTTTCTGTTACGCAACAATGACTAAAACAAATGCATAACATTAAGTATTACACTTTGATGCATAAGGCATTAGTGTTGAAAAAATCCAACAGACTTAAACTGAAGCCATTTCTAAAGACCAGAATCATAGAGACTTGAAGATATACCCTTTTCAAGCAGTTGTGGAAGAAAACCCATTGCAATGCTAACAATCACTGGAAATATCTTAGAAACCAAAATGCAACCTTTTGGCAACATTGCATGGGGCAAAACCACTTACACCTTAAAACAAATGTAAACATTTTTGTTCAAATTAAAAGTGTTATTCATTAACATCCTTCCCTTGGGTGTTGAGTGTTCATCGGAGGGGTCCAAGACCTCGGGAGTTTTGTTGCAATTGAACCACACACACACACACACACACACACACACACACACACACACACACACACACACACACACACACACACACACACGCACACACACACAAACGCACATGAATGTATTCTGCGTTCATTTTATATATACAGGTCATTCTCAAAACATTAGCATATTGTGATAAAAGTTCATTATTTTCCATAATGTAATGAAAAAATTAAAATTTCGTTTATTTTAGATTAATTGCACACCAACTGAAATATTTCAGGTCTTTTATTGTTTTAATACTGATGATTTTGGCATACAGCTCATGAAAACCCAAAATTCCTATCTCAAAAAATTAGCATATTTCATCCGACCAATAAAAGAAAAGTGTTTTTAATACAAAAAAGTCAACCTTCAAATAATTATGTTCAGTTATGGACTCAATACTTGGTTGGGAATCCTTTTGCAGAAATGACTGCTTCAATGCGGCGTGGCATGGAGGCGATCAGCCTGTGGCACTGCTGAGGTGTTATGGAGGCCCAGGATGCTTCGATAGCGGCCTTAAGCTCATCCAGAGTGTTGGGTCTTGCGTCTCTCAACTTTCTCTTCACAATATCCCACAGATTCTCTATGGGGTTCAGGTCTGGAGAGTTGGCAGGCCAATTGAGCACAGTAATACCATGGTCAGTAAACCATTTACCAGTGGTTTTGGCACTGTGAGCAGGTGCCAGGTCGTGCTGAAAAACTAAATCTTCATCACAATAAAGCTTTTCAGCAGATGTAAGCATGAAGTGCTCCCAAATCTCCTGATAGCTGGCTGCGTTGACCCTGCCCTTGATAAAACACAGTGGACCAACACCAGCAGCTGACATGGCACCCCAGACCATCACTGACTGTGGGTACTTGACACTGGACTTCAGGCATTTTGGCATTTCCTTCTCCCCAGTCTTCCTCCAGACTCTGGCACCTTGATTTCGAATGACATGCAAAATTTGAGCGACAATCCATTGCTGCTTCTCTGTAGCCCAGGTCAGGTGCTTCTGCCGCTGTTTCTGGTTCAAAAGTTGCTTGACCTGGGGAATGCGGCACCTGTAGCCCATTTCCTGCACACGCCTGTGCACGGTGGCTCTGGATGTTTCTACTCCAGACTCAGTCCACTGCTTCCGCAGGTCCCCCAAGGTCTGGAATCGGTCCTTCTCCACAATCTTCCTCAGGGTCCGGTCACCTCTTCTCGTTGTGCAGCGTTTTTTGCCACACTTTTTCCTTCCCACAGACTTCCCACTGAGGTGCATTGATACAGCACTCTGGGAACAGCCTATTCGTTCAGAAATGTCTTTCTGTGTCTTACCCTCTCGCTTGAGGGTGTCAATGATGGCCTTCTGGACAGCAGTCTGGGAGTTTTTAAAAGCCTCAGGAATCTTTTGCAGGTGTTTAGAGTTAATTAGTTGATTCAGATGATAAGGTTAATAGCTTGTTTAGAGAACCTTTTCATGATATGCTAATTTTGGAATTTTTGGGTTTTCATGAGCTGTATGCCAAAATCATCAGTATTAAAACAATAAAAGACCTGAAATATTTCAGTTGGTGTGCAATGAATCTAAAATATATGAAGTTTTAATTTTATCATTACATTATAGAAAATAATGAACTTTTATCACAATATGCTAATTTTTTTAGAAGGACCTGTATATATATTTTCACAAGATGTCGGCAGAGACACCCAAATGTGAGATATTTTTAGCTGGTAAATGCATGCATTGGGGAGTTATTTTTAATTTATTTTGAAAAAATTAGAATAATGTGCTTAAATTATATAATTTATTAATAAAATCTAGTAATTTAAAGGAAAATAAAATATTAAAAAATCTTCCCCCAAAAAAATGCATTAAAAAATTATTTTAAAAAAAATTATATAGGCTAAGTTTTCTGCACAAAAAATAAATAAATAATTTTAGGGCTTCGGGTCATTTTGACCCGTGAGGGAAGGATTTGTAACAGGATGCGAGGGAAGGATGAAGGTTAATTCACTGCTTTTCTGTGGAAATATCTGATTGATAGGTTGAACTGGAATATAGTTATGTTCTGTGATGTGAAAGTATAAGGAGCTCTACAGAGTAAACACAATTCAAGGTGCTTGCCCAGTTTCTCAACAGGTTAATCCTGTAAGTCTTGGCTAAAATCACTGTTAAATGCAAGACTTGGCCTAACATGTTTCCAGCGCTAAATTAATAACTTAACCAATTAATCACGCTTCAATCACACATCGGAACAATTCCCAGGATTATGACTGTGGACTTTGGCTGATCAATATACAAATACTGGATAATGAAACATCAACTTGCATGAGATCTATTTAATATCTCAATAGTCTCTCTTAGACAACAATGCATTTAAATGGAGGGCTATAATGAGACTTCAGTCACTGTATCTCCTGCTTCTCAGAGGTTTCTCCTGACAAAAAACCCTGTAATCTCCTCCAGAGTTTCAGAAGAGAGCTCAAACGATTTGCCAAGATACAGTCCGCAATGAAAAGTCAGGTCTCAATATGAACTCCAATCATCTGAGCTTCTCTCCTCAGTCATTCTAAAGCTCTAGACTTTTACTGTATGAAAATGTTGACGCCTTTATGTCGCCAAAGGATTTTTTGGGGAAAACATCTGAGGTGAAGTTGATTCTTAAACGAAACCTAACTGAGAAGTCCCTGAAGTCTCTATGAAAGCTATGAAAGCGCAAACTCTAAGCAGTGAAATTGTTCCTTTGGGATATTATGTAATCCGGACAAACACTCATTTTAAAGCCCTCTGCTCCTCTTCCACAGTTATTCGCTGCTCCTGACACACAATCCTACTGCATGTCCTCCTCATGCACTGCAGTAATTCTTTCCAAATATTTACGGATGTATAGATTAGAATTGAGAAGCTCCTGACAGACTCCATTTCCATATTTCCTCCTGCCACATTTGGCCTCAGATGTTTGCACTGATTATACAAGTATTACAGTGAGTGAACTGAAGGAGATAAACTCAAGTGACTCGTTTGGCCTTCTTGTGTAACTGTGAATCCAATCATGTTTCAATGTTCACCACAACATACCAAAATAAACGTGCTGACCGTATATATAATAGTGTGATTATGAATAAATTGAGTGACATGCAATGTTATTATAGTTTTAAAATTTCTCATTTTAATTTAGATGTATTGAGGTTAAAAACGAATACAAACTATATAGGCATATTTTAAAAAACAAACTAAAAACTATTTATAAATGACAATTTTTAAAAACTATAATAGTAGCTTAATGATACTAAAATATCACAATTTTACTTTCGTAATACACATTTCTGGTCTCATTGTCATCAATTTTTGTGCATTTTTTGAAAATGTTTGTCCTAATTATCTTTCATTTAAATGTAATAACATGCTCCAGCTCCAAAAACAAAAGAAACAAATTTGTATTTTTTTTTAATTCTGGTGTGTAATATCCACTTTTCAATTCCATTTATTCTCCTGGTTCATGCAGAAAAACGTTGCATTATAAAAGTAAAATGGGTTGCAAGCACCTTTTCATGTTGACTTAAAAAGCTTGCTCTTTTTCCCAACGGTCAATGCTCCTCATGTTCTCTGGAGTCTGAACACAGTTAAAGCTGCGTTGGGTCAGGAACTATTTACAGGAATGCTCTGGAAAGCCACGGGTTTTAGGATTTAGTGGTGTGGTACATAAATCCTCGAGGCATATGTTATAAATGGCACCGCAACTGCAATGTTAAAGGTCAGATGATTAATGATGAGATGAAGCTGAATTTAGACACAATGATGCAGGGCTTCAAACACAACACACATCAGATCCTGTAGTAGTACGTTGCCTCGCCATGGAAGCCTGCAGCCTGACCTACTTAGTGCGCTGACGTTTGCTAGCGTTGGGGGGATCTGGCAACCACGCAGCACAGCCCTCTCTCTCTCTCTCTGTTTCGCTCTGTTTTTCTCACCGCTTCGCTGTCCGTCTCACATCCGATGGGGCCAAGTCTGTCGACAAGACACCGCTGCCTCTAGCGCAGCCCTTTCATGCAGGCTAATGTTTGTGCAGGAAAATTCAACCATGCCTTAAAAATTCAGTGACTTAAAAGGATCCCACTCCTATAAAATTCATGAAAAACACACCAAGCCAAACATTTCCTCCTAATCTAAAATGTTAGCATCAATAGTTTACAGCTATATTACAGAACAAACGTCAGTGGTATTTGCACACACACAAAACTAGTAGTTTTTAGGTCACATCACTGTAGAATATCTGCATGAAGCGATAGATACTATACAGCGAATCTTAACTGTTTGTCATACAGTATGCAAACCATCCTGTCACAAATTATAAACATCAACATCATGAATTTCTGTAAAACTTCTTTAGAACCCTAACCTATATTTTCTTCTTGTCTATATTTGTCTGTATGTTTATGTGAATGTATCACTGAGGAGAAGCACACCATTTCATTCACCATTTCACCAATGATGATAAAAGTATTCTATTCTATTCTATTCTAAATCAAATAAAGACCTTCATATCCAAAGTATAAGAGCCCTATAAAATTGGTTTTATTGTCCCAATTTTTGTTTTCTGTTTAAATGGTTTAATTAAATGTTAATAATCCCCTAAAGTATCTAATCAATTGAATCCACAGAACTTTAACAATTTAATCATGTATTACAATTTTAATAATACTAGATGAACTTATGCAGTATTTAAAATGTAAAAATATATATATTTTAATTCTATTTTTTTATGATTTAATTAGGGATGCACCGAATGCAGGATTCGGGTTCGGATTCGCCGAATATTGGGCTTTTTGACGGGGTTCGGTTTCTGCTGAATCTCAGAATTTTTTTCCACCGAACCCGAACCCTAGGCTTGCACTATGTGCCCCCACTGGTCGACGGAATGACGCCGCCGTTGAAAGTGAAAATGGAACTCATGAACAGAAAACGTGGCAGTAGGCTACTTTAAGTTAAAAAGGCTATTCAAGTCGAGCTACATGTTCAATTTGCAATGCCGATTTGTCTCGTGATGACAAGGACCTAAACAATTAGCCGCTGTTAAATCATTTGCGTATGAAACATCCGAGAGAATACGAGTTGTGCAGGCATGGGAAGCTCCTTTCATTTGCTTTCCAGCAGTCAGGAGCTTGTACTACTTCTGTATTTATCTGTCGAAATGGTCCCACACAGTAAGCTTTTCCATTGCTTCATTTTGCGGGATATATCTGGTTTGTGGTTGCACATGTCGACGCACTCCGTGACTGAACACATAACGCTATACAGCATATTTTTCTTAACCATGCATCAAAAAACAAACAAACAAAAAAGCGTTAAAAACATTTAAACCGTTTAACTAGTAGTATTAATCGGTCAAAGTTCTTACTCTCGGTTAACGGTTAAGCATCCCTAACGTTACACTGCTGTGGACGTTGTTTACTTCGTTAATGTGTTTACTGGGACGATGGGAGAAGGATTCGGTATTCGGTTTCAGATTCGGCCGAATACCGAATCCACTGGTTAAGATTCGGCCGAATCTGAAACCGAACCCCAAAAATCTGGATTCCGTGCATCCCTAGATTTAATACAAATGTATTATTCATTAAAAACTGTGGCAATCAAATTAATGCATAAAACTTTAACTTGCCAAATTTCATACAGTAACTTTATACAGTAAATTCCATTTTTTATGACTGGATTCCGTACACGTTTTCTGCTCTGTGGAAATCATAAGGGCCTAGACTAAGGATGTAGGCAGTTGAGACAGAGCGCTACCCACAATTCCCTGTGAGCACAGTCTAGGCCTCAGGCTGGGTCAGGTAGAGCTAATGTACACACGAACAAACGCACACCGTCGCACTGGAAAATACACTAACCGCCTGTGATCTGTGCACCACCTCAAGCATCAGCTCCTGCACAGAGCAGCTCACAGTTCATATATGACTTCAGATTACAGAACATGCACATGTCGAGTGTATGCATCCCACTTAATTAACACACAGACGAGCGTGCATGTGTCCTTGTTAGCCCCGCGTTGGAAGCCACATCTCATTTATATTCTCATTATTCTGCACTCTCTAGATCCTTGTGTATTAAAGAAGCAATCAGAGCCGTATCAAGGCCTTAAAAAGCTCAGTGTGGATCCTCTGATGTCGGATCTGACAGGCCGGCCGAGGGACTCCGTAAGCGAGGAACGACAGATGGTCAACATTAACGTCTGCAACACTTCAAGGTCATCCGCAGTCATTCCGGAGGTAATGTAGGCATAATTTCGCATGTCTTCACCAGCTGCCGTAACGCTGGAGTAAGGCCACTTAATGCACGGTTTTTAAGAGGTCACCAGGTGCTTATCGGGATCGAGGGTGTTTTAATTGCTTAAAAGAGAGGTTGAGGGCTGATATCGCTGCAGGAGTGGGTTCGATTACTGAGGCCGGTGAGCGCCTGCACTAACAAACCTCACGAGAATCGATCTAGACAGGCGGTTGAATGAGTTCCCAAGTGCTGAAGGCTAAATTTGCACACTATCAACCATAAATAGTGTGCAAGATTGAAATTAGTGCATCGCAAATCTCATAATATATTGAGAATGTTATACCAAAAGTGCACGGATGGTGTACTACTAGGCTATTATTTCCCACAACCCACTGTTGTTAGACTTTACCAGTTGTACAGGTAAATATAAAGTGTGTTTTAAAATGCATGAACCTAAAAGTGAAGTTTTCATTATTTTATCTAGATGCTAACACTTATAGGCAAACACAAACAGTATGCAACTAGAAACTCTGTGGTATCAACATGCTTTTTTATGACATAGCATGTTCAAATACTGGATATACAGGGCATAAAATGAACACCCGCCAAGCATCAGATGCGGGTAAAATCGGTGCTGGAGAGTATATGAAACGGTGTCAATAGCTAGTTGGCTGGTAATGTTTTTATAAATTCTAAAAATGCAATGTTGTGAGAACATAACATAAACAAACATGAAGGACACTTGGGACAGTTAACAGGTCAGAGCTGCGTCGTCACAAGAGTTTAAGCTTTGGCAATTTATATATTTAAGCGCAAGAAGACACAAAAAATAACTCCATTTGCTACTTGAAAGTTGTGTGTGCGCAAACATCCAAAGTGCCCACAAAAAGAGAATCTCCGACAGCCCACAAATACTGAATTGAGCTCTCTTTAAAGTCTTCTTGCACTTAAACGGACAAGATAAAAATAATGTAAAAATGCCCATCTTGGCGAGTATCCTAGTAAACAAAGTGAACGTAAACAGTAGAGAAAGATGTGTACCAGTATCAGTGTATCGGATCCGTGCATTAATCTTAAAGTGACAGCAGCCTAATATTTCTGCTGCTATCTGTTTATCAAACATTAAATGACAAAGAAAAAAAAACATTCACCGATCTTTATTTTATACAGTGTTTTTAGCCACTGTTATCGCTACCTAAACTACTTTTCTTTAATAATGTTTTAAATTTATATTTGTTAGGTTAGTAGTTTTAGTTGGGGCATCGAAATTGGAATAGAGAATTTAGAAAATTTTAAATTTTGGTGCCATAACTTTACTTTTGGCCATTAAAAAATGTGTATGGCTGGTAAATTGGCGGCCATTGGCAGGTGTGGCAAAAAGTTAAAAGGCCCTGCTGGTATACTATACACTACACACTCAAAAGTATGCACTTGGTTAATTTCAGCCTCAGACTGGCTGACGTGTATGGCACACAAAATCAGAAAAACTTTAGTAGTTTCAAGTCATCATTTGATTGGTTTAATTCTACAATTTCTGGGAGATGTGTGTGTTGCATTCTTTAATGGTCCACCAGTAAACAAAGATGCCATGAAGCCAAACCTCCTTATGGAAAAAGCTGTGTGTTTACAACTGTGACAATGAGTGCTTATCGGGATCAACTAACTAAAAATGACACGGAACAAAACTATCTGTGATTGGTTGCTTCACATGTCAGTCAGACGGCCTCTGGGCGGTCAGTGACCAATGAAAGCTGCGATGGAGTCCAGATCTGGTTAAGGTCTGGCTACGCGGGACTAGCACTTGATAGTCACCAGTGAAGTGCTCACTATAAGTATGTAAACTGGGCTGTACTCTAAGTGTTAATAAGCTAAATATTGTAGTTAAAAAAACAAGGGTCATATAATGAGAAATTAGGTCTTTTTCAAAAACTTGAAAAAAGAGATAGTCAAAGTCTAGTATAGTCAAATAGTCATGAAAAGCAAAATTATGACTGTTTATCATTATAATTGGAGCTCATAGACAAACTAAATGATGCAATGTTTGATATGAACCCTTTAAATGGCACCTCCGATGAGATATTTGTGAGAATCTCTGACAGATCGCGTGTCTCAAACAGAGCGAGCGCTTAAAGTGTGAATTGATAAAAACAGCAGGTAAGGAGGAATGCAGAGTCACGTTGCCATGGCAACTGCCTGCACATGAAGACAAAGGCTATACCTCTCCATGAGTGAGAAGGCGGTCGGAGGCGACGAGGGCTGACACGCAAACACAAATACACACTCGCTCGCCAGATGAGAGTTTGCCAATCCACCTCACAAACCTGAGACTGAGAAACACGACTGTAGCGAGGATGTGCGGCACGTTTCTCTTTATATCAACAGTAGAGTATATATTTCCAATATCTTTAATTTCCAAGCACAAACATATGTTGATGCTTGTTAAGGTGTTATAAACTTGCCAAGAACATGTTCAAACAGTATTTAACCCTAAAATCAAAAGAAAAATTATTTAGCTTAAAGACAATTAAGCATGTTTTAGGACCACATACATTTTTTGCACTTATCCATTCAGATTTGTATTACAAATCTTAGAAATATAGTATTTTTTTCCCTCAGAAGTGGACATTATAACTCACAAGTGCAAGTATATATCTCACAATTCTGAGAAAAGAAGAAAAGTTAGAATTGTGAGATAACTATTGGTCGTAACTATCTTTTATATGTTTTTAATCAGTGGCAGAAACAAGCTTCCGTAGTAATCAGAATCTAATGAGAATCACCATTGAGAATTATATTAATTAAATTAAAAGAATAATTTGAAAAAACAATAATGAACCAAATTAAACCATCCAGATGCATTACAGTAATTAGAATATGGAAGAAACAAAACATGCCTAATTGTCATACTACTATCAAAATAATAGGCTTTGCTTTTTTAAAGCAAAATATAACTTTTTCCTTTTGATTTTGAGATAAGCTGTGACCTGGTTTTCATGAGATTCACAACCTCTTACTAGTCTTCTTAGCTAACTGTTAGAGTTAATAAGTGCCTGTTTATATTCAGATGCTTGCATGATAATCAATGCCAGTTTAAAAAGCGTATCGATATGACTAGAGTGCACCATCTAGATCTGAAACCAGCTTTTCTCTCAGGAAAGATTCAATGAAGCAAACGTAGTAGAGAAGCGATTGAACATTCAGTTACACTTCAAATGCAGTGGTTTGCATACTGAGCAGCTCAATCGACAGACAGTGGTGAAGGGAGAACACCTCCTCATGAATCTGTCTGTTCACCTTCCGTCTGGGATTAATGATGACAGCCCATGAAATGAGCTCAGGCCACGGGAGCGTGGAGGTCAGAACCAGCACGAGATCAGATCTAGAACCTGCTCCATCTACTCAAATCCCTGAAACGCGTCAGGTAGCCCTCACAAAACATGCTGCAGCTGTACTATGGTACATTGATGGTATCAGACGGTAATATTTTGAGATGCACGGCACTCATATAGGTCATACTTATTTTATACCATAGTACTTTTTGGTAGTGAAATATACATGATATTTCAAAGAAAACCGTTACTGTGAAAGTACCATGGAACAATGATTACATATGTACCATGGCACTGATATTCATGTACCATGGTATTTACATAATACATTAAAGTGCATTCAAAATACCATGGTAGCATCATAGTCATTTTTAAATGTACCATGGTAATACTGTGTTACTTTGTTTGTATTCCAATGAATATCCATTACAGAAAGTACCATGGTGGTAGCATGGTAGAATCACAGTATCATATTTAAAATGTAATGAAATTCATGTACCATGGTAAAAAAAAAAGTACTGGTAAAACTTTTTTTGTAAAAGGTCTGGATTGTTTACATTAGTTGATGTATTAACTAACATGAACTAACAATTAGCAATAAATGTATTACTGTATTTATTAATCTTTATTAATGTATTAATGCAGTTGTTCATTGTTTGTTCATGTTAGATCACAGTGCATTAACTAAAACAAATACAACATTTGATTTTAATAATGTATTAGTAAATGTTGAAATTAACATTAAGATTGAACATTCAGTCTGAACAATAAATGCTGTAGAAGTACTGAACTGTCATTCTGAGTTCTTGTTAACTAAAATACTTAGAAAAATACCATGGTAGTACCACTGTAATCTCCAAAAACCCATGGTAATACTGTGATACTTATTTATAAGTGATATAATCATTATTGATCGGTTGTATGTGAACTGAATGATTTAAATATTCCAACCCGATCTCACGGCAATTCGTACATATCTTACGAGGTGGCTAATTAAATGCAATTTGTGCGACCTCACTCGCATTTAATTCATACGTTTTTTACTAAATCGTACATATTTGACGAGTTGGCAAATTCGTATGAATTTGTACGAATGACCTACCTCAACCCCGCCCCTAAACCTACCCATCACTGGGGTTTAGGCAAAGCGTCATTTAATTTGCAGTGAGGTCGTACAAATTTGTACGAAATAGCCACCTCGTAAAATATGTACGAATTGGTCGTGAGATAGCGTTGAATATTCACGTAGCCATGTATTTTTGGAAGTACATTGGCATACCTACAAAACACCATTTAAAGTTACAAAGGTTAGATTTTTCATGTGCAAAAAAGCATGGTACACAAAACAAACAATCAATAAATGTAAAATATATTCATGTATCATGGTATTAATATGGTACTCTAGGGTACACACTGTATATTACACTATATACACAAAATGTACTTTGGTACTGCCATCTTTTTTTTTTTGGACATTTACCATAGTAGCACCATGGTATTTTTGGAAGCACTTTGACATACATACTAAATAACTAGAGGTTTTTCGCATTTCATGGAAAGAAAGCACTATTGCATACAGAAAGTGCTTAAAATGGCTAGATCTGCTTATTTTTCAACTCTCTTAGAAGAAAACAAACACAACCCTATTTATTTGATACAGTGGCTAAATTAATGAGAAATAAAGCTTGAACTTCTGACGTTTCCAAACAGCACAGCACAGCAAAGCAGTAATGACTTTATGAAATTTTTTACTTGAAAGACTGATAATATAAGAGAAAGGAAGACAGGGAAGAAAATTATGATACCACTACAGTATCGTATCAGACAGTGTTGTAGTGTTGTATTGTAGTGTCCCTGAGGAAAAATTACATTCATTCATAGCTTTAGGAGAGGAGGAATTGTCTAAGAAATGTCTAAAGGAATTGTCTTTATTGCATTAATTTCCTGTTTATCACTGTAAAGCTGCTTTGAAGCGACCTGTATTGTAAAACGCATTATATAAATAAAGGTGACCTGATCATTCAAAGTACCAAAGTTTTACTATCACATGGTACCAGTCTGTCTTTTATCATGCCAAAAAAGCATGGTATTTCCATAATACATGTCTAAAAAAAGCCACTGAATTAAAAATGTAGCATTTTCAAAAAGCACATTGTAATCGTTACATGCATCTTCAAGTTTCACATGCTCACAGATCTCTAAGGCTGTAAAATACTCAGTCAGTGTAAGCTTTATGGCAGTTCAACACCTGCAACAGTGCTATTTGTTTAGGAGTGTGCAGTGAAAATGGTGTGGGATTTGGAGGCGTTATGTACGATCAGAGCGACGGGCAGGTGGGGATCAGATGTGCTTGCAGAACTAAAGGGATTAGCGACCACTACAGAACAGATCTGTTTGATGTTGACACTATCCCAGAGGCCCGCGACAAACACCGAGACCTGCTCACTTTACAATGAATCCAAAATATAAGCGGAAAACATGAATGTAAGTGCTGCTGGTCCGTGCAAAACTCACTGCTATGATGCTAGAATGTTTGAAGTGGTTGCAAGGGTGTTGTTATGCAGTTGTTAGGGTGTTGCTAAGTGCTGGTTTTTAAGTCTCTGTAGAGGGAGGGTGCCTCCTTCAATGCAAGTCTTTGGGATTTTTTGACTTATTTTATCATCCAGCAGGTGGAAATGGTGCATCTGATCACAAACTGAACTTAATACTTTGTGATAGTAAAGTGTTCAGATCTCTAACCCTAAGTTCTGGTCAACAATCTTAAAAATAAAGGATTTTTAATGTGGTTCAGTAGTAGTGATGGGAGAAACAAAGCTTTTCAAAACTTTCAAAAAGTCTTATTCACTGTTTCGAAGCGCTCAACATGCTGATCAGAACAGTGTAAATGCAATGAAAACATGCATAAAAATGCCTTTAACAAACCAATTGCAAATGTTTTATTGAAAGTGTGATCTATTAAATGCAATTAACAAATCATCTAATACAATTAAAGAATGAGTCTGTAAAATACATTATTTTATTAAAGGGGTCATGACTTGAGAAATCAAATTTGTCTTTGTACCAGTAAAACAAGTTTCATAGCTTAAAACATCCTCCTCATTATAAACAAAGCACTTATAATCAAGCTCCAAAAACAGCCCCTTTTGATATTGGGTGACCTGTGATGTCACACGGGCAAATTCATTTGCATATGATCGCCTCCGAACTGTTGTGCAGCCGCTTAATGGCTGACATTTGCCTTCATTGATGCGAGTGTCACGTCAAAAGCAAATAGAAGCCATTATAATCACTGACACTGTCTACACTGGATACAGTATACAGATGGGAGTTCACTTTCTGACATACTCCAGGCATCTCCGTACAGACTTCAGAAGGATCCCAGAATGTTTGTTCGGAGCATTTTGTTTTTGTCAGCGAGGCACAGTGTAAAAGAGAGTTTGCAAAGAAATATTAGATGACAGATGAAGCAGCGACTGTATTAAATCTGACAGCAGACCATAAGTCAATGATTTCATAATGCTTTGCCTGTAAATGATGGTTTTATATGAATAAGGTTCATAAAACACTTTGCATTGATACTGTTTCCTATGCAATGATGTTGGCCAATCATACCAGTGGGCATTTACTGACTGGCCTTAAAAACGGGTCATTTCAGACAGAGGGTCAAAATGAAGGTAGAATTTTTTTGTTGTTGTGTAAAACCTTTATTAACATTACCTCAAGGAACATATTAAAATAATAAGACAATTCCATGTCATGACCCCTTTAAAGTGTAGGGCTTGTTTTGGTTAATCAGGCCAATAAGAGGCTATTAATTAAAACTCTTACTTTTGTGGAGAACTATTGAACTTTCGAATGACAAAAAGCCTTGTTTACTGACATCAAGTGACTTTGGAAGATTGATATGTATTCTGAATCACTGGTTTGAAACAAAGATTCACAAAGGGTTTGAAGCTTCACGAAGCAGCTCCTATCAATAGTTTAAGCTTTTTAACTCAGAGTTTTGGTTTCTGGGTTCCTTGAAGCACCAGAACATTTACTAAAGTTATGTGTTTATTAAAGACTTATTAAAAAGGTTCTTCTACAGCATCAGATGGTTAAATTGATTTAGTTTCAAGAGTAAGGACCAGAGTAAGCTTTATTCTCAAATCTGTGAAATATTCCAGCAGGGCTGGACTCTGAGATCAGAGCATGGATCTTTGCTCTGGCCAGCGTAATAAGAGAAGATATCTGGATGTTGTAGCCTGAGGATAAACCGGTAGAATTGATCCCTTATCTGGAAGGCTGTGATAGGGTTCCCGGCGGTTTGGGATGCATCCAAACTGCTGGAGCGTAAGTGGATTTAAAGCTCAGTGTGTCAGTATGACGTGCTGTAGCTCTTCAAAACGGGAATGTGGAATAAATATCAGCTGTCCTTACTACACAGCAAAATTAGAAGTGTATTTATGTAATTCTGCTCAGTTACAACACATGATATAATTGCACTTTATAATAGCATTCACGTTAATACATTCTGTAACAAACATATTAAAAATATCAGTATTGCACATTCAAAATAGAAAGGCAATGAAACAATGAATCATATACAGTCACTTCTGCATGTCCATAACACTCACATTTGTTAGGCATTATGTAATGTTATCCCCTGGTTTGGGTCTATGTCTCCTGTCTCATCTTATTTCCAACATACGAAAGGTGATCAATACCTCAAGCACAGGTCAAGGAACTATTTTCACCATTATAATGGCTTCCAAGACCACTGTACATTTACATGTGTCTTTAGAAGACGATTTTATCCAAAGTGACTAAGTGGGGATCCAATAACAACAGTGCTTGTATTACAAAATGCCTGGTTCTTGAAATAAAAGGTCCAGATCTGGACATCAAGTGATCCAAATCTGCATTGTTGCTCAAAAGAAATTAATACTTTTATTTACTAAGGACACATTAAGTTGAATAAAAGTGACAAAGACAAGAGATTTCTATCTCACATAAATTATGTTCCTTTGAACTTTCTAATCAGAGGATCCTAAAAAGCAATGCATCACGCTTTCCACAAAAAATATGAACTGTTTTCAACATTGATAATAATCATAAATGTTCATTGAGCAGCAAATCAAAAGAATGATTTCTGAAGGGTAATGTGACACTGACGACTGGAGTAATGATGCTGAACATTCAGCTTTGATCAGATGAATAAATTAAACAATATATTCAAACAGAAAACAGGTATATTACATTTTTAAAAAATACTGTATGCTTTTTACTGTATTTTTAATGACATAAAATGTAGCCTTGGTGAGCAGAAGAGACTTCTTTCAAAAATCTTACCAACAACAAACTTGAAAAAAACCCCAAAGAATGCTGAATAGAATTTCTTTGATGATTTGGATCCAACTGGAATCAAACAAACATCCTCAGAAAATGAAATAAGATCTGGAAATCAACAGAAAGAGAGGAATAGTATCATGCTTGATTCTCAGTGGAACCTTGTTTGATTCCTTTATAGGGCTGGATCTAAATCACGATAGTTTCCTGCACATCAGAGCTTCCCAACAGGGATTCGCAAACGGACAGGTATGCTAGTCCTAGTGTGAGTGGAGAGCACTTTCTCCAATCGTGAAACAGGGAAGCGTGACAGAGGACCGGATCACGCTTTAGAGGACAGACAGCGAGTGACGGCTTCTCTTCTCTGAATGTAAATTACAGCTTCACCTGTCACTCAAAATCAACCAAGGACATCGAGAGAGAGAGAGAGACCGAAAGAAGCATACAGAGGGAATATTCCTGATCCTTCCCTCCAATCTCACTCAGCAAGATTGTTTCAAGTGTTTTAAACATATGTTGAGGAAAAAGAGTCTTTGAAACATGACGGCGGTCCCACAGGAGTCCACAATCACATCTGCTCATTCAATCGAGTGGATGCAATCATTCCACGTACTGGATATAAATCCTGCAGCCGGGCGGCGTTCCTAATGCTGCTCTTATACACTGATGATAAATCATATATTTTCAATGTTCAGGGATTTAGAGTTAACTAGAACTCAATTGGCATGTTACAAATCCCTGAACTGCTTGTTGACTTGAGACATAAAATATGCCAAAACGGCATGAAAATGGTTTAACAAATAAAATATTCCTTCTTGTCTTGATATATTTCATACTGATACAAGTAAAGCAACATCTGCACATTTACAAACACATTCATTGCAGAATATATCTATATATAATACATCTAAGATATTCAAGTATTGAACATTTATCTGCTAAAAAGGTGTACTTTTAAGAGTACACTATATGAGCTCAAAGTGACATAGACAGTCACAAAACTTTAATCTTAATTTCATGGGGTCTTTAAGAGATCGATCATGCGTGCATTTGTCTGATAAATCTGTTTTTCCTGAGGAAACGACTGAAATCTGGCTGCGGGAGACACTTTATGACTGACAGAAATAACATCTGTGTCCATCACTGAAACTCTCCCTGCACAACATCAGCTTTACTGTAAGCACTCTCACAGATGAGGAGATTCACACTCAAAGTCTAATTTTATACAACAGCAACATCATAGAAAGAGAGAGTGAATGTGTTCAATCGGTCAGAAAAGAAACACAAATCCCAAATAATGAATCATCACATTAAACTTACTGTACAGATGCTGATTTGAAAGAAATCTGTAATGCTCACAAAAAACTAAACTAGTTCATACATCTATAATTTATTCATTGACTGTACCATGAAACATTAACGGTATCCCCTTATGAAAAAGTTCATTTTATTAAGTATACATAAGTAATGTTCAAGTATATATTTTAAGTATACTTTATTTAGTAAGTATACTAATAATAATTTACTAGTACAATTCTATATTTCAATACTGATTGGGACTAAATCGGCCCACTTTAGTATATAAATAGTATACATTTAAGGGTACTATAAGTCTAACAGTATAAGTGCACGACTAGTTCACAACTACGTTTCTCATTTCTGCATCATGTACTACAAGTGAACTTATAAGTATACTAGTAGTTTACTATTTTAATACATTAAAAAAATAGCTTATGAAAGAACACTTGGAAATATATATATTATTTTTGCACTTTAAGTACACTACTCTTCCTATAGGTATTTTGTTATACTTGAAAAATACCTTTAACTGTATTTAACTCTTTCCATTTTAAAAACATTTATTCAATCTTTATGCATCATTTTTTATCAACACTTAAAAGTTTCATTTAAAAAAAGAAAAGAAAAGAGCAAGATTTTTACCTAAAAGCTGAGAAAGTTGCATTCCGGATGGGATTCAGAACGGAGATCAAAACACAGATGGAGTAGATCGAGTCCATCAACATTAGGCAGTTTTGATTTATATGCTGTTTAATGTCTGATGATATCTATAGCTATCTTCTATAGCTTGTTTCTGCTTCTTCTTCTCTTGGTTAATGGCAGATTCCACACAACTTTAAGGTGCATACACCACCTACTATACAGCAGTGCGTAACATCAAGCCATTTTAAAATGTTCTCATTTTCAATGAATTTAAATAGTGCCTTCCCGATGATTCTTCTCCACTCTCCCTCTCCTTGTGTTCCCAATCTCCCCATCAGATTCCACTCCGTCACTGCCTCCTGAACCCCATCTTGCAACACCCGTCTTTCCACCTTTTATGATATAAAATGTTCAACATTTTCTTTAGTCCCACAATTTTCACTATTCATTTTCTCCATTAAAAACAAGGTGCCATTTAATCCTGTGTGGTCCACTCTCAGTCTTGTCATTATAATTTCTTCCCGCCTGTTCCTTTCGCTATCATTTTTAATACTGACAGACTTTTGTATTTTATTTTCTGTCTTCCTCCCACCAATATCTTTCTTGTCATCTATTGCTTTTCCTTCTCCTTTTCCAAGTGGAATTGGACCGGTTATTTCCTTTTGTAATGCCTCTTTTGCTAGTTTGTCAACACTCTCATCCCCTTTCACTCCCTTATGTGCTGGCACCCAACAAAACTGAACATCTATGCCACCGCGATGTAATAACAAATTGTGATGCAGTCTTCTCTGACAGAGGCCATTGACTGTATACTTTTATGACAGCGAAGGAGTCAACCACCCTATCAGGTCTGACCTCTTCAACCCACAATAATAACTGCCCCGATTTCTGCTGTATATACAGATAACTGGTCAGATATTGCTTGTTTCTGCTTCTTCTTCACCTGTGTTCTGAGATTCTGTACTATAATAGCGCAATAGCACCCCCTACCATAAAACAGCAAAAAACGTGGATAGCAGGAAAATTCTGTCAACGGCAGTGAAAGACTTAAGCAGATCTGAAGTCAATTCTTATGTACACTACCAGTGGACTAGCCTACACAAAAATTCAGATGTTCAGAATTAGACACAAATATTTTCAAACAATGTACGTTTATAAGACAGGATGTAAAACTATGTGAAAAAGTGCTACACAATCAAAAGAGTAAACACAACTACAAGCCAAGTATATCTTAATCAAAAGTTGGAGTACAAGTATAGATTTTCTGTCAAGTATACTTAATTTCTGAGCAGAACATAAAAAGTAGACTGAAATATTTTAAGTTGAAAAGAATAATATAATAATAGCACACTTGAATAAACGTATTTTTTGTAAGGGTCAGGTGCTGTTTCAAACGTATATAGCAAATTGGTATATTCATAATCTGGAGTAAAAATATTTTCATATTTTTAAAGGTTTGTGTCGAACTGTGTTAAGCTCTACATGACTCTATTTATAGTCACCACTCAGTTTTAGCATCAATGCTAACCCCAGCTCCCTCATTAGGCTCCATGTGAAGTATGTGTGTGGCGTAATGGAGAGCTGGGCATCAGTCGGAGGCAGGCAGAGTTTGATCCCTCTCTCTCATGCTGGCCAATTACCCAGCATTCCTTTAATTTTACTCCACTAGCTCCATATATCCCACCCCGTCCGTCTGCCATCCAGCTGTCCCCATGCAGCACCAATTACAAACTCCTCTTATGGATTTAGACAGGACTATATTTGAATCCTTCTGTGGGAGGACACATACTCCAGACTGGAAACATCTCTCTAGTGACATTTTCCTGTCCATCGCCGATCACTCAGTGGCCGAACATTAGACTGGTATGTTCAGATGTATTCATGTGTTTATGGAGGAAAATAAAAAAACATTATGATCAGATTGATATTTTAAATGACGGCATTTATATGACTTACATTTGTGTGTTTAAAGCCACCAGTCAAAGTGGAATATTGCAGTTTTTATTATAAATGATTTATTGGTGCACATTATTGTTGGTTTAAATAATCTTTAATGGTCTCATAATCTTGAATCAGAATATCTCCCCTTCCCTCTTGCTTCTCTGATGAGTTTTTCTTGCTTCTTGTTTCACTCGGTTATACAGCACAGAAAAGACTATTGCAACTTCTGTTTCATGCAGACTTTAAATGCTACATACTCAAATATACAGGTAGTGAGGAGGTATTGCAGTTAAATGGATAGTATGTGCAAATCTTCAGTATAAGGAGCCGGGTCAATGACAACTCACATTCACAGTGGGAAACAACAGATGCATACATGCCAATCATACCCAAGCACACACCAATACAAAGAAAGTAGGTAAATATATAATTAAACATGTCGCAGTTCGCACACACAGACACGCAACTCAAATCAGCGGCACACTTCCGGCCAATTACACGCGCACAGATATCCACCCCTAAAGCTATCGGGACAGAGACGGCAACATAAACACACACAAACACAGTTATCATTCATGGCAAACACACCTCCGCTCTCATCGGCAGTCATGGCACATTGAAAAGAAAAACTGAGTGCACAGAGAGAGATAGAGGGGAAAGAAAAACATTATCCTGCAAACAGGCACGGCGCCACCGCTGGGGAAATGCCTCGGCACTGTAGATTATTACTTAAAAACCATCAGCCCGAACGCTTTCTTCCGAATCGTATGGGAAGGGGGTGCAGGCAAGGCGATGTGTTCCACTGCAACACTGAACAAGGTTAGCAGTGAGACACGCTGGCGCCCGTCCAGCGATGGGTAACCATGGAAATGAATATTAGCTCGATCTGAGAAGAAGCAAATCGTTCCTGGAAGTACATGTGCACCCACAAATGATGGAGGTGGATCAGCTCAGTGTCATTAGAGGTGCTTTCTAAGGCAGTATCTCACAGTTGCTGCAGATTTATCGGCTGCACATGATGTGAATCTCCCGTTCCAGCACATCCCAAAGTGCTCTACTGGATTGAGATCTGGTGACTGGAGGCCGTTTGAGTTTAGTGAACTCATTGACATGCTCAAGAAACCAGTTTGAGATGATTAGAGCTTTGTGGCATGGCGTGTTATCCTGCTGGAAGAAGCCATCAGAAGATGAACTCACTGTGGTCATAAAGGGATGGACATGGTCAGTAACAATACTCAGGTTGGTTGTGGTGTTTAATTGATGCTCAACTGGGCCCAAAGTGTGCCAAGAAAATATATAACACACCATTAAACCAGCAGCGGCCTGACCCGCTGAAACACGGCAGGATGGATCCATGCTTTCATGTTGTTCACACCAAATCCTGACCCTCCCATCTGAATTGTGCAGCAGAAATCGAGACTCATCAGACCAGGCAACGTTTATCTTCTATTGTCCAGTTTTGAGTCTGTGTGAATTGTACACTCAGTTTGCGGTTCTCAGCTGACAGGAGAGTCACCGTTGTGTCTTCAAGGTTGGACATGTTGTGTGTTCAGAGATGCTCTTCTGTAGACCTCGGTTGAAAGAGCTTTATTTGAGTTACTGTTGATTTTCTATCGTTTCAAACCAGTCTGGCCATTCTCCTCTGACCTCTGGCATCAACAAGGCCTTTTCACTCACTGGATATTTTCATTTTCGGAGCATTCTCTGTAAACCATAGAGACAGTTGTGCGTGAACATCCCTGTAGATCAACAGGTTCTGAAATACTCAGACCAGCCCGTCTGACACCAGCAAACATGCCTCGTTCAAAGTCACTTAAATGACCTTTCTTCCCCATTCTGATGCTCAGTTTGAACATCAGCAGATCGTCTTGACTGTGTCTACATGACGAAATACAACAGAGTTGCTGCCATGTGATTGGCTGATTAGATTTATCAATTAACGAGCAGTTGAACAGGTGTACCTAATTTATTTATTGTGTAAATCCTACAAAATGACTGTCTTACAAACAGAGGCAAAGTCATATGTATTCCTACCGGATGTGTAGAGATCGACTGATATTGTATTTTAGGAATAACACAGCTTATTTGTATGTTGTTTTTAAATGTCCAATACAACAGATAATCAGAATCATTTTGTAATTATCATTTTAATTCTGCATTATGACAAAAATTGCTTCTATTAAAGGGATGGTTCACCCCAAAAATTAAAATTAGCCCATGATTTACTAACCTTCAAGCCATCCTAGTTGTATATGACATTCTTCTTTCAGACGAATACAATCAGAGTTATATTATAAAATGTCGGAAGCTAGATATTTCAGTTTTTAACGTGGTAAATATGGATATTTTTCTTACACAAACCCATTTATTCGCTTCAGAAGGTCTTCATTAACCTTTTTTGATTGCTCTACTCTTTAAAAAAATGCTGGGTTCTTTTAACCCAATGTTGGGTCAAATACGGACTAACCCAGCAGCTGGGATGTTTTAACCCTGCGGTTGGATTAAATGTTTGCTTAAAGGGTTACTTCAGCGATTAGCATTAAGCTTTGTATCAGTAGAAACCCAGGAGTATATTCAAATGATCTTACTTTCACCCCTAATATGACCCGGAGATGAGAGAATTATGTATTTTATTTCAGGAAAAATTCCTCCGATGATGCAAATATCGTCATTTTGCGTCAACGGAGGAGTTTTTGTGCAGAGGCTGAAGACTACAGCCAGCAGAGGGCGCTTTTCCACATGTTTTCAACATCACGCTCACAGCACTCGGCTGAGACAAAAATACATTTTCTGTGTTTTCTCAGACTATAAAGGCACCAAATTCAAAAATAATTTCACATTTCTACTACATTAATGACCCAGTTTAAATACAGATTCATCTTCCCAGCGCTGAAGTACCCCTTTAAGACAACCCAATCGCTGGGTAAATCTTAAATTTTAAGGTACATTTTCTTCGGATTCAGAAAATTGCTAGTTTATTGCTGCTGTCAAGAAACGGCCCGAAGGCACGCAGCGGATCAAGCTGTCTTCAGGTTTTATTAAATTGGCCCTTTTCTGTCCTGAATCCCAATAGCACACATCCTCTCAAAAACACTTCAGACATCCTAATGCTGCTTGCAAGCACATGGGAAACTTGTTTTGGACCCAGAGATCCAACAATCAAATGCAACTCCACTTACTTCAAACTGGCATTTCTGGACGAGCAGATTGGTAGATTTATATCAGAGGGAGAATGAGGCTGAGAAAGAAACGTGGGTGTTTGCAGTCGTAAGGTATCAGTGCTGAAGACGTTACAGAAACCTACAGTAATTAGACTCGGGTACTGCGAGACATTCTGAGCTTTAAATGACATCTGCGTGTTACACAACTGTGCCAAACACGTTTTGTTCTGCTGTTCTAATGATGAGAGTGAATCATATCATGTAACCTTGAAATGGAAAAGGTTCAATTCATTTGCTCTGTTTAAACTGGAGACTCTTGATTAGTCGCTCTATGGACAGCAATGAGAAATAAAGCTGGCTCGAGCTGGAAACACATACGCTGTGTTATCTACGCAAGCAGTTCATACATACACATGAGAGGAGATTTTCAGCACATTAGCGTTAATGCATAAGATGCTTACAGACGTCCACAGGCTGCGTTTATGGGGAAGGACAGCTGAACAGTTTCTAACCTGGTAAATAAAAATATATTTAAACACAACAACAATAGATAGAACATCATAAAGAACAATACATAGAAAGATAGGGTGACAGATAGAGTGATATATAGAACAATACATAAAATGATAGAATGACAGATAGAATGATAGAACAAGAGAACGACAGAAAGGACAAAAGATAAAATGACAAAGAGTGACAGAACGATAGATAGAAGGATAGAATGACAGAAAGGACGATAGATAGAACGATGGAAAGAGCGATAGAACGACAAAGAACGATAGAATGAAAGATAGAACGACAGAAAGAATGATAGATAGAATGACAGAAAGAGAACGATAGAGCAATAGAACGACAGAAAGAGCGATAGATAGAACGACAGAAAGAAAGAACGATTGAGCGATAGAATGACAGAAAGAGAACGATAGAGCAATAGAACGACAGAAAGAGCGATAGACAGAACGACAGAAAGAAAGAACGATTGAGCGATAGAATGACAGAAAGAGCGATAGATAGAATGACAGAAAGAAAGAACGATAGAGCAATAGAACGACAGAAAGAGCGATAGACAGAACGACAGAAAGAAAGAACGATTGAGCGATAGAATGACAGAAAGAGAACGATAGAGCAATAGAACGACAGAAAGAGCGATAGATAGAACGACAGAAAGAAAGAACGATTGAGCGATAGAATGACAGAAACAAAGAGCGATAGATAGAATGACAGATAAAACAATAGAAAGAAAGAACGATTGAGCGATAGAATGACAGAAACAAAGAGCGATAGATAGAACAACAGAAAGAAAGAACGATTGAGCGATAGAACAACAGAAAGAAAGAACAATAGAGCGATAGAATGACAGAAAGAGCGATAGATAGAATGACAGATAGAACAACATAAAGAAAGAACGATTGAGCGATAGAATGACAGAAACAAAGAGCGATAGATAGAATGACAGATAAAACAACAGAAAGAATGATAGATAGAATGACAGAAAGAAAGAACAATAGATAAACCCACAGATAGAACGATATAATGATAGAAAGAATGTCAGAAAGAACGACGGACGGACGGACGGATAGATAGATAAATAGATAGATAGATGATGTCATCTTGTTTATTCTCAGTCCTCGTCAAGCTCCTCATTATTTCACTCTCTGCCCTTCTTATTTCCGCTTCTATTCAGTTTTAAATGAGTCTCCTGCACTCTTGAGCAAACGCGCACACACGCCTTGGCCTTGGTGGTGAGCAATGCAGTCGGCCGCTCCATTGCGACAGCGGTAACTATGGCGATAACACCGAGCAGAACTGCAAAACATCTCTCCTACATGCTCGCACCTACATCCACTGCATTTCTTCAAAACAGCACAAATCAAGTCCACTCAGAGAAGCTCACGGAAATCAGAACCACAGGCAAGAAAACAACACGTTACATCTCGCATTTTAGGCCCATTATGAGTTTTGGGCTTTGTGACTATATTTGTATTTCTTTCAAAATTATAATTATTGTAATGTATTCAGACATTTTTATGTAACAACATTCTCATTAGAGCACTGATTGTTTTTATTGCAGAAATGTGCTCCACTATCATTTATTTCATAAAAAAATGATCTTTAGATTTTGGTGTGTGTGAGTGTGTGTAAGTAAGTCAATAAATAAACAAACAGTCTGGAATCTCCCACTAGAATTAAAAGGGAAAAAAGCAGAACATCTTAAACGTTTTAAGGTTGGCATAATTACCTCAGCATTAGTTTTCATTCCCATCACCTTTACTGTAGAGCACATTCTGAAATCAAATGGACTTTTCCCTTTCAAACCCATAAACCATTTGACATATAAATCACATTAAGTGTCATTTTAAATCACATTCAGACTCATTTAGAAACTAAAGTCACACATAAAAATGTCAGAACGTTACTGTAATGCATGCACAATATCAAGTGAATCCTGCAGGAGGGTTTTTCTGCACAAATGTCACTTTACTTCATGATTTTTGCTCCGTGTCTTTAATCAGCTGCTGATTTTCAGTGCATGTCAGTTCACACAGGTGGCAACTATCAAATTACATTTTATAATATGTGGGCTAAAGATAATTTGACAAATTAAGATTAGTTCAATTTGTCAACCAATCATTTAAAGGGGACCTATCATGCTCCTTTTTACAAGTCTCAGATGTCTTCAGAATGTGTGTGTGAAGTTTCCGCTCAAAATACCCCACAGATCATGTGTTATATCCTGTTGTAAATGCCCATTTTTGAGTAGAAGGAAAAACATGCCGTTTTCGTGCATGCATCTTTAAATGCAAATGAGCTGCTGCTCCGCCCCCTTTCCAGATGAGGGCAGAGCCTTTATAGCTCATGCCTCAGATGATCATTTTTTATCTGCATGCGATTTAAAGCCACATTAGTCCAGACTTCTGATATATGGTTTTGTGAGCACACACACCCGAAGCACGCGCACAGAAAGCTGTGTGTCAGACGGAGCGTCCCGTGAGTATTAAACTAAGTTCTCTTTCACGTCTTATTACGCTTAAACTGTCAAACACAGGTTATGTTACGTCAAAAACACACACAGTTCACATAAACACAGTCGACACACTCAAGGTTATGTCCAAAACACACACAGTTCACATTTACATGTTATGTCTGTGAATATAAACAGCAAGTAAAGAAATGGCATGTGTATATTAGATCTGTGTATTAAAGTGTATTAATATACAGTACCTACTGCTATATCTGCTGTTAATATGAATCAAACAACAAAAGATAAACAGAAAGTCACTCACTGCTCTTGATTGAATAATTTTAGTAGCTTTATACTTGAATGCTGCTGTTAAATGCTCTGGCGAGGGGATACACATTGCAGATTGTGTACAGCTTCCTGAGGGCGGGGTCTATGCTAATAGGGTGGAGTCTGTCAGCAGTCGTGGGCGGGGCTTGTGAATAGAAACTGCGAACAGCGTATTCTGAGAAACAGTTATGATTTATGGAGATTAAAAAATTGAGTGGGTGTATTTATACCATTATCGGGTGGTTGTGTACACACACTGCCGACACACATTTATGTTCACATCATGTAAAATATTTTTTTCATTATAGGTCCCCTTCAATGAAAACAACAAAATCCATGAATTAATAAAATAACCATTGTTATAATAACACAAAACGAAGGTTATAATCATAGGCAGAGCATGAAAGGTTTCTATTTACAGCGTGTTTTTGCAGCGTTGAACAATGTAGCCAATCACAGACATGTCTGTTGATTTCTTGAACGCAGTGGCCAATTAGAGGCGTTTAAATTAGAATCCACTCACCGTTCAAAGCCGGAGGCTGTGTTCGAAATCACCCCCATACCCTCATTCACTTTTCCCAACATTACTCCACTAATATAGTCCACTTGAAAGAGCGAATGAGAACGAGTGTGAATTCAGACACTGAGTGCGCCGGAAGAGCTGCCGCTTTTGCAGAGTTTGTGCTGTTTAATAATCATTTAAAACTTAGCAAACTGGCAGCTCCAGTATTAAAATGAAAAGATTTATCCTGAACTCTGTCTTGGAAACTATGTATAAACCTTAATTAAACAATTTCAGATTTCAGACACAGTCAGAGTTATAGACCAGTGCTGAGTTCTGCACGCTCATAAATCCTCTCATTATAACAAAGTGTAGCCTATACATTATGCAAATAAGAGATTCATTGATTATAATGGAACTTTGTGAGATCATATCTCAGTGAACTAAGATGAGTGACAGCTTTTTAGTGATAAAGGGAGCGCTCTTTGTACGTTTTCTAGGTGATGTATCATGTTTTTGCTTCACCAGTGACTTCTTACACATGCTGAAAACTTTCAGGAGTGACATCCACTAAATTCATGTATTTGAGCGATTATTATTGTCATGTAGGGATGATTTTTTCACCTTTTCCACAAAATAATTATTTTGTGTCTCATTTTAATGGGTGGACCAGCTGTCAATCTGAGTTAAACACTGTGACGCATCAAGAGAAACAGAGGGCCGCTCAGGGCTCTTACAGCCTTAACTAAACATTATTAAAGACCTTCAGCAGACACCTCAGCGAGAGAGAGCTAGGTGGACGGGACAGTCATTAACCCCTCGATGAAGAGAATCAGAGCGAGTGAGGACAGAATAGATACACTGAGAGACATTTGGACCCAGAGGGCCGTAGAGAAAGATACATCAAATCAGTCTCTCTGAACTCTGACACTACGATTCTATCACATCCACAATACCAAATCATTTCTGTCTCCATGTCAGCTATCTTCCCTTGAACTATATTTTCAGCCTCAATAAACGTGAGGGTGTAATGAGGAATATCTCAGATAAGATGCAGACAATGTCTTTTCTGTCATAACAGGATCACTGTAGGATTATGGTGTTCAATTCAACCCATTCAAAAGTGGCACAATCAATCTTGAAACATGCATTTGATGCAATTGCTGACAATAGCTTGGTAGTAAAAATAAATAAATAAAACAATGAATATCTTTGTTTAAACTACACAACCGTTCTTTGATGAAAGAAATGAATACTTTTATTCAGCAATGATGCATTCAATTGAAAATGAAGACATTTATAAATGTCACAAAAGATTCTATTTCAAATAAGTATTGTTCCTTTGAACATTCTATTCATCAAAGAATCCTGAAAAACAATGTATCACGTTTTCACAAAATATGATTTCTGAAGGATCATGTGACACTGAAGACAGGAATAATGATGCTGAAAATTCAGCTTTGATCCCAGGAATAAATGACATTATAGAATATATTCAAACAGAAAACAGTTATTTAAAATTGGAAACATATTTCACAATATATCTGATTTTACAGCATTTTTAATCAAATAAACGCAGCTTTGGTGAGCATCTTATTTCAAAAACATTAAAAAACTGTACCGACCATAAACTTTTGCATGCAAAACAATTGCAATCCAAACAAACACAAATGAAGGAAAGCTCCACTAGTTATGAAAGCCTCTCATCCACCCAAAGCATCCAAATCACAATGTCGCCTGTTGCATTAAAATGCCGTCTAGATTGGTTTTGGAGCCTTCATAAGACACAAGACTGCGGCGTCTACATCACTGCGTGGCAGCTGCATTAATCATCAGAGTTCACACTGTAAAACAGTGACTGATCAATCCTCACAGCCACAGCGCCAGGGATCGTGCTGACAAATAGCACAATAACCTCTTATCTCTGAAAGACTCATCCCCAGTCCTTCTCAGAGCCGCGTCCTCTGTCTATCTCTGATATCCTCCACTGTATCACTCTGTTGATAAGCACTGAGTGCTGCCTCACAGGGGAAGGTCAAGTGATGAAAAGAGAAACATAATCACTAAAACTAGATTTTTATATTTTATAAGGAAAAATCAGTCTGCTAGGGTGTTGTGGGTGGTTGTCAGGGTGTTGCTATGCAGTTGCAGTGTGTTCCAACGTCGCTATGTGGTCGCTAGGGAAATTATTTTAAATATATTTTCAAGCATAACAAATGTACATGCACTAATTCAATCTATCTGAGTGGAATTCAAAGTGTAAATAATAGTTTATGTCCAGAGCTGTGGGAGGGGAGAGACAAACCTCAGTGGAGAGACACTATTGTCACCGTGACAGTGATGAAGATTTATGCAATGCCGACTGGATAGATGAGATTACAGAGCACTAAAAGTCACACGTCAGTGAACACAACCTCATAGCGACAGGTCAGGACACCTTCAAGTCACCGGAAGACACACATGAAATAAAATGAAGCAAAACTAAATAATAAATAAAATGTTTTGTTTATAAATGCTAATAGGCCAATACAGAACAAAGCATGGTCTGTCTTTATTTCTCAAAACAAAGAAAAATTAAATAAATAAATATATCAATTATTTTATGTATTATACACACAAACACACACACACATATTATTTTCTTTTATGTTATGGATAATCGGGATTAATTGATCTGACAGCACTAATAAATATGATCAAATTACATATAATAAATAAATAAACAAATAGCTGTAAATATATACACACACTACCGTCAAAAGTAAAAAAAAAAAATCTCTTCTGTTCACCTAGGCTGCATTTATTTGATAAAAATACAGTAAAAACAGTAATATTGTTAAATATTATTACAATTTAAAATAACCATTTTCTTTGTGAATATATTGTAAAATGTCATTTATTCCTCTGATCAAAGCTGAATTTATCATCATTACTCCAGTCTTCAGTGTCACATGATCCTTCAGAAATCATCCTGATATGATGATAAGACTTTGTTTATATATATATAATTTCTTTTTATCAGCATGTTCACCCTGCTAAATAAATTCTTTGTCCATCAAGCCTGGAACAAACTCTCCTACAAATAATTAACAGAGCGGTATCTCATGAATATGCTCAAGCGGGTGACGCAGAATGCATCTGGAGGACGGATGCCTTTCATCTTAGTGTAGTGGGACAGTGAGATGCTCGCCTAAATCTCCTGATAATCCGCCTCAGCTTGTAATGAAAGGGATAAATCAGGACCCTGGACAGCGCTAGGCAGGGCTGACTGATAGAGCGACGGCTGGCTGGATTCAGCACCACGGACAGCGGCAAATCCACATTCCTGGATCCCATTCTGGGTTTGGCTTTATAGGGCATTATTCAGACCTAAAGGGTACAAATCTGTTGCAACAAAAGCAGGTACACTAGACTTAACAATAATCCAAAGCTATAGGGGATGAAAACAGTGTAGGAAATGACATTCAACACTGATCTCCAATCTGATCTGTGCCATATTACCGTGTGTGATGTATGTGCTGTGTGAAGAACTGCCTCCTGATGAGATCAAAGAGTCTGACGCCTGTTAAACACACTGATCAGATAGTCCTGTCTGATGAAAAGGTGCATAGCTGAGTCAAATCCAAATGCAATCATTTCATTGTCTAAGGATGGGAGCAGCCAATGATTGTCATGGGCAAAGAAACACAACGCTATTGTAAAAAATACAGACATCTCTTACTTGACTCCTTTAAAGTGACATGGATAAAATAATAATGCTAATAATAATATAAAGCATAAAACAAAATTATTATTAACAATTATTATTTTATAATAATAATAAAACAGCACTCTCTTACTTGACTTAAAGCGACAAGGAAAAAATAATACTAAAATAATAATATATAAAATTAAAATAAAGATGATAAAATAAATATTCAATACAAATATATTTTTTTAACAGACCCACAGCACTGAACACAACCTTATAGAATCAGGTTAAAAACAGTGAGACAGGCTCAAATATAAGACGCGTCTACGTCTCTACCAGAGGAGTTGTTAGAGCATGATGCCTGTGTATGACGGTAGAGAGGTTCCCCTTCCACTGCA
Source organism: Gobiocypris rarus (assembly GCA_023029165.1). NCBI lineage: Eukaryota > Metazoa > Chordata > Actinopteri > Cypriniformes > Gobionidae > Gobiocypris > Gobiocypris rarus. The sequence continues at coordinate 3,125,531 of CM040921.1, read as the reverse complement.
CGCTTGAAAACAAACAGAGGCACACGGAGCGGATCGCTTCATGTACAGACACAACTAAACCAGCCTATTACTATTCCACTCACAGCAGCCATGGAGAGGAGAGGACCCGCCATGGCCAGCAACAGCAGAACCCGCGGCTCGAACCCTCCCTCCATCCGTACTGGCCATTCCCGTGGCAGCGTGAGTGGGTGTGTGAATGTGTGTGAGAGATTCCTCCACTCACCCTGGCTGTTGGCGGCCCCCTCTGCCTCCTCGCATTCGGTCAGGTTGTTGACCATCCTGCCTCTCCAAATGCCCTCTCTCCCCCAAAACTCTCCTCCGCTCAGGGGAGAAAAGCAGAAGAATGGCCAAACGAGGAGATGTGCGAGAAAAAGATGGACCGATTTGCCCACCTGCTTTCCCCTGCTGAGAGGAAATTACCGGCCAACGAATGGAGAGAGATGCGCGTTTTTCTCCTCCGATTCTCTTCTTCTCACGCTCTCCTCTCCTCTCTTGGCTGTAGCGTGACTCCCTCTCTCTCTCTCTCTCTTGTAGGAGGAGGATACGACAGCTCAGAGCGACTGGAGTTTACTGGATGATGGAACATACTCTCTCTCTCTCTCTCTCTCCCACTCACACGCTCATGGATATTCGTGCACACATGCTCTCATGCATATGCTCAGTGTAGTGCCTGACACAATATTAACACAAAATTCAGTAAAAAAATATGAATTCAAAAATGTTGTCATACTGGAAGGAAGTACTTAGCATAATAGAAGATCTTCTTGGACTACTGGGGTCATGCTTTGTATTTGTCTGTTTAAAAAAGATGCAAAAGATTTGTTGTCCTGGTATACTTAGCTAAAAAAATACATTTTGTTACTTTGGACTGCATCACAGACTCCATCCCTTAAAATGTGGACATCACAGATCGCTACATGGTTACCACTTAAAAAGCTTACCTACGACAAACATCACAAATCTGAGCAATTCTGGCTGATTTGGTCTCCTGTTCCTGCCTCCTTCCTTCCCATATCTACAAACTTCATTACATTAACATAAAAATTGTAAAATAATTAAACTGAAGAAGTGTCTTGCTTGTTTTTAAGTTCTTAAAAAAAGAACTTTTTTGGTGATTTATGCCGTTATTGTATAGGACAGGAGGTTCTCAAAGTGAGGGGGTCTGCAAATATAAATGAAGGGCCCTATGATCCCCACAGCGCGGAAAGCGTGGACAGAATAGTAGAATCCAGTCATAAACATGGAATTTACAGTATAACACGGAATATCACATTATTTGGCAAATTTTTGATGAATAAATTAAAAGTAGGACTGTACACTTAGAGTGTGTTCACACTTGTAGTCCGGTTCACTTGGTTCGTTTGGTCTGGACCGATTAGCGTTCACATTTGGAGTTTAACACCGTAACTAAAGGCATAGGGACATTTTCACAACCTGACTGGTCAGTATGTGTGTAGCTACATATGATGGTATTCTGATCAGTCACACACACAAACCCAGATCTGCTGCGAGGAGACGCGGTTCTGACGCCTGTACCGAACTGTGATGGGCAACTGTGATGATATGCGTGAGCATTCTGTCCTGTTTAGGGTCGCATCTTGTGACATCACGTCCTGTTTTTGGTTTGTTTACATGTCTTTGGTCCGTGTTGCGCTCATATTTCAGTCGAACCGCACCAGAGTTGGTTTGGAAGCGGAGCGAGACCCATCTTTCAGTGGTCTCTGCTTGTGTGGTTCAGATGGCAGCGTTCATTTTACAGAGAAATTTGTATATGAACTCAGTGTGTTCCCTAAATATCTGCAAACATATTATGGTATTTATGCTTTAGTACAGTCAAAACATTACATACAGCACCTTTAAAGCTAAAAAAAAGTCTGCATGTTCTGCGCGTCTCACAGCTAAGTTGTTCTAAGATATTTAAGTACTGTGTAGGTACTGTGAGTGATTTAAGCATGTTGCTATGGGGTTGCTAAGGTACTGTGAGTGATTTAAGAATGTTGCTATGGGGTTGCTAAGGTACTGTGAGTGATTTAAGAATGTTGCTATGGGGTTGCTAAATTACTGTGAGTGATTTAAGCATGTTGCTATGGGGTTGCTAAGGTTTTGTGAGTGATTTAAGAATGTTGCTATGGGGTTGCTAAATTACTGTGAGTGATTTAAGAATGTTGCTATGGGGTTGCTAAGGTACTGTGAGTGATTTAAGAATGTTGCTATGGGGTTGCTAAATTACTGTGAGTGATTTAAGAATGTTGCTATGGGGTCGCTAAGGTACTGTGAGTGATTTAAGCATGTTGCTATGGGGTTGCTAAGGTACTGTGAGTGATTTAAGAATGTTGCTATGGGGTCACTAAGGTACTGTGAGTGATTTAAGAATGTTGCTATGGGGTTGCTAAGGTACTGTGAGTGATTTAAGAATGTTGCTATGGGGTTGCTAAATTACTGTGAGTGATTTAAGCATGTTGCTATGGGGTCGCTAAGGTACTGTGAGTGATTTAAGAATGTTGCTATGGGGTTGCTAAGGTACTGTGAGTGATTTAAGCATGTTGCTATGGGGTTGCTAAATTACTGTGAGTGATTTAAGCATGTTGCTATGGGGTTGCTAAGGTACTGTGAGTGATTTAAGAATGTTGCTATGGGGTTGTTGGGTGTTTGTCTCTAAAAAAGTCCAGTCTCTGTGATATTCTGGCTAGAGTTCCTAAATTTTAAGAAATAATTATTGGATTTTGACACCTGATGGATGTTTTATCATGAAAACCTTAAGTCTGATCACTCAGTCAAGTAAAAATGCACACACCTCTCCTGAGGAATCATTCATCTGTTGGTTGTTTCCTACTGTAGGCTTGTCAAAAATCCTCTTTCAGCCGCTCATGTCACCAAATAACTGCATTCTGTGCCTGCAAATTTGTTTTGTAAAACAGAATCAATGAGATCAGCGGGCTCACATCATTGGAGGCTCACAGAGACATGGAAACAGGAAAGAATAGAGTGGAAAATAGAGATAGAAGGAAAAAAGGAATGGACACAGATGCAAGCTGGAGTCTTTTATCCAATCGCTCCATTCAGATTCTCCCAGCTGATGCGTTAGGATCGTCTAGCTGGAGAACAGATGCACAGTTGAGAAGCAAATTCCAGGTAGCCTGCAGTTACACAAAATCTATTAAGTGACCGAATTACGCGGCACGGAAGGTCGGCGAGAGAAAGAAAAATGCATTTCGCCAAGAGTCACAAAAACAATTCACATGCTTTTGAAAGACATTAATGCGTCTACATGAGAAGCGGACGCCCCCGGTGTAGACGGAGGGGATTATTTCCAATTACCACACACACACACACACACACTCCAGTGCTCATAAATGATTTCTAATATCTACAGGGATCTCACACCATCCACTGGAACGGCACAAAAGCTCAACGACTCTTATTCTGATGCAAGCTTATACGTCTCATGTATTTGTGTATATTTTGGGTCCCGTTGGCAGTGAAGTGAGAATGAGATTGAAATTGAAGTGGTAACAAGATCAGCAGGCTTGTTAATCTCAGGTGATTTCAGTCAGGTCACCAGTGTAATCCGCATGACTCATTTTATACTGTAGGTGATTGATCCATATTCATGATGATGAATGCTTTAAGATTGTTTTTCGGTTTGGTTTAAGTATTAAAAACAAAACTTCACAAAACAGCATTTACAACTTTCTCAATTCTCTTATTTTATTTTACATTTATAATATATCATATCATGCTTATTGTTCAGTACATGTCAATAAAAATGTGTATGTATAAAAACATTAGGGCTGTCGAATCGATTAATCGTGATTAATCCAACTAAAACAAAAGTCTGTGTTTGTATAATATACACTCACCTAAAGGATTATTAGGAACACCTGTTCAATTTCTCATTAATGCAATTATCTAATCAACCAATCACATGGCAGTTGCTTCAATGCATTTAGAGGTGTGGTCCTGGTCAAGACAATCTCCTGAACTCCAAACTGAATGTCAGAATGGGAAAGAAAATTATAATTTAAGTAATTTTGAGCGTGGCATGGTTGTTGGTGCCAGACGGGCCGGTCTGAGTATTTCACAATCTGCTCAGTTACTGGGATTTTCACACACAACCATTTCTAGGGTTTACAAAGAATGGTGTGAAAAGGGAAAAACATCCAGTATGCGGCAGTCCTGTGGCGAAAATGCCTTGTTGATGCTAGAGGTCAGAGGAGAATGGGCCGACTGATTCAAGCTGATAGAAGAGCAACTTTGACTGAAATAACCACTCGTTACAACCGAGGTATGCAGCAAAGCATTTGTGAAGCCACAACACGCACAACCTTGAGGCGGATGGGCTACAACAGCAGAAGACTCCACTGGTCACCACTCATCTCCACTACAAATAGGAAAAAGAGGCTACAATTTGGCGTAAACAGAATGAGAACATGGATCCATCATGCCTTGTTACCACTGTGCAGGCTGGTGGTGGTGGTGTAATGGTGTGGGGGATGTTTTCTTGACACACTTTAGGCCCCTTAGTGCCAATTGGGCATGGTTTAAATGCCACGGCCGACCTGAGCATTGTTTCTGACCATGTCCATCCCTTTATGACCACCATGTTCCCATCCTCTGATGGCTACTTCCAGCAGGATAATGCACCATGTCACAAAGCTCCAATCATTTCAAATTGGTTTCTTGAACATGACAATGAGTTCACTTTACTAAAATGGCCTCCACAGTCACCAGATCTCAACCCAATAGAGCATCTTTGGGATGTGGTGGAGGGAGCTTCATGCCCTGGATGTGCATCTCACAAATCTCCATCAACTTCAAGATGCTATCCTATCAATATGGCCCAACATTTCTAAAGAATGCTTTCAGCACCTTGTTGAATCAATGCCACGTAGAATTAAGGCAGTTCTGAAGGCGAAAGGGGGTCAAACACAGTATTAGTATGGTGCTCCTAATAATCCTTTTAAACAGACAAGTGTGTATGTGTGTGCTGTGTGTAATTATTATATATATACTGTATGAAATATATATATATATATATATATATATATATATATATATATATATATATATATATATATATATATATATATATATATATATATATATATATATAAATATCATAACATGTTTTATAAACACAAACTTTTATGTTAGATGCGATTAATCACGATTAGTGTTTTAATTTTGATAAGGTTTTGACAGCACTAAAAATATATACATGTGTGCGTATTTATTTATATATTTAATTAAATGAAAAAAATATATATTATTAAAAGAAAAAGATCTTTGGACTAAAAACAGTGCCACATTTATTTTAAAACTATATTTTTTCCAAAATCAACAAAACATTTGGCAACACTTTATTTTATTTTAATGTACTTACTATAGGGTTAGGGTTTGGTTGGGGGTTAGTTACTTGTAATTATGCATAATTTACTTGTATTACTACGGTAAGTACATGTAACATATGTAACGATACTGTAAAATAGTGTAGCCAAAAATTCTACAAGGATGCAAAATACGGTGCTACTGTATTTATCAAACTCACTTAATAAATCACTTAATTTGTACTGAAAAACAATGTGTTTTGCTATTTTCAGGGTGCCAAAACTCAACAATATTATTGATCTGACTGTACTGACAATTTTTTATGAGAATTGAACTGAGCTGGACGATGACGTCACTGCTTTCTGCAGAAATTAATAATTGATGATCAGAAAGATGACAACAGAACTGAATCAACGCTGAACTGACTTCAGCTGAACAATGACACCGAATTGAACTCTGTTTGCATCACTGAATAATTATTTTCCTATTGAGCAATGTAAAGATGCCTATAAAAATAAAGGTGACATGACTTGATTCATTCTTACCAATGACAAACACTAATTTCTGCAACACATTCATATAAATCCAGAACTCTGGAGGGTGTGAAACACCTCTGTTAAATGAGTTTGAAGCACAAGCACACACAGAAGGACCGTCTGATGGAGGTTCGTGAAGCACCCTGTCGTGACGCTCTCAAACCGACGCGTGCCTCTCCTTCTCAATTCACGCCACCGTGCAAGACGAGCCACTCGGGCCGACTCAGCTGGAATGGGGCTATTTTTGGGATAAGAGCTGTCAGGAAGACTCTGTCGTGGGGAGGAGAGCTCACGTCTGAAATGGTCTGTGACCTGTAAGCACTCAATTACAAAAGCTGTCAGCGCTCGGCTCTGCTGAACGCACCTCTACCATACAGGCAGCGCACAAACCACGACCACGCATCAACGGGGATGGAGAAGAAACATGCACTTAAGAAACCACATCTCATGACATATGGCATATTTATACTAGATCTTATATCAGATTAGTTTGATCACGTTTGAAGCAATAGCGGTACGTTATGAACTTGAAATGAACCAATGATAACTTAAAGCAAATTTGCAGCCAGTTCTACTTTGTGGCGGTCAAAAACAGTGCCAACAAAAACTGAAAACCATAAGATCATGACCAAAAAGGGATGTGCTGGAGGAGACTTTACAGAGTGCTGGACACTAAAGTTCTTGACCACAAATACATGTCGAAATAAATGTTGTGGTGTTATTACCATCAAGAGGTGCATCCATTTTTGGTCATGATCTTATGGTTTTTAGTTTTTATACTGCAGGGTTAAAACAACCCAATTGCTGGGTTAGTCCATTTTCATCCCAACTTGGGTTGTTTTTTACCCAGCAGTTGGGTTAAATGTTTGCTTAAGACAACCCGATCGCTGGGTTGAAACAACCTTTTTTAAGTTTTTTTAAGCATATTTTAGAGTGTATAAATATACATTTTTTTTCTTAAATATATACTTGCATGTGTGTGTATTTATATATACATAATAATTATACACAGTACACACACATATTATGTCAACACAAACTTTTATTGTGGATGCGATTAACCGTGATTAATAGATTGCCCAGCACTAAAAAATATTAATAAATCAGATGTTTTAAATTGCGATTAATCGTGATTCATGACAGAAAAAATTTGCGATTAACTCATTATTTTTTTAATCAATTGACAGCACTAATATATTTATACAGTTCCATTCAACCAATCAGCTGATAGCTCAGGTCCTCATCCGCTAGGTGGCTAACCAATCCAAACCAATATAAAGTGGCATACCCAAAGACATCTGTGACAGAATGAGCTAGAGAAGAGCAGTGCTCCAGGTGAGGATGTCTTCCCCCAGGGCTTAACCAACCACTGAGGATTATGGGTCAATACGGAGAGTTGTTGTACACAAAGCAGGGCAGGATCAGGTGGCGTCGTCACACAGCTGGGGTGGATGGGGAGCTGAAGCTCAGAGGTGGTATGCACACACACACACACACACACACACACACACACACACACACACACACACACACACACACACACACACACACACACACACACACACACACAGTGACAGAGCAATGACACAGGCCTGTTACATGACGCCGTTTACACACCTGAGTGCCCTGCGGCGTTGAGTCACAAGCCCTGACTGTTGGTTCTGAATGTGTTTAAGTCAGAAAGACGTTTCAGTGAATAAGATAGCAAGACCTGTCATGTGGGCACATTTATTCACATATAAGCAGACCCAGACCGTCTGCAGAACTTCTTTGCATTGTCTACACGGATTTGGGAGAACAATCGTTGGGATTCTAGTAATAACTCTGTAAAGCTTGACATTAAAAAAGGCATTTTTGATCACAAAGCTAATGGTTCAGATCATATTCTGCATCTTTTTTGGATCAGCAACAATTTCAAACGTTATTAAAGACAAGTGAATATTCAATAAAGAAAAAAGAACAAATACACTAATTACATAGATAAATACAATATAACAGAGTTACTAATAAAGTAAGGTCTAATAGTAGTAGTCAGGTGCAGAAATGTAATAATTAAATGTAAAATAACACAACATAGTTCACTGTATGAATTAAATATAGATTAATCTTTGTTAAAACTGTCTTGAATAACATTAATGACAAACTGCAGCAGGTTTATTAGGCTGCTGTCACTTTAAGAGCTAATGCACGGATGCAATATAATGACACACATCCGATTTCTCTCTCAACTGTTTACATTCACTAAAAACATAACCGACTGTGTTTACGTGAATACTAGCCAAGACAGGCCTTTTGGCATAATTTTGTGTGTGAGGATTCAATTGCGTGTTTGCACTCTATCTGAAACGCACCTCTAACATTATGCAAATGATTAACTTTCACTCTATGATGGTTCAACTTTGCAATTAATCCACGAATCAGATGCGTGCCGAACTGCAGAGCCTGATCTGTACAGATCATGGATCACCTATGACACGTTACACCCCTACTATATTTCATATATGCCCCCGAGGGCTGGGTATTGACACAAATTTCCCCATTCGGTTTGATTCTATTCACAAGCTTTCGATTCGGGTTTAGATTCAATTCAATATTGATTATATATCCGGTACATGCTTTTCTCGATGAAAAAACTAATCTCTAAACTAATGCTGTAAACTCAACACTACTACATTACTATATTGTTGAAGGTTAAAATGAATTGATTTGTATACAAACACTTAAATTACACTCAGGAATGTTTTTTTAATAATAATAAAGTTATAACACTAACTTTTCAATTACATAATTATATTTCTGCTCTAATTCGTTTTTTGAAAAATAAACATTTAGATGGTGGCTGTCATAAAAAACTTGCCAGATTTATTCAAACATGCATCAAATATTGAAGAACATTAAAAATTATGATGAATATGTAATGTGGTGCATATATTTGTCAAAATGCTCCTCTCCAGAGTTCATTTTTCTAGCTCACTAACGAGGTTATGAACACTGAGTATGGTTTTTCTGAGGTATATGTGATTTTATGTGACACATTGTTTACAAGCTGTTTTATTGACGTCTTTCCGCAGTTGAAACACTGATTGAGCATGTGATGTGAAATCGATTTCAGTAAGTTGTACTCAATCTTTTAACATACATTCCGATGTTCATTAATGTTTATTTCACACGGTAACTGGTATTAAAGCGGAGGAGATGATCAGTTCATGTGGGCTCCTCGCTGCCGCTTCTCTTGAGCTGAGCTGTCACACCCCATTAAACAGCACCAAACTGTATTTTTATTTTGTAATAAAATGGACGTTTTAGCGATCTGAGCACGGTCTGGAGCTCACGGCACAGGTGCACTTAGGGCGTGTCCGAATCCACTTCTGCTAGTTTAACAACGGAAAAAACGGTCTGTGTGCCAGGCAATGGTCCAAAAGGGTTGTCGCTATTCTCTTAATGCGTCATTGGTGTGTTTTGGGCGTAACATGCGATAAACCAATCAGAGTGTCATTTCCCATTCCCTTTAAAAGCCAGTTGCGCTCGCACCATGGAGCTATTTACATACCAGCGGAAAGACTGAACACTTCTCCAGAGAGGAATCCTTTTATTTTTAATATAAAAAACGTACGTTGTGTACCCGCCTATAGACGCATATTACTAATACGCCCTTTAAATAACACAAAAATACTGAAACCCAGTCCTAAATGCCCTTGTACACCCATCCATTCCAGTCAAAACCACAACAACATAAACAAACAAAACAATACAACATCCAGCCTAACAACCTAGAAGCATCCATGCAATGCCAGGAAGCTCATAAAGCCCTCTTTGTAGTGCATTGGTGCACATGCCGGGGAAGAAAAACCTTGGTGATCGAAACAACCTTCGCAGCGACAACAATAAATGCTCAGGGTACGACTCCAGGATCTATTCTTTCTGCGTTGAGCTTCTCTAATGTCGATCACTAAGGAGATCTGCGCGGAATAGCGGCCATATTAGGGCTCGAGGCTGCTCCTTAATGAACAAACACTCGAAATACCCAAACAACGGGCGGCCGTCATGTGTGGAAACTGAATTAGAGAGCTGAGGAGGAGGGTGACCACTTGTGTACGCCTGCGCATGGAGAGGAGTCGCTGCGAACCGCTCAGTGCCCACCTACCCTTGAGCTGTGAAGCTGCGGCCCTGGGAAATCAAACAAACAAAGTGAGATAAAGCAGCAAACAATCGTCCATCACAGCCCCCGCTATCACATCTGAGGAGCGGAGAGCGCGCAGCGTGATTGCTTCTCTCCTAATGACTTTCCTCTTCATTACATTCATCTGAGCTTCATTCGCTTAGTACTCAAAGTCTGATAATGTTTGTGCCCGGAGCACAAACCCCTTTCATTAACCTTTAAAAGGACTCATTAGGCAATTGCACACACCCAGAGACACTGGGTTACAGATGCTGAAGGGCTGTGGTTGGTCGCAGGGAAGTTCAGTGTGAAAACTGCATCAGATTTGTTGATTCGACTCCAATCTTTCATCAAGCTGTCTGCCTGCTTACCTATCGGTGAGTTTAATCGAATGATGGAGATCCATCTGCAGCACAAATTGTTTCCTCTGAACTGACTGCACAGAAATTGTCCTTCCCTTTCACAAACAAATCTAATCATACCCTCGAGTTGCCGAGGATTGGCAATCCATGCTTGGTAAATGTCGGAGTATCTCATAGAAGCATGTGTAAGAGCTTTGTACGTGGTAAGGACTCTGTTTCATTACTTGCACCTCATACTGAAGAGAGTCCAGCAAATTTAATATACCCACAGATCATTTCTGCAGCTCCATAAATGCATCTTTTGTGAGAATTACTTGACGTTGCAACATGCAAAGAAGCATGACTGTACCTGGAGGCGCTGACGGCAAACACAGCTGCTCCAAGTTCAATTAATCTCTTCCGAGGCAAAGCGGTCCAGAGCGCAGCATCATCAAAAGAGCGCCGGATCCTTTCTTCAGGCCTCGGCCTCTCAAAGAGATCAAAGTCCAGATGGAGTGCTACGACATGGACGACGCTGTTTTGTGAACCTATTAAACATGCTTGATTCACAGCAATCAAAATCAAGGGGAACCGAATCTCGATCTCTCTCTTCATCTCACAACTAACAACAAGCAGCCATCAGTGCTGGAGAAAAACTTCTTCCAGGCCTGGCGGTGCAGACAGGAGATGTATGCTGAGCTGGTGGTTCCTTTAAAGGTGAACTTGACAGAACAATTGTGTTTTTTTCTGAAAACCTTTGGGGCAGAGTTGATGAGCAGCATTGGGAATCTGGAAGCAACAAGAATCAGATACATCCTGGCAGAGCAGGAAAAAGTGCTGACATCTCAGTGGTGGAATAAAAGTAAGAATCAGATGCACAACCTGGAACAAGACAAACTGAAATGAAGGTTTCACAGAAAAACACTATATCTGCAATTGTTAAGACAGCAAGACAGAGTCACTTTTCAGAAAAGACTATTAATAGTTGACTCAAAACAAAAATAGGATAGGAGAAAGTATTTTAACTTGAAAAAGACACCGAGGTCAACATGAAAAGACATCCACAAGCATTACATTCATAATGAGCATCACAAACGCTTCTTTTTCGAATCTCCATTATTTTACTCTACATATAGTTCACTATATTATTAATTTATATATAAATATTATTTATTAACAGATTATATATATATATATATATATATATATATATATATATATATATATATATATATATATATATATATATATATATATATATATATATATATACACACACATATAAATTGAATAAATATTATGTGTGTGTGTGTGTACCTACCAGTCAAAAGTTTGGACACACTTTCCCATCAAAGAGAATGAGAAAGTGTGTCCAAACTTTTGACTGGTAGTTTGTATGTATGTATGTAGTGTATGTGTGTGTGTGTATATATACATGTATATTTATACACACACACAAACTATCAAAACTGCTATCATTTAATTGTGATGTATATACACACACATATATATATATATATATATATATATATATATATATATATATATATATATATATATATATATATATATATATATATATATACACACATATACATACATATAAACACATACATTTTTCTTCTTTGGATTAATTGCATTGATGATTAATGCAGAATAAGATCAGAAAAATATTATCAAGTAATAGGGCCAAATTTGATTTTAAGACTTGTTATTTCTTGAGACATAAGAAATTGCTATACTCTTATCCAACCGTGCAGGCAGGCATTAAAATGTCAGTTCTATCTATATCTGTTGATTGTTATTTGTTTCCATTAGTGTGAGTTTTCTCAGGCTGGAAATAGACAATGCCGTGAATTGACCCAGTTTCCCCCCCACAGAAAAGAGGACAGGAAAGAGATACTCTGGGAGAAAAAAAACAAATTGTCAGCAGAGGAATCACGGAAGATCTAATGAACCTGTATTTGCATATGGCATTTGCATGTGCAGCAGTAATAAAGGCCATTTTTGGTCCTGGCCATAGCAGCGTTGAGCTTAGGGCGGGTGTGTATTCATTATAGCCACTCAGATATCCATACAAATAGGGCTCCTGTTCAGACAAGCAGCCTAACCTGTCAGACACAGGCATTTTGACCCATTTTACACTCACATACACAAATTGTACAGCAAATGCATCAAGAAACCCAAAGAGACCAGCTGTAGGGTGTTCGCTTGCATCAGGTTATGACTTTCCTCTTGCTCATCCAAACATGTTATTTGCTAATTACACTAAACATCTCTTGAACGCTTCTTATCCAGTCGCCCTATGCATTAGGACGCATTGCAGTCAGCTATTTGTACAATTACTGTGTTTGGCTATTAAATTGGAGCCCTAACAAGCATTGAGAAACCTTTCCCCCCAAGGTGCCAGAAAGGAGGGCAAATATCTGTGTCTCAAAAACGCAGATGTGGATATATAGGGCACGAACGAGCGGCTCGCAGTCAGTGTGTAAGTGTACCGGATCAGAAGGAAGTACAAATATTACGACAGTAGAGTAAACCAACGGATTTTTGTGACCAGAAGTCACAGTTTGACTGCAAATAAATTGCACAGCAGTGCGAGAAATGGAGTTTAGTGGAGCTTATTGGCAGAAGAAAAGGAAGGTTTCGGCTTCGATCAAGGGCTTAAGTGTGACGAATTAAGACCTCATAGTCAATTCTCTTAGAAGGCTCCTATTTGAAGTATAGCAATGAAAAGCCTATTAAAACTACAATTATGTAACTGCACAGAAAATACTTATATAAAAGCACACTCTAAGAAATACTGGGTTGTTTAACCCATGTTTGGGTCAAATATGGGCAAACCCAACCAATGGGTTTAAACATTTTTTTTGTTGTAAACCATCAGCCCACATTTGACCCAAACATGGGTTGAAACAATCCAGAATTTAATAAAAAAGCACCATAATAAACGTTGCCTTGGCAACTATCTGAAATTAGACACACTTAAATTAGAAATGTTGCCTTGGCAACTAACTGAAATAAAATATGTTTAAGCTGAAGTTCTAAAATTAACAAAACTATAACTGAAACAAATAAATAAATAAACAAAAAATAAATGAAAACTGAAAATATAAAAATAAAAGCTCATTCAAATTATTAATATGTAGCCTACTATAATAGTATATAAATAATAACTTAAAGGGGTAGTTTACCAAAAAAAAAAAATTTCTGTCATTAATTCCCCTCTCTCATGTAATTTCCAAACCTGTAAGTCTGATGAAGAAATGAAGATATTTTTGATGAAATCCGAGAGCTCTCTGACCTCTCCATAGACAGATATTTAATGAACACTTTCAAGGCCCAGAAAGGCAGTAAAGACATCGTTCAAATAGTTCATGTGACTCCAGTGGTTCAACCTTAATTTCATGAAGCCACGAGAATACTTTTTCTGTGCAAAAAATAAACAAAAATTACGACTTTATGCAACAATTTCTTCACGTCTGTGTCAGTCTCTTACACTTGTTCCGAAGATGAACGAAGCTCTTACGGGTTTGGGACGACATGAGGGTGAGGAATTAATGACAGAAGTTTCATTTTTGGGTGAACTATCCCTATAAATATATATATTTTTATTTTGTGGGTGAATATTTCTTTAGGCTGCCAAAAGAAAAGACATATATTATCATTATGCAATAATGAGTTTTTTTTATTTTTTTATTGTGAGTATAAATGCATTTTTTAAGCATTATTGTTTTTGTAATTAATTACATTTCCACATAAATAATGTCTGCAACACGGACACTATAAAGTGTTCCCCATCTGTCTTGACATATATGTATTCATTTAGCAAACAGAGCGCTATAAAAGGCAAACTCATTACCGCTGCCCATTAGATGTAATTCTATGCTACATTGACCTTTCTTATTAACTGCGACATATTGAAGGTGTTTTTAGTGCAGCCAAGTAAAGCGTTCTCACAACCAGTCTAAATGCCCAGCGCTACGACAAAACAACTCATACTATTTCACAATAACACAAAATACCAGTGAGTTTAACCGCAGCAGAGGATTGGCAGGGAGACACTATAAACGTGGCAGAAATTCAGCGGGAACAGAAATTGCTTCAACAAAAACAGTGTTGAAGTCGGCTACACCACTGAGGTATGACACCCTTAAAATGACAAGATGACGAGTCACCTCGTGAAATATACACACAACCACAGTACACAAGTCAGGGACAGATCATGGAAAATGTGCTGAACTGTGAGAAACTAACTGGATGTCAAAGGGATGCTTTTTAGTTTCTTTACTGTGTAATGTTTCTGTTTGAGCAGGAAAAAGCTCTGCCAAGTTCCAAAGCACAAAGTCATGGGAGTTCTTCTCTATATCAGTGTCAGTGTTTCTGAACTCCCTGAAACGCCTCCATTGTAGTCTTGAGTTTTCTTCCAGAAACTAACACGTTTAAATAATTTAAATAATTAATACACAGAATAAAAGGGGAGGGGCCTGGTTGAGTTATGGTAAGGGGCGGGACATTTCCCAAACACACTCAAAGCGCTTGACCAATCACAACACACAGGTTCGAGCCGACCAATCAGAGCACATTGTGCTTTTAAGAAGGCAGAGCTTCATAGAGACAGGAACTAAACAGAGCGTTACTGACAGACTGGGAAGAGAGAAGCCACAACAATGGAGAATATGAGGAAAATAAGGAGTTTTTTGAACATTCAAGCTTAAAACATGTTCTAGTAGAGCCCAAAATCAAGACTTTATAAAAGGACATAATAGGTCCCCTTTAAAAATGACACTAGCGTAAAGCATTTCAGTTCATGCAGTGTCCAACAGTCACTTACAAAAAAAAGAAACTCTCACCGGCTTGTAAAGCAGCAAAATACGGTTATTTACGTCCAAAAAAGTGCCTGTACAAAAACACTGAATAGGTAAGCAGAAAGGCACATTGGAAATAGGGTCAATTGTTTGAGACATAAATGATCATGTGATTCTGGTACAACATGACGTACATTTCATTAGACTTTCCATTTGCAATCACAGATATCTGTAAAGGTTAAGTCACAAAACAAACTGACCAATAATCTAAAACCACGGCGCAATACAAAGGACAAACACTTATTCAATAAAAACACTGAAAATATCAAAGGAGTTGCGGTCACACAGAGAAATCAATAAAATGAAGATACCCACAAAATGCTGAAATGAATTTCCCTGAGGACCATTCCATCCTAGTTTATTTGATTTTTCATTTTTCTCAAGGAGCCTTTAAAGGGGACCTATAATGCCCCTTTTTACAAGATGTAATATGAGTCTCAGGTGTCTCCAGAATGTGTCTGTGAAGTTTCCGCTCAAAATACCCCACGGATCATTTGTTATATCATGTTGTAAATGCCCATTTTTGAGTGGAAGGAAAAACATGCAGTTTTTGTGAATGTATCTTTAAATGCAAATGAGCTGCTGCTCCGCCCCCTTTACAGAAAAGCGCCAATTGCCAACTATTAAATTACTGTTCATATCTTTTCTTTTTTGTCATCACATTTTGTAGATTTTGTAATGCAGTGGCTTGAATACTGCACACCTGGGACGGGACATAAGTTAAACTAATGCTTTCATTGCTCAGAGAGTTAAAATGCATTTCAATTAAACAAATATTTGACGGTGAAATTTATGCACATTGAGCGATATTGTTCATTGCTTTAGGAATTGAGAGCAGACAAATACGGGATAGTGCATTGGCTGCAATGTATTAGAGTACACATCCACATGTTTGAACATGTCAGAAGACCTCGCAAAACTGTGTCATGACAAATCAGCTCAATCAAAACCCACCGGGCTCCGCCAGGACAGGACCAATGAGTGAAAATTGACTGCATAAGACAAGGGATCCTGGGGATTTACAGGGTGATGCGTTTTGGCAAGAACAACGACCGTGAACAACGTCTCTGAGTCCCAAAGTTCCTTGGTCTGTTTCTCAAAAGATCAGAGCTTAATGTAGGGCAGTGGACAGTATGAAACAACAACGCAAAGTTCATGGTGGGACGCTCAAAAATGAGCAAAATACTCTTTTAAAAGTCTTTTAAAAATGCTGATGAGGGGATTTTACTGTGCAATCCATCCAACAGCCAAAACACATCATTAAAATAAATTAAAATATTGTTTTTGTGGAAACCATGATACACTACCATTCAAAAGTTTGGGATAAGTATGAAAAAAAGGAAAATAAATTAATATTTTTATTCAGAAAGTACACATTAAATTGATCAAAAGTGGCAGTAAAGACATTTATAATGTTACAAAAGATTTCTATATGAAATTGAACCTTTTTTCAACAAAGTATCAAAAAAAGTGTCATGACTTCCTTAACAATAATAAATATTTTCAAGATATTAGAATGATTTTTGAAAAGGCTGTAATGTATGAGTAATGATGCTGAAAATTCAGCTTTGTATCACAGGAATAAATTATGCTTGAAAATATAATCAAATTAAATGTTTAAATTGTAATAATAAATAATTACTTAATTTAATTAATATAATATTATTCAGCCTGGATGCCAGCCGAACTTAGCCCCGCCCACAACATTTCAGGTTGGGAAGTTCGGTCTTGATCCGTTGTGGAGCAACTATGCTTGAACCAGAGCTGTTCGGACCAATCAAATTGTCAGGGCGGGCTTTATACGATGATGGACAGATGATCAACAGTAACGTAATCATCCCCGTCACCAAAGAGCGCTTGGGTTGAATTCGTTTGAAACGGAGTATGACATCAGACTAAAGCACTCCGTGAATCCTTAAATTCTTTTTACAACACCGGCAAAGATCGTTTACACTCTTGTTCTTCTTCTACTTCTTCCAGCGCGTGTGCAGTTGAGTTGTTGACAACTGTGCGTCGCTCAACATACGTCACTTACTCCGTTGCTCTGATTGGTTGTTGGTCTATCCAATTGAGTGCAGAGGCATTTTCTTTCCTGGTTCGGTTGAAACACGCCCCATAATCACAGCCCAATGGAGCAGTATCAGACTAATAATCTATATTTAGTATGACGACATCAGGCTAAATATTATTATTCCTGTATTTTTAACCAAATAAATGCAGTGAGCATAAAAAACATTTTAAAAAATCTGAATTATTCAAAATTTTGACTCATAGCACACATATCACGGTACAAGGACCACGTATGGATACTGACCACCCATCAAAGTCTGACATGTGCATCTGAGATGAATTAAGTCTGCATGTGCAGAGACCTGAATGTGTGTTTGTCGACATGAACATCTGCTTGGGTCAAACCGCTGTGCAAACGAGGGTATGAACAAACTCTAATTAAAAAAGCACATTAATATAAGTAATTTACCAGCGAGCAGCCAGGCCGAGGTCAGAAGCACTCCTCTATGACATGTCATGCCCTAAGTGTATCTGCTGTCTCAGTATCCCATGATGACCCTTCAGACTTGCCTGACTGCACGGGGTGCACTAAGGACCCGTGGGTGCAGCTGGAGGAACAGGTACTAACAAGACACTGGTGACAAAGGTGGAGTTTAATAAGCTTTGCCCATTTCGGAGGATGCGTTGGGGAGTTACAAACTGATTCACTGATTCTTTTGAGTCCCTGCATACTGTAGCTTTCCCCAAACTGCACAAATATCAATGAGATTCAGTTACACTGAGAAAATTTAATTGTCTCCACATTAAGATGAATGACTTTAAAAGAATGTTGGCGGTAAATCAAATTCCTAATATTGTACAAAAGCTTGCAGAACTGAAAAAAGCAGTGGGAATTATGAGTTGAATTGAATTATGAGTTTTCAGATGAAGCAGTAACTTTACACCGCTGGCCTGATAAGCATATTTATGTTTTCTTTTGCAGCATTAATTAGCATTAAATGATTTAGAAGCTGACTGATTTTCGAAGGTTATGGCAACCCAGCAGAGCACAGAGACTATACATGACTTGTCAATGTATGCCTGCTTTGTTCTTGAACTGTAGAGCTGATTATCAGTAATACAGTCATAATCAACTTGTTTTTAAAGAGCTCATATAATGAGGAATCTAAGCTTCCTTGATCTTGTGCAAAAAGAGTCCATGTACTAATATACTGTAGCTCAAATTGCTCAAGATGTTAATGCTGGTTCTGATAGAAAGGTGTCATAACACATAAAAAGGTGTTTGTTGCATGTCCATGCTGACCCCTGTCCACCACGAAAAAACAGAGGGCACGTGAGCATCAACAAACTTCCACAAAGAACTGGACCACGGAGCAATGGAAGAAGGTGGCCTGGTCTAAAGTATTGCGTTTTCTTTTACATCACGTGGATGGCTGGGTGTGTGTGCGTGGCTTACCTGGGGAACACATGGCACCAGGATGCACTATGGGAAGAAGGCAAGCCAGTGGAGGCAGTGTGATGCTTTTGGCAATGTTCTGCTGGGAAACCTTAGGTCCTGCCATCCTTGTGGATGTTACTTTGACATGTACCACCTATCAAAGCATTGTTGCAGACCATGTACAGCCTTTCATGGAAACGGTATTCCCTGGTGGCTGTGGCTCTTCCAGCAGGATAATGCTCCTGCCACAAAGCAAAAATGGTTCAGGAATGGTTTGAGGAGCACAACAATGAGTTTGAAGTGTTGACTTGGCCTCCAAATTCCCCAGATCTTAATCCAATCGAGCATCTGTGGGATGTGCTGAACCAACAAGTCTGATCCATGGAGGCCCCACCTCACAACTTACAGGAGTTAAAGGATCTGCTGCTAACATCTTGGTGCCAGATTCCACAGCACACCTTCAGGGGTCTAGTGGAGTCCATGCCTCGACGGGTCAGGGCTGTTTTGACAGCAAAAGGGGGACCGACACAATATTAGGAAGGTGGTCATAATGTATCACCATACACCTGATAGGTGTAATAATATAATATAATATAATAAATTATCTAAAAAAGAGGTCACTGTAAAAATAGTTAAGTTCAAAAGAATTGATTTCTGACAGTCGGCGAGTGTGAGAGTTGACAACACAGATTTCACTACCACAGGCCTGGTGAAAACAAGAACAAGACAAAACGAGGACAACCACAGCAACAACAAAATTCTCAAAATCTGTAGGAAAGTGTATACAGGCTGCTAACCTAGATTTGGGGATGTGATACAAGGTGGGTGATGGTACTCTGGAGATCTCTGCTTCTGAAAGGGTCTGTGTGAGTTTATAAATAGCCGGAGGAAACAACAGATCGCGCATCAATGAATAATACTCTGAAAAAGAAATGGCTGGAAGATAGATGCTGGCGCTTTACGCTCGCATGCCAGCGCGACACACCGCTCCACTGCACACAGATCTGCTTCTGAACACAGCCACGTTATGAGAATACGCCATTATTACATCACCAAGCCATCAGCGAACGGTAAATTACCAAAAACTGAAACTTATTTACAGAGGTGATAGTTAAATAGATACCATTTATCCTCAGAGGGAACTCATCTAACACACATTTATATTTATTTGCATCCTGTTCACTTTCTTGTCACTGTGTAAATAATTAAGTTCAAAAGTTCATAAAAATATATATTTTTTGCTTTAGGTTGAACTAGCTTGTATGCATGCAAAAGCTAAAATACACAAATAATAATAATAATTTTATTAATAATGTCTCAGAAGTACATTCCATTTGTTTAGGTGTAAAACTTGCAAGAAGTCGTCGCTGCAGCCTGTAGCACGATGACGTAGCTGGATCAGATCCAACATGTACTGGACGCGGTAGTTTCATTCACATTTTGATGACGTCACATGCGCATGCGCAGTTGAGAGTTTTGGTGAACTGAATAAATACTCAAACCGCTCGCGCAAAGATAATTATTAATAACATGCTCACGAAATCAGGACACGTTTTGCATTTTCCCTTGAATGTGTACTGGTATTTTAAGTTGTTTACAGATCTTATTGTATTGTACCTTGAGGATTAAAATTACTTGACTCATTTTTGCTTCCACTAAACAGCAAATATGACCAGAATATATTACAATTTTGCATGTATGTAGAGATAAACTAGGATAAATTCAGCATCACGATGACTTATTCATCAATAATGACTTATTTACTATTTATCAGTACTACTACTACACAGGTTAGAGCATCATCTAAATAAAATATTGACCATACATGTCTTTTAAGACCAGCGCATACACGTATATGCATATGCATTATAACCATAATGAACCACCATCCAGTACGTATTGGATCTGATCCAGCTACGTCATCGTGCCACAGGCTGCAGCGAGGGGTGTCTCAAAACTTGGGTCAGGATTTACTAAACACACGCAGGGATAAATGAGCACTAAAAAGCCATGGAAAGGGTTATTTTTGTGGATAAACTTATTGCATATGCATTTGTAGGAGTTTCCCTTTCAGATGCAAATTTAATAGGAGGAGAGTATTTAAATGAATCATGCAAGGTAATTTACTAAGGTTTATGCTTGTCAATTTACTGGTGTTTGTGACATTATTTACCGCCCAAGAAAAGCATGTCTTAAACCAGACGCTAATTTGCCCTGCTCTTGGTAGATTGTGTTGGTCATTATGGAAATGATCCGGCTGCGTCTGTGATCTTTAAAAGGGGGGGGTCTAATGCTATTTCATGCATTCTAACTTATTTACACTCTTAAAGAGTTGATTCTCATGCTAAACATGGCCAAAATAAAAATAAAAACCCGAGTTGGACGTATGATGGAGTTTTTTTCCCTCGAGTATGGCCCTGTCTGACATCATTAAGGGTGGAATTACTTGTATGGGAACTTCTCCCGAATGAGCGCGTGTTTGTTTGTTCCCGGTCATGAATGGAATCCGCAGGCGGTGAGTGAAACTGCATCAAATGTCTGTGTTTTGTTGGCAATCGGTGCGTAAGTGCATAATGTAAACAACACGGACATATAGTGAATCAAATGTTATAAAGGGATAATTCCAAAAAACATGAGTGTATTTTGTGTGTGTCTCATAGCTGTGTGTGCTCATTTAGCTCATTTAACTGTGTGTTATGTACCCTTTAATGTGCACACTGTCAGTAGATCACGTGCAGAAATTTCCACTCCCATCTGTGCTTTTATGGGATTGCGCTCTTGTGCTAATTTGCCCTGTTTAGTAAATCTGGCCCTTGGTGCACCAACTAGTTTTTGCACTGGAAGGGAATATAGTCACTGTAAGGGTGAATGCCTGGTGTTTAGAGACTAAATGTTGCCCGGCTCTCAGTCTCTGGCCTCTGAGGGCATGTGTGTGTGTGTGTGTGAAATGTAGCTGAGGGTACGGTTTACACAAGCGCTCGCACAGCTTATGTCTCAGAAAGCACTCGCGCCTTGTGGGCTCGCTGATAAGAGGCCGCCATCAGCTCCACTTTGTGATAGAAAACACGCAGCCAGAGTCACTGGCCCCAGAGAAGACGAGTAAGGCTAAAGAAAAGTCTATTACGCTCAATAGCCCACTCTTAGACGCCTCCCATTTAAAAGCTAAGAGACAGAAAGAATGAACGAGCAATAAAAATATGGGATATTGTCCTGCTAGCAAATTGATTTTTCTCTCTGCAATATAAGAAGCTGATGTGACTGAGGTTTGATACATCTTAAAATATTTCAGAATCTTCCATATTCCTATACACAATGTGCTAAGCCAATTCAATAAAATAAACATATCATTTGACAACTGAAAATTGTGTTTGAATAAAAACTAAATATAGTATGGTATTACCACATCCATTTGCCATATAGTGACATCAAGTGCAACAGACAGGGAGAACTATGAGTGTAAACATGAAATGTGTTAACTGCATGGTTGAGAAGAACAAAAAATACAATTTTTTGCAATTTATTTGTTGCTTAAAAGGTTAGTTCACCCAAAAACTAAAATTGTTATAATTTACTCATCCTTACGTCGTTCCAAACCCGTAACACTTTTGTTCATCTTCGGAACACAAATAAAGATATTTTTGATGAAATCTGAGAGCTTTCTGTCCCTCCATTGACAGCTGCGCAACTACCACTTTGACACTTTAAAAGTTCACAAAGAGATCGCAAAACTAATCCATATGAATTGAGCGGTTTATTCAACATTTTCGACTCGATTGTGATTGAAGAACAGATTGAATTTAGGCTTTTATTTCACTTATACATACTTTCTCAAGAACCAGTGAGGTTCATTCTCGTGTTACGCAGCACGTTTGAATGCTACATATGCTAACCAGTTAAAATTTTTGTTGGTACTCTTTGGTTTAAACTCAAATCGTGAAACCCAAAAAAGTTGTTTTGGTCAATGTAATTGCTTTGGGTTTCTATTTTGCACTGAATCTTGCACAACAGAGCAGTTGTTTTTCCATTTTTATGAACTGAAATGCGAATGTGAAAGAACATGATATATGAGAACGAGCAAAAATAAGCAACGGATCTGTGAGGATGGGGATTAAAGACAGATAAACGAAATGGCCAGTTGATTTCCCTCAGGTGTCGGAGGAGATGTGTTGACGGACTGCGATCTGGTATTTGCACAGTTCTCACCCACCACAGAAATAGCCATTACTGTGAAGAAACAGGTTTAGTGGAAAGTTATGAAACTGGTCTGTGTAAATAGGATTCTCCAGCTGTACTCGTCCGTTCCATTAAGTGCATTAAACACATACTACATTAAACACACATTTTTAATGCACTTCTTCACATTTACAGCTTTACGTTTTAAGAAAGACATGCTGCAATGCACTTATGAATAAAATACCACTCTGAGTGCAAAGAGATCTCTATATAATGGGTAGGCATGCTGTTTATAGTTCAGGCATAAGGCCGATTTCCAAAGACGGAAGTAAATGCATTGCTTTTAAGCATTCAGTTTCAATGTTTTCTGAGAAACAGCACTGCTAACGAACTAAAAACGTCATTACTACAACTGCTGAAAAACACTAAGATCAGCAGAATGTCAATATGAGCTTTTAACTTAAACCAGCAAATAACCACTCAAAAGGATTTTGCACAATCAAACACCACTCACAGTTTCTGCAGAAGTTGAAAAGAGTGACAAAAAGTAACAGAAACATATGACAATTATGACGCCGTTGTGGTGCTGTATTAATTGAGCTGTAAATGATCTTCATAATTATGGTATTATATTCAGAAGTATTGTGACTCAGAGACATTGTAGAAGTTTAGAAAGCATTAAAAGTGCCATGACATGACGTCTGAAGGGTCTTTGAGACCTTCTTGTCCACTTGAACAACCTGTTCAAAAGACCGAACAACCTTCATGATAAAACATGAGAGAGAATGAACACAGCACTTAAATAACACAGAGCACTGAAATAGAGTATTGTCCGGGGTCTGTAAAACGCTCACATAAAAAGATACTTCTGAAAGAAGGCCTACAATTTTTTATTTCAAATAAAAAAGATTTTATGTAAATTCAACCAAATGATGCATGGCTATAATTTTACACATTTATGTAACTGTATCTGATACATAGAAACAATGAATTCATTTATTTATATATTATTATTCAATTAAACATATATTTTTTAAAAATCAGGCATGACAAAAAAGAAGGAAAATGTTGCAATAATACTATTGTATTATTGTACTAATAATACTAATAACAACAATAATTTTTGTTTTTGTTATTATTTTATTGTATTATTTTTCATTGCTTTCAAACATTAAACCATTGAAAACAGCAGGGAATTCACATCCCTGGAAAATGTAATCAAATAAATTCAATAAAAATCATTGTGCAATCCATTATTATATTAAACTTACTGAAATAAATGATGTTTTTTAATATGCAAGTCATATTTTTGTGCATTAACACAGACTTTAGATTTAAATAGATTTAAACAGGTTGCAAAAGGAAGAAATAGTATTAGAAGTAAAACAGTGTGTTTTGCAGCCCAAGTGTCTTCTCAATGATATCTGGGGCTTCATTCCTCCAGTAAAAGAAAGGAATATACATAACTCAAGCTGCCACTGCAGATCTGGATGAAGAATGTAACACTGTATCAAGATGCTTCTTTTTAAAGAGCTGGAATAAAAACAAGGATCCCACATTAGCATGTTGTGTCTTCCTGTGCCTGTGGCTGTGGTTGGGCATTATGGATGAGTCTGTGCTCATTGCATCTCATTCTCTCAGAGGCGTGTAAACACAACATAAGCTGTTTTTTTGCCTTGTTCACAATGCATTTTCACATGCCCTTTTTTCATCTTTTACAGGCATTTACAGAAAACTAATTAAAGCACCCAGTTTTGAACAAAAGTAATGATAGCCTAAGCAAACAGCACTAATGATTGTTTTCGGACAGGTTACCAAACACACTACACTGCAAGAGAGCGGCCCGACATGGGAGCACATATATACCATCACTGACTATAATAATAAATGATAATATTATTATTAGTAGAACAGGTACAACAGGGCTAAAGTGGCACAGGGAGCCTTTGATTTATTTTCCTCTAAACCACTAGATGGCACAAAAACTAGTACAGGCTAGAACACAGACAAGTACAGGCTACTTTGGGCTTTGGGTGTGCACTTAAATACATGCAAAAATACGTCAAAATGTCTGTCTTGGGGATTTAAACACATTCAGTTATGTCTTTGGTGAAAAGGAGGATTATTCGGTGAGAATGTAATCGAATGCTTGTCAGTGTATTAGATCTGTGCATTTGGTCTTAAAGTGACAGCAGCTGATAAACCCACTGCTCTCTCGGTCATTTACTGGAAATCAACAACAAAATGAGAGAATCACTCACTGCTCTTCAATGATTAAAATTAGTGACTTTAATAAGAACAGTGTTTATTTAACTCATTCAATGAAGACTACACTCTTACCAAACTTAAAAATGCTTGGTAAAAAACAACCCAATGCTGGGTCAAATATGGACTAACCCAGCAGTTGGGTTGTTTTAACTGCTGTGTTAGTCCACATTTGAATGAACATTGGGTCAAAACAACCCAGCATTTTTTAGAGTGTATGCAATGTGTTTTTTTTTCTGTTGTATTTGTCCTATTGTTTTTATATTTTTATTTACTGAATGTTTCAACTCGCTGTTGTTTATTGACAGTGTGCACAGCTCTACAAGAACAGATTAAGGGGTTGGGGGTTATTGAGGTTTTTTGCCAGAAGTGCTGTCTCGCGCGTGTCTCTACATCAGATCATGTACATTGACCTCTGGTTGGACATAGTGTTGTATTTGAGGTAAAAAAAATTATATAAATACTGTTCGGTTTCTCACACAAACCGATCGTTTCGTGTCTTAAGACACCATGTTTCGTCACGAGCCGCAGGGTTTAATGTGGATTTGTCTGTGCATGTTTTTTTTTAACTCTCATAGCTCTCATACTCTCATCTGTTACCAATGACATGCATTATATGACTGACAGACTGCAACGGTTGGAGTTAAACATCTTCATTTGTGTTCTACTGAAGAAACAAAGACACATACATCTTGGATGCCCTCGGGTCAGCAGATAAACATCACATTTTCATTTTTGGGTGAACTATTGCTTTAAGAATTTTTCACATTAAGGTTTAGCTGAGGGAGTTTTATTTACTGTTGGTTACTAGGTTAACATTATCACCGTCATCTGCTCGAACACCTTCACCATCACGTCATCTTTTCTTTTTTGCAAATTTTGAAAAGACTCGCTTCGCATTTGGATGGAAATGTTAGCGTGTGAATGTAAACAAAAAGACAAACACATGCATGCCAAAGTATCTGTGCATTGGGCCTGATAGAGCAGCTCTCGTTCTCACTCTAACACACGGTGTAAGAAAAAAAGCATGACACAGGAGTGATCGCTACAGTACTGAACGTGGAAGCACCACTGAGAACACAGACATGATGCAGAAGAGAAGACACCCAAAGCATCTGATGCACATGCTAAACGCCAGCGAAGACTCCGGCTCATGGAGAACAAGAGCGAAGCAATAAAAGAAGATTGGACACCGTCCCCGGGGGTGTTTCACGATAAGGGGAACGTGTAGGCTGTAATGAAGACGCAGGCAGTGTATCAGAAAAACAGGAAAAGAGATGCGAGGTATTTGTCGACCCCAGATGTGTGCCGAACATCAATTCCTCTGCAGCTATTCCACTGGAGCGCTGCTCCAAATACCAATCACGGGTCCCGCTGGTTGCCCTGGCAACAGCACTCCTCTCCAATATAGTGAGCAGCAGGCTTCTAAGGAGACGCTTCTCTCTTTTTCCTTTTTTTTGACATCCTCCTTCCCATTTCAAGCCCTTCTTCTCAGTTTATTAGTCTTTCTATCTGTTTCTCTCTCCTTTTCACACCACAGGTCTGACCAAACATCTTGACCGGCGAAGAAGCGCTAGATGGAAAAGTGTGGAAGCGTTTCCGATACCTGTGTTTCAGAGGACATGTCCTCATCTCCCCGCTGATGAACTTTCCCCTGCGGGACGCACCTTCACATTGAATTTCACGCCTCATGTGGTTCCTGCATGATTGAGGGTAAGACTGAAGGTTGTTTACTGGACACAGGTTCCGCTCAACCGCCAGTACTTGTGGTATAAAGTTGAGATGTGGACAAAATAAATTCTAAAATCTAGTCTACATATTAAACAGGGCAAAGTTAAAACAGTCACTGTTTATAGCCAAAAGACAAACTATATGATGTACTGTATGATGAATGCATTACCACTTTGTTGTCATGACCAGGCCTAACAAATTAAAATGAACTTAAAAAGAATGAACAACTTTACATCTCAAATAACAAAAAAATTCTTTTAACAGAATAATTAAAGTAAGTGTAGCACCCTATGATTTCCCCGATGAGGACGTGAGCTTCATCTCCAGAGCCACTCAGTTTCATTTGAGAAAAACTGTCCTCATATCATAAACACACAGAAACTCAAAGGTCTTTACTGTAGCTCGTTAAAAATAAAAATTTGGTTTAACTTCAAAAAATTGTGACAGAAATATATTACTGTTGTACAGTAGAAATAAGCTTTGTCTCAATGTAATAATAATACTAACACTTATGATTAGGGCTGGGTATTGACACAAATTTTACAGTTCGATTCTATTCCGATTCAATATCGATTATTTTGAATATATCAGGTACAATACATGGCCAAGAGTCAGTTGGTACTACATTACTATATTACTGAAGGTTAAAATTAACTGATTTGTAACACTTAAATACACACAGGGATGTTTTTTCAATAATAATAAAGTTATAATATTAACTTTACAATTACATAATCATATTTCTACTCCAATTCGTTTTTTTATTTATTTATTAATATATATATATAAACATTTAAATGGTGGCTGTCATAGAAACGTGCCAGATTTATTCAAACATGCATTAAATATTGAAGAACATTAAACATATAATAAATATGTAACGGAGCATATATTTAGCAAAATGCTCCTCTCCAGAGTTAATTCTTCTTGCTGACTAACGAGGACACTGAATATGGTTTTTCTGAGGTAAATGTGACATTACAAGCTGTTTTACTGACATCTTTCTATGATGGAGCAAATCCATGTGACATGATACAGATTTCGGTAAGTTGTACTGTATCTTTTAACACTTTCAGATGCTCATTGATGTCTGATTTTTTTGCGCTGTAACTGGTAAGCAGAAGAGAAGAAGATCAGTTGATGTGCGCTCCGTCGCTTCTCTTGCGCTGAGCTGAAGCAATCTCACGCCACAGTGGTATTTATGTTTTTTAATTTCGTAATAAAGTAGACATAGTTTGAAATCTGAGACTTTGTTTCATATGAATAGTAACAAAGCACAAAGATTATTGTGATTTATTGAATGGGACGCGCTACAATGCTACAATGAAAACAGGATGACTAATCGATTCTTGGGATTTAAAAGGTTTTTAAGGAATAAATCACATTTTTTCTTCCATATTTTAACCTTAACACTAAATCTCTGTTGAGCAGCACTTATTAAAAAAAGTTAAATTTTTAATTAAAACCAATTTAAAAAAGTTTAATTCCATGCAATTAAAAGATAAATTAAATGAATGTTTTATGCCTTCATTTGATTGCCAGAAAAATCTAAATACACACAGAAATTCTGGGGGGAAAATTCATATAAAAAATAATTTAAACTAAACTAAATTAAATTAAATAGACATGCTTTTTAGACAATAGACAAATGTAATCCAGAAAGCATAAACAGAATTTGGTAAAAAATAAAATGGAATTTGAGAAAAAAAAAAAACATATTTCATAGGGCCCTAAACATGTCAACTTTTAATAATTTGTTGTTAAATTGTATACGTTTCATGATTTCAATTAATTAGAAATGCTTTTTAATTACTAATATTGAATTTAACCATTTAAAAAAACGGAATCCAGAAAAATTAAAACAGAAAAAACAGAATTTGGAGAAGAAAAAAATTGAACACAATAAATTTAATTAAAAATGTAAATAAAATTATAAGCTTAACACTTCCGCTGTAACTTAGATTTTTGAAAGAAAATGATAGACAAGCTGAAATGCTTTTTTTGCATTAATGAACATAATGCCACAAATTGAGCTTAACTAGTATTTATAGATTTTTGCATTCATGAAGTATTTAAAGGTCCACTATGCAACTTTTCCGTCCGCAAGAGGCCGCCTGTTCAAAACAAAGGCGTAGTTTGATGACGTCAAGCTCAGAATCTTGGAACATGTGGTCTTCACCTCACAGCCGGTGGAAAAGAATCGGGACAGGACTCGGGCAGAAATCATGTTCATGGATGCGATTATTAACGTTACTGTGGTATGAAACAGAGCAGGGGCGAGTGCTGTGGAGCTGAGCAAGGCCGCAAGAGCGATTGTTACACAAACACACGGCTCG
This sequence comes from Gobiocypris rarus, assembly GCA_023029165.1. Lineage (NCBI taxonomy): Eukaryota > Metazoa > Chordata > Actinopteri > Cypriniformes > Gobionidae > Gobiocypris > Gobiocypris rarus. The sequence goes on along the minus strand of CM040921.1, from coordinate 3,096,346 downwards.
CAAGCAACAGGACTTTTATTATGACGGGACACAGCCGCCGGCGCAATCTCCGCTTTTCCGGTCATGAGTATGAGGTAACGCAGCTCTGTTTATTATATTAGACCCATCTGAGTGTGTTTAACATTATGTTATGACGTTACTCTGTGCGTTCGCTCGGCGGCTGCTGTGACACTTGTTCACACTCCAGTGAGAGTAAAGCTTTTCTGCTAAATAAAACGAGGGTAACGCAGATATGACACAATTGACAGCCGACTCCTTCACACACTATGCGCACACGTCCCAGTTCATTGGTAAAAATAGCATTTAAATAAATTTTCTCACAAATTACAAATAGTTGGAAACATTTGGGATATTGTAAGAACTCAACAGAACAAAATATATAACACTGGCCTGGTGGTTTTTGGATATTTGACTGCAAAAATCCTACATAGTGTACCTTTAAGGGGACATTAGAGTTTCCTTCAAATATCTGGGCTTTAAAGCAGCAGTCCGTAAGTTTTGCCTCTGTGTCGCCATCTCTGTTTGAATCCTGAAATTGCAGTTATTTGTGGAATTATCTTCTTGACGGCACGGCTCCTCAGTGCGGATGAATGTAATATTTAGAGGTGAATGTGTGGGTTGTCTATCAACGCTCCAGTTGTCAACGATGATTGCCGCTTTGAACATTCTGGATTACAAGCCGCCATCAAAATGACGAGTTTAATTACATTCCAGCTGCTGTAAGAAGAGGCCACAACCGATCCGCCACCTGCAGCATCCTCACACGCCATATAGCCTACTAGCCCGGACTCCTTTATGTATACAGACGTGACGTAATGACGCAAAGATGAACGGCGGAAGCTTGTATTTCCCGTGGAATGCTACCAGTACCACTCAAATCATAACACATTATTACAAGCTTACCGTTGTGAATCGGGCTAATGTAAGGAGATAGTTTTTAACACTGGCTGGTTATACCGGTACTTGCTCAAAAAAAATATTTTGGATAGCTTTTAACCAAAAAAAGTTACTGACTGCAGCTTTAAACCAGATGTTATTATTCAGGTAGCTGTTTTACTTGATAAACTACATGTAACTACTTTGTTCAGTAAGATTCCCATTGCAAGATGCAATACATATGCTGTGAATTGCATTCAGACACATTTTGTGAATGCAAATGTCTAGAAATATGAATGACAGAAATGATAAATATGATCATGTTGACGCCGCACATTAAGTAATCATATTTGTCATTCATAAAGAACAACGTAGAATCTGTAAAGTAACACGCTCAAAGCCACCATATAACAACTAACTACTAATTGCAACGCCCTGGCAACCACATTTAACAAATCTTGTGAAGGATTTAAACCTATGTGTACAGACTTTGCAGTGTCCTATCTGTGTTTTCTTCCCTCGTACCTGAACCTTCTGTCTGCCTATTCTCTCCGTCCATTCTGAGAAACAACATGCTGTCCCTTTACACTCGGTTGGGTTCAGACCTGCCAGACCGGCCTCTTCCACTCCACTGACACCAGCCCTCATCACACACACACACACACACACACACACACACACACACACACACACACACACACACACACACACACACACACACACACACACACACACACACACACACACACACACACACACACACACACACACACACACACACACACACACACACACACACACACACACACACACACACACACACACACACGACCCAAACTCATTCGGTTATAATGTACTGTACATAATATAACTGCTTTTGAGTGCTGGAAACATGTTCACTAGTTTGTACAGTATGTGACAGAATTTGAACTGTGGACTTTCTTCTAAAAGTTTAATTTCTTTAATGTTTCTAAAAGAAGTCTATTCTTCTCATCAAGGCTGCATTTATTTGATCAAAAATACAGTAAAAACAGTAATAATGTGAAATATTATAACAATTTAAAATTGCTGTTTTCTATTCTAATATTTTTTTGAATATATCATTTATTCCTGTGATGCAAAGCTGAATTTTCAGCATCATTACTCCAGTCTTCAGTGTCTGATTAATTTTTCAGGATTCTTTGATGAACATAAAGTTTTAAACAGTATTTATTTAAAATATAAATCTTTTGTAATATAACAAATGTATAAATACAGTACATATACAGTATATATGTATTTACTGTCAGTTTTGATCAATTTAATTACACACCAGTTTGTATGACTTCAGCTGAAAAGAAAGGTAATCAATAAAGTGGAGCATGTTGTAACAGTTTGATGAAAGATAATGAAGACAAACTATTTGAAATAATGTCCACCATCATTCATCATTCATACACAATAATGCAGCAGAATTACTTATAACAAGACCAGGTGATGAAAAGTGTTCAAATTCGGCTGCTGTCATCACTCTGTCAAAAAATACAGGTCAAAAACTCAAAAAGAAAGTACATTTATGAGGCTGAGACGACAAACACTCAACATCTGAATACCAACCAATGACTTTCTAGCCATAAATTCAGTGGCATTTAATTTACAGGAGCTCTATATGTATCTATGCTCTCCTCAAATCCATAAAAACAAGTTCACTTCCTCAGTCGGAGAGCTGTATTTGTCTGCAGTGCCCTCTATAGTCTGAACAAACATCAATCACTGAGAGAGAGAGAGAGAGAGAGAGAGAGAGAGAGAGAGAGAGAGAGAGAGAGAGAGACAGAGACAGACCCATTATCAGAAGGACCTATAAACATCAAAACAACTTTACTGCACAGACATGCTCAAATTCAACACGCTGATACACGTTACTACAGCATCTCACATATACAACCCCCTGGTGCTCAGAGTATTGGAAAACAAGAATGAATTCAGTATTTTAGACTCAGACATAAGTGTCCGCCACATAAGCGCTTGATTAATAATGTCTCTCATTTACGAGCACACATAATCTGTACTCAAGCTCAAAGGTCGCTTCTATGTGACGTGATGTGTTTAATGCTAAATGCACTTTCTGCACTGATGGCTTCTGCATATCTCACTTGTTTCATGCTCTAATGATTATTTGTCAGAATCCTCTTCGACATTGAGTTCTCCTCTGATTTTTTAACTATCATCGTAATGAAAGGGAAAGGAACTCATTTGAATGCTTCTTGTTCAATACAAAAAGGTATACAACACCATATCAGCCTACAGTCGATCGAGAATTCTACGAGAATTTTAGAATGGAGATTTCAATTCTAATTTAAATTGTTGCATCTTTTATAAGGGATAGTGTTAGATCATGAAATATTTAACCCTTTAAATGCATTAAAGGAGTCATGAACTGCTGTTTCCAGTGGTGCACTTATAATGTTAGTATGATTTTTACATCGAAAATGGTCATCATTTAGAAATAAAAGGCATTTTTCCTACCCTGATTTTAGCCTCTGATCAGAACGCTCTGTTTGAAGGGGCGTGTCTGTGAAACTTCAGTGTAAACGCCCACTGCTGCGATTGGCTGCTGTGAGACTTCAGTGTAAACGCCCACTGCTGCGATTGGCTGCTGTGAGACTTCAGTGTAAACGCCCACTGCTGTGATTGGTTAACATATTTGCATATGAAATAGCTAGAATTACATGTTTAACACTCACCAAAACTTTTAGCACATATTTATTACAGCTCTCAAGGTTACTAATCGTGAAAAATGTTGATTATATTATTATATTTAGATCTATGGCATTCTATTTAGATCTATGGCATTATATTTAGAGTTGTGGCATGAAAGGTTGCAGTGATCTCGTCATTGTAACTTGATTTCTGCACACTAGCGAATGCTTTCATCATAACTAACAGTGTAAACACAATGTAAATAAGAGATTCCTTGATTATTACGGGAGTTTTGGCGCAAGTCCAGAACTGATAAACTCGCACTGTTTGATTGACAGCTCCAGTGATGGCAAAGGAAGCAATCTTTGATTGTTTTCTATATATAATTTAATCTCAGTTTAAATAACTGATTATTTTCATCCTACTGAGAGAAACAATGTGAAGTTGAGCGTTTAGTCACTGGTTTGATTTACTGACACACAGACAAAGAACATCTAACTGTTCATGAATCATTACATATCAGAAATCACTGGTCTCAGATCAGGCATTATTAACAGGGTCACTCATATGTTGTGGCATTACTGTTGAGTCCATATCGTAAAATCTGTTTGCAAAGCTTGCGCCAAAATTGTGACTGATTTACATGTGCCTTGATAACCAATCACATTACAGACCTTGACATCACTGAATTGTATTGTTTGTTGTGTCATTGAAAGGTAAAAGGTAAACACCTCAACAAATTCTCTGTTTAAAGTGTGTCTGTTAAATAACACCACAGACCCACTGAGCGAAGCTTTTGGCTTTGAGAGTTTCAGAAAAATATAGCATTTTAATGACATGCATTAGCACTCAGGCTATACAAAGTGTGCTAAGTTGCCTCTGGCCTTCATGTCACAGCGCAGCTACAGTTCTCTGAGTGAAATCATTCGCAGAGACAATTTCAGGCAGATGTTGGTGAGTGCTCATCTGACGTGCCCATGTGAAACAACACACCAGTGTCTTAATCTAATTTCACAGCCAAGCATATTTGCCCAACAGGATTACAAACCAAGAATGTCAAGAGCACCAGATGTACCACCAGAGATGTCCAATCAATGGAAGCACCAATGCTTAAGCCTCTTACAGAGTCCTGAAGGAAAGATTTGTTCACAAATGTTATCTTTACCAAGTTTGGTATACTATGTTGTATACTAGAAACAAAATAAAAATAAAACCTAAAATGGACCAAAATATAAAAAAGTTCCACCATCCTCCTGGAAAAAACATGGTCTACCGGCATAACCTGTAACTGGAGTCCACTGGAGGTGAGTTGAAGTGAACCCAAGTGCAGTTTTATTAACCCAAAGGTGAACAATGGCATGACATGGCAAGACACGCCACGACACGACATGACACGACACGACACAAACATTGAGTTACACGGACCAAGATATATATATATAATGTCTATAGACAAGATATAATGGAAACATGAGGGCTATTTATACACTAATGACTAACCAAGGAACACCTGTACACAATCAAGACAACAAGCCAATCACAAAACAGAACAGAGAAACACATGACCTGAAACAACCAATCATAACATGACACATAATACTAGGGAAACACAAGACATGGGGAATGTTCAAGCTCAAACGCAATGTTTTGCTACAGTTTCCGGGTTAAAGGACATGTTTCCTGGAAACAGTGTGCCACAGTGAGCAACGGGTTTGACATACGTTTTCTCTTGTTTGGTGGGCTGTGTCAAAAATGTCAGCCCAATCAGCAGCAACATGTATATAAACCACGCGGTATTAAAGAGACAGCTCGAGCTCGCACAATGGGTCCAAGTAAAGTCGTTTAGAAATGTGTCCGCTGCAGCTCGGTATGCACCATATAGCAACTGAAGTATATTAGAAGACATGTTTGTCATAAGAGGTTTATTGTAAAAAAATATAGCACAACAACAGTAATCAGCAATAACGATAAGCCAAATAAAATTATACGGTCATATAGATCGGGGTGTCCAACCCTGCTCCTGGAGGGCTACTGTCCTGCAGATTTCAGATCCAACCTTGCTCCAACACACCTGTCTGTAATTATCAAGCAGCCCTGAACACCATAATTAGCTGGTTCAGGTGTGTTTGATTCAGGTTGGAGCTAAAATATGCAGGGTGGTAGCCCTCCAGGACCAGGGTTGGACACCCCTGATATAGATCATAACAGTCTCTGAGGTAAGAAGTGGATTATCCTTCACCTGAAACTTTATTTTTTCATCCTGAAATGCGAGGCAAATGATGGATCACAATAATTAGGAACCACAGTTTCCACAAATCCCTTCATTTGATTGGGATGTTCTCTTTTATTCTGGACGACAAGGGCAGTGACTGTAACACTGAGCATGTTTTGCAGTATTAAACATGTATATTTATACTAGGGCGGGACTCGATTAAAAAAATTAATCTAATTAATTAGAGGCTTTGTAATTAATTAATCGAAATTAATCGTATTTTAATTGCATATAAATATTTGACATGAGAACAGTAAGAAGTAATTTTTTTCACATGGATTTTTAGTATACCATTGAATAATGACTGAATACATAAGCTTAATCAACAAAATTTTGTTTATTTATGTCCAGCGTTTTGCATTGAGGTGATATTTGAGGCTCGATACGCAAATTCCTTGTTGCATAGCTTCCACACAACCATGCTCTTGTCGACGCTTCCATCCTTTCGTTTTTTAAAACAAAATTTCCCATCCACGGGCCAAGCAAAGCAGTCTCGTCAGCTTCTTCGCTCATGTTCACTGTGGTTTGTTGTGTTCAGACGCCAAGAACGCTTGTTGGTGTTCCAGTATAATCGGTCCGTCGAAACTCGTTCATTAAAAAAACGTTCCGCGGTGTAAAAATATGTTTAAATTGTTTTTGCGTAATTAATCATAATTAACGCGTTAAAGTCACGCAATTAATTAATCTTAATTAACGCGTTAAAGTCCCGCCCTAATTTATACCGATTTCATCAGTCTCCAAAAATTCTTCAAAAATAAAATGGCCTTCTCAGCTGCCATAATTGCAACTTTTGCGTCATCAGAACAGGGTGTTAAACGTACCACCGTTTCCATTTAAAAAATGTTTTGCAATGCTTTGTCGGGGCTGAACGCAGCCATGATCACATAATGGCAAGGAATCACATGACAAGGAACCAGGAAACATGAATTTCAAAATGAAAGACATGAATACAAACAAAACCCAACGTGATACAACCTTGATTCCTCCCAGTGTTATTTTAGTATAACAACAACAAATAATTTGTCTGAAACTAGTTAAAGGGATAGTTCCCCAAAGATTAAAATTTACTCATTTACTCACTCACAAGTTGTTCTAAACCTGTATAAGTTTCTTTCTTCTGCCGTACACAATGGAAGATATTTGGAAGAATGTTGATAGCCAGAAAGTTGACGGTAGCCATTGACTTTCATAGCATTTTGTTTCCTACAATGGAAGTCATACAAGTTTGGAACAACTTAAGGGTGAGTAAATGATGACATAATTGAAATTTTAGGGTGAACTATCCCTAAAGCAGTGCTACAATTGACATGATGAGCATTAAATGGTATGAGTTTGGGGCGGGGCTACCTGTTTTGCTGACCAATGACAGACGGGGAAAGATCTGAAGGGCGAGGACGAGTGTTTAGGAACCTGCTTGGAAACAACTGTTTCTTTTTAAATTACATTTTGTTAGTGCTAACAAAATGACTCAATGAAGTTTGGCTTAATAAAGCTATTAGTCTAGATAAATGCTGAGTGGGAAGGATAATGCTAATGTACCCTATGAGTAAACAAGCTCCTTTAATGAGATGGCGACAGCTAAATGATGCCCGTGCATTTCAACACGCCTCTGTTGAATTTGATTTATCCACGGTTTTAAAACTGAAAAAGACACAGAGGCAACCACAGACACAACAAAACTAATCACATCAACGCTGCTAGAAAAGCGAGGAACACATTTATTTCCCATACATCTGGGAAAAAAGTCTTGAGAAAAAACAATCAACGCACTCTGCAGTGTTTGTATTAAGGTCAAAGATGTCCATCTGATACAAAGAGCAACTAGTAAAAAAATACAACAGATAGAACTGATCTGATCTTTATCTGTCGAATACCAAGCGAAATCGTGACAAGCTTCCCTTCCTCGAACGTGATGGAAATGTGATCAACACATTCACCAGCAAAAGCAACTCAATAAAGCGCAGCTGTTGCTTCAATTGGCCTGGCCAAATTCAATTAGAGGTGAGCGCTAATAGGTAAGCTGACCGCGGGCCATTCAATTCCCAATGACACATTGACAGCGAAGCTGCCGGAACAACCATTTTATGCTGCTATTGCTGCTTCCTCTTTGGGAAAGAGACAGATAGAGAGAAAAAGAGCAAGCGCTTGTCTTCCCACACGCCTGTACACAAGAGTTACATCCTCAACCTGAAAAAGGAAATGTGAAATACATGCCCACACTTGTCTGTGTGGAAAAGAGACGAGGTGAGAAATCGAAACTGGAAGAAACCAGGAAATGCAAGCGTGTGATACGAGCTGGGAAGATGTTCACCGATGGATGCGAGATGTGACTACTATCCCACGTTATGCATTTGTAGAGTTGGCTTTGGAAGTGGAGGTGAACGGGAAACTTTTCTAATGTGTGCATGATGTGTTGTTTCAGCGAGCCGTCTCATCTACACCCTGCTCCCTGTAGAATATCACAGCCTGCTTTCAATCTAACTCCAGACACGGGCCACTATTAGAAATCTGGGGCTCTGCACATCCTCAGCCACTGAGCTATTTATTCTCTCTGCTTTGCCTTGTCACAGACAAAATCAATTTAAATTAAAACGACTGCTGTGCCTCCTTCGATGAAGAAGTCTCTTCTGATGCAGTAAAGGGAAACGGTAGAAAGAGGGGAAAAATTAAAGTTAATTTCCTCAGATCTTACTCAGAAAATCTTTTATTCTTATGCATGGAAAGAAAACACACACATGACATCTTCCTAACATCTCAATTGGATGAGATGCAGATGGAGAGCGTCTCAGATTTTCCTCAAGAGTAGTGTTCATTTTGTTAATGAAAACTATTGCGAAAAAAGTTAATCAACGACCTGACGATGATGAGATGGCATCAACATCATTAAACAATAACGGACTATATCATCATGCAATAACATTGAGGATATACGTCAAGACTAAAATGTTTAGTTAAAAAAAGACAAAATATTACAGACTGCTGTACAAGCTTCTACGAGCTTTCCTTTTTGCGGTTGCCAGATGTCAAGAGTCTGAATCCCCCATCAGAGCTATTTTCTTAGGCCTTGTTCCCACTAATATGTTTTTGTTTGATAATGCAACTTTTTCTCTCCGTTTTGGAAGCTTTTTGAAAACGCATTCCCCGGTGCATACAATTAAAAAACTGCATTTTCACGTTGTAGTGTGGACTGTGAAAACGGAGATATTTGAAAACGCTGACACATGTTTAGTCATGTGACATATTGAACTGATAGATATGCATGTTTATACCAGTATTATGCCTGAATATGCTATTCACTTTCAAAAAATGTTACTTTGCACACTCTTCATATTCCAGTCCTCCATGAGAGCAGTTGTGTTTTAGACCAAACATAATGGTGGTGACTGAGTGCGACCTGGATGCATTAGTGAATAGTGAGATATTTAGCTAAATATAATTGAGGAGAATTTAGCATTTTCCAATATTTCAGTGTGGATGCGCAAACTTTTGAAAACCCTTGAATACCCTAGTGTGGACAAAATGTGTTTTGAAATGAAAACACTGTTTTCTAATGTATCTGAATGAATACAGACGTAGCCTTAAATTGATGCATTTTCTACCCAGTGTTTTACTTAATCTTTGCAAATGCAATCTGGCAAACATACGCACGCTCTCTCTACAAGTGCAGTGGAGTTTAGCGGCCGGTCACCATTGCAATATTCTGCTCAAGTGAAAGTGTAATGCCAGTATGTGTTTTCAAATGACAACAATTGTTGTGATGGTTTTCATTGACTAATATGCATACATACATACATACATACATACATGCATACATTAAAACTAGAGAAAAACGCCTAGACGTATATGCCCGGTTTCACAGACAGGTCTTAGATTAAGCCAGGATTAGGCCTTAGTTCAATTAGGACATTTAAGTTTTTATAAACGTGCCTTAGACAAACACATTACTGGTGTGCATCTTGAGACAAAACAATGGCACTGACATATTTTAAGATACATCGGCACAAGTTGCTTTCAGTTAAAACAGCGCAAACATGCATTTCGGGGAAGCTTAGGTTTAAACCTGGTCTGTGAAACAAAAACGTATCTGCCAGAACACCAAAGTCTGCAATCTAAAGTCAGAAATCTCAATACAAACTCAAACATTTCTCATCAAATGATCTGAGCTGCTCTCCACATTAATGTTATAGCTCTATACTCATACTGTATGACAACTATTTGCATCTATTTTTAATCCTCCCGAGGCATTTTAGGAAAAAAACAAAGGAGACAAACATGATACTTGAAGGAAAGTTATGCGAAGAGCAACCTGAGAGACATAAAAGGTTCCTCTGGGCACAAACATGCACAGATTTAGTTCAACAGGGTCTGATTAGTTGTAACTAATGAATGCTCACTCATGCATGAATACAGAGCACGCAAAGGGAAGACAAGATTTTGACTTGTGCAATTTGCCTCTTTCCTCCTACAAAGAGACGCATTAAATTTCAATAAGCATCAGCCCGTCTTCCCACACGCGCTCGTACCTACAGGAGGTGTAAATCATACATATCCTGACACTTCTGTGTGCGGACAGGCTCCTCTGGGAGGAGCGGAGCTCTGTTGTTTTATCTTGAGGGCAATCGCTGCCCCGGCTGCTGTCTCTGACTCACTGAGGTGGCGTGTAAACGTGCAAGCGCTGTGACAATAGTCCACGTGCAATGGGACAAGTGTCTTCCTCCCTCTTCCTCTTCATCTGTTTCTCCCATCCCCCTCTCATAAAGAGCGTTACATAATGCGTGCATGGAATACTAAATGAGAGAGGGATGCCTTAGATTTTTTCATGCGTGGGAGGGTTGCACTAAAATAGCTCGGATTATGCACTAGTGGCAGAACTACTGAAACGGCATTTGACTTCCTCCAGTAAATGGAAAGAGTCTTTGCGTGCTTAAAACAGTCAGACTCCGACGGCTACGCTCTTGACCTTTTTTTCCCACTCACAGTGCGTGTTGCATGAGGAAATCCTTGTCTGTAAATCGACTGTTACTGCAAGACATTAAACTCGTTTAGTTAATGGGAAGCAGAATTGAGCCCAGAGCACTGAATGAAGATGTGTAGAGGGATATTCTGTCATTATTTGCTCACCCTCGTGTCCGTCCAAAGCCGTATGACTTTCTTTCCTAAGCGGAACACAAAGAGAGATTTAGCAGATCCATGCAATGAAAGTGGATGTGGACCAGGGGCTGTCAAGCTCCAAAACGGACAAAAAACAAGTTCATATGACATTCTGAATCCATGATAGCCTTTTGTGAAGAAAAGGCTGAAAAGCTTACTTTGGAAATCTTTCAGAACAGACATGGCCTGGACAATCTGCTTTTTGTGTTTAACAGGAGGGGTTGGTTTGTAAACTTTCTTTAAAGCAATATGCTTTGCATCGTATTATAAAGATAAAGTTTAATATAAATATCATATTTATATTTATAAGACACCAATTGAGCTTAGCTTATTGAGCTTACACACACACATGTATACACACACGTATACACACACAGTAACGGTCTCTTCTACTCATCAGGACTGCATTTAGTTGGTCAAAAATACAGGAAAAAACTAATATTGTGAAATATATATTTACAATTTAAAATAATGTTTTTTGAAATGGATTCATTATCAATGTTAGAAACTGCGTAATATTTTTTGGAACCGGTGATATTTTTTCATTCTTTTTTTTTTTTTTAAACCATTATTTTAACTTTAACTTTTCTAAATTTATTTTTGATCAGGCTTGATAAGCATAAGAAACATTAAAAATAGTAATGTTTTCATGCTTTTGACCGGTATTATATATATTACCAGAAAAGCAAAAGACCCTGAAAAATTATGAGGTCTGAAATAAAAATCGACTGCAGTACCCACCATCATTCCCTACAATCATTCGGCCAGTAAACATTACAACCAGCCATAATTCAGCACAAGTTCTCTAAGAGACGCACACTTGTTTTCCACCGCATCGGGTTACATGCCAGCAGCAGATTTCATAATGAATCTGAACGCCTTTCAGATAAACAGGGTTGCGGCTGAGGCAAACAAAAGATGCGAGATGCCTAAATCAGATAGCCGAGTAAACATCACATCTCCATTCTGCACATTCTCAGACGAGGCTGAGAAAGCAATAGTCAAATTTTCTCGAAATGCGGAGAGAGATGCATTTTAATGCCGTGATGTCTTCATGCGACTGTTCCAAATTTATTACACGCTGGCAGTGATTGAAGTCAAGCCCTCAGCGAAAGTGAAGGGGTCGGCTTGTTTTTCCATAAACGGCATCGGGGAGGGTTGATAACTCTGTGGCTCGTGTGCAAATACACAATGGAACAAATGCATGGGAGTCGTTTTCTATTTCTCCTCGCTTAGTAGCACAAAAATACTTTTTGATATGTAAATCTGCTGGTTGCAGAGGCTCGCCATTACTAAACCACTCAACTGGTCATTGCCAGCTGATGAGAAAATGGAAGAAATAATTTTTTTTGCCATGCACATCTTGCTCTACGCATCTGGCCTTTGTACTCTAAACTGAGCGAGAAGGTCCGGGGGCGTTTAAGTGCTCATTTGCTTCCCATTATTTCATAACATTACTATTACTTTCCACTTTGCACGTATCTGCATTTTGTCAATGCACTCTTTTTCATTTCGAGAGACAATCATCACCTATACAAAACCATTATTACCAGCAGGAAATGCTGTTCCCCTGTGGGAAATTCCTTGCATTTGCATGCGATTACTAAGAATTATATCAAAGCGACTTGAGAGAGTCACTGGCTCAAGCCATGCACACATCATTTCCTGTGCAGGAAGTGAAATCATCACCAAAACTTAGCATTCATCCATGGATGACACCGGAATGAACTGGAATTATTTCCCTAAGGAAATTTGTATTGCTCAAATGTCGCTCTTTCATATGTGAGGAGACACAATAGAGATGTCACTTATGATTCTTATAGGTAACAATTTTGTCTCAGTTGTTTCACAAAAATGAACACAAATGAATCAATAGCGACATGCAATAAGAAAATAGAGCTATAAAATGAATGTTTGATGAAAAATGTTCATATCAGTGTTGTTATCGTTAGCTAAAAACTTTTAGAATGTGTTTTTGTTAATTGAGATAAAGCTGAAAAAACTAAATATAAATATTAGATAAAAAATATATTCAGCCTTCATAACTAACTGAAATAAAATAAGTTGAAGTTCTATAATTACTAAAAATAAAACGGAAATAAATAAAGCTAAATAGACAAAATAAATAAAAATGACAAAAGTACATAACCCAAATACTTAAACATAAACTAAAATTCAATTTAAAACTGAAAATATTAAAAATAAAAGCCCATTCAAATTAATGATAAATACTAAAATAACACTGGTTGACATCGAGATATCTTTTGGTTGTTGTAGCATTGTGCAGTGTGTAGACGCCTTCAATTGCACCGTAAAGTCAGGAGTTTACAGTGAAACCAATGCATGCTGGGTCATTATAAACAGCAGAATGATGCTGACATCACAGTAATTTACCGCTCTTGTTTTACTTTGAATTCACATTATAAAGTTATCTTTAACTATGCCACTGTAAGACATTATATTGTTTAGTACTGTAATTGTTTTGAAGTCACCATGATGGTGATCAGTGTTTCGTTTGCTTAGGGTCTTGGACTTTGTATATTCATATTCAAATTTCTAATCGAGCCAAGTCAGAAGTGTGACAGATAAAAACATTGATTAAAACAATGCTAGAATAGAAGATAATCTAATTGGCTACTTTTCAGACCGTACTATTATACTGTCATAAAGATTTATCAATATCTTATTTCAAATTCATGATGGTTTGTAGATGGATATTTCACAATAGTAAAGTAGCTGCTGAGATTTATCTTTGAAAGGTGTGACATCATCTTGCAACACAAGATTAGTTTCCCATCACCTCAACGATGCACAGACATCAATACTCGACATGCAAAACACAACAATGGTGACACTCAACAAATAATAATACAGAAAAAGATAAACTCTGAAGATTATAAAATAAACAAACAACACAAACTGCTAAAAGTGAACCAAAAATGAGTTCAGAAGCACAGATAAAACCAACAAGATTTAAGAAACTCAGCATAATCTATTCATGCCGCACTGCATGCTGGGTACCTTCACAGTAAATATACAGTATGATATTATTTGTTTACAGTCATTTTTTGGGAGTGCAGTTATATAGTATATAAGAGAAGCCCTAGTGTGGAATTACTGTTAAAGTCATGCAATTATTAACCTGGAATATACTGTCAGTTCACACTAAAATGTTTAACAGTGTGCAGTAAAAAGCAGTAAATGAACCACATGCAACAGCTCTCTGTCCTATAATGTCCCTTTTTACAAGATGTAAAATAATTCTCTGATGTCCCCAATGTGTGTGTGTGTGTGTGTGTGTGTGTGTGTGTGTGTGTGTGTGTGTGTGTGTGTGTGTGTGTGTGTGTGTGTGTGTGAAGTTTTAGCTCAAAATACCCCACAGATCATTTTTTTATGGCATTTTAAAATTGTCACTTTTTGAGGATGAGCAAAAACACAGTTTTGTGTGTGTCCCTTTAAATGCAAATGAGCGGCGGCTGCCGCCCCCTTTCAAGAAGAGGGCGGAACTTCAAGAGCTTGTGTTAGAAGCTCTGATTACCTCACGCAGACACACACTGAGAATGTCAGAAACTGTTCAGCCTCAATGTTCAAACTGGAGCTGGACAATGATGGAGAGACTCGAGAAGAAGAGACAACATGTAGAATGAGACAGGACGTTCTGAAGGGATAGTTGATGAATTTATGAAGCTGATGTGGAGTTAACTATCTTCAAGTCATCATCAAACACCAACATTACAACCTAATTAAAGTTGAAAAAGTGAAATCATAATCAACCACCCCTTTAACAACAGATCCTGACCTCTACATGAAAAGTACACAGCAGATATCTGGTAACATGGCCGAGCTGCATGCTTATATTACTAGTTAAGGACTCAGAATCACCTGTGATGGGTGTTTTAACAGGGTAGAGAGTAGGTACTACTTTAACATCAAATGGTGACTGTGAAGCCCTTGGTCTTGCCTGTGTGCGTGTGTGTTTAAATGGAGATAAAAGAGACCTTGAGCTGTCATCGGTGACCTTTAAGCTTGTGGGTGTGCGGTAGATAAGAGCAAACCTGCGCTGATTAAAAACCTACAGCAGAGACTCAAAGACTGCAACTATATCAACACTCACTCGGCCATCCATCTTACGGCACTCACCAAACTTCTGCAGTGATACCCTGATAACAGATTTAGAGATACGACTATCTATCTATCTATTACCGTTTCAGTCTTATCCGATTCTTGGTGATTCTATGGTCGCATCTCTTGCCATACGCAAGAGACTGTGCATGAATTTTCCTAGTTTGCCAGGTCTTTCCCCAATACATGACATGGGACTCACACACACAAGCATTCACATTTATAGACAATTTTAGTGTCTCCAATTCACCTTCTGCATGTTTTTGGCTTGTGAGGGAAACCAGAGCACCCGGAGGAAACCCACGCAGACACAGGGAGAAAATGCAAACTCCACACAGAAGGGCCTCAGCCGGGACTGGAACCGAGGAGGTGACAGTGCTACCCACTGAGCCACTGTGCCATCAAAGATACGACACAGGCCTACAATTTTGCAAGTCATTATTGCTGATGAGTTTGACATACTATAATTGGGTTACGGTATTTCACACCATTAAAATAGATTCTTCCTAAATAACATAAGTAACTATGATGTTACCAGTGTTTTGCATTAATTACCTAGACTATGGTGTCTAATTTTTCATGCCAGTTTCATGATTGAACTAAAAATATTTTTCGACTTCTGATAATAACATGCCAATTGAATTAAATAATTAGTCAATTGCACTGCATGTTTCAGAGCACAGTGTGGTACTGTGTTCTTGTACATGCGTATGGCTCATGATCTGCTGTTTTCACCATCTCAGAGTGGCTCAGGTCACAGTAAATGCTGTGAATCCGCTTTATATTCACATTTGCAAGTCAATGCAAAGACATTTTTTTAAGCTTTGTTCAATTTGGTCACTGAAAAGGGATTGGAGCTTGTCATTTTTCACCAGATTCATGCACCTTCAAGTTCCTAGATATGGTTCAGGTCCCACCTTCAGTGCAAAGACGATAACGATAACGATAACAATAAAGAATTAGTTTAGTCGATAAATCATTGTCCACAACACAACTATAACGACAATGGCACAGAGAAACGATATCGTTGGAATCACTTTCAGAGTTTTTTTTTTTAGCTGATGACCAATAAATAATTGACAGCCAATCACAATCCAACTGGCAAGAGCTTAAGCATTTAAAGTGGTAGACGTCAAAACTGCAGCACACGCTTATAATAAACAGAATGTAGGTGTTCGATTCCAGGTTTTTTTTGTCGACTCCCGACTCCCACTGTAGATAACATTAGTGAGTGCCGCAAGAATGTGTTAGGCTATTCTCAATATATATGCTGCCACTTGGTAATATTATAAGAAACCATGGAATTAGTTTCCACTGTTATGCCAATAATATTCAATTATATATTTTAGCACGACACAATGAAATCACTAAATTATCCAAGTTGACAGTGTGTTAATGATATAAAATACTGGATGACATGTAATTTTTTTTCTATTAAATTCAGATAAGACTGAAGTATTACTTATTAGACAAAAAAACTGTACACAGAATCTCTTAGAATTGATGTATATGTGTATTGTGTATTGTGAAAAGCATGATACAAATAATTTGGACAGTCACCTCTGATAGCACTCTAAATTGTAATGTAGACACATGCATTTTCTGTAAAGCTGCTTTGAAACGATATGTATTGTGAAAAAGCGCTATGTAAATAAATGTGAATTGAATTGTAGGAGTCGATGGAATCTTTACATCAGAACATTACAGTCGTTACACACTTAATTCCTTTATTGTTCCCCCTGACACAAAGCCTTAAAATCCCATTAATAAAACAACACTCTTTTAGGGTGATTTTCCATATTAGTCCAATTAGCGATGACTTGTGAGTAGCTATCAATGTTTTTTACCTAGCTGTTGTGATACCTAATTTTACAGAGGGAAAAGTCACGATCTAAGTTCACATCTAGCCAAGAACAGTTGAAATCCCTGGATGTGTTCTTGAGCCGCACCTTTTATTGAGGATGCATCGAGGGGTGACTTGTGTGGACTCGAGACAGCCAGGTATCCCAGAATGCATCTCGCACCAACCAGCAAGTGTCAATAGCGGATGAGAAACCCAGCGTAATTTAAAAATACGTCTGTTAATGTGTGACGACATGTAGTTTTAAGACTTTTTCAGGCGAGAATGTACTTGATTAAAGATCAAATCTGTGTCATTTTTTTCTATTTGAAAATTGTATCTCCTTTTTGGAGTTGTGAAAAGCAGTCAATCAGCGGGTTCTCAGTGCTCGTTAACCCCGCCGAGAGCAGTCTTTTCTTGGCTAGTCATTCAAACGTCTGTCGCTGACTCTGATGTCTCTGTAGTGGTTAAACACAAGATATCATTTGTCTTGTGTAGGGGAGAGCAGGGACATAACGCTTTTTAACTTTCTCAGTTTGTGTAAATCCACTTGGGGTTCAGAGTATTTATTTTTTCCCCACATTAATTTCACATGTCTAGTACAATTATGTGGTTTTGTTTCATTAATACAGTGTATATTTTTTTTCTTGATTTAGCCCGAAAGAATGGAAGTGAAATGTGACAACATGCCTCGGTGGGGTACATTGTAACATGACCAAATGACAGCTTAAAATGTTATCTGATATAATCAAAACAATATCCAAGACAAAGTAAAATATTGTCAATAAAATACAATTATTAACTTCAAAATAAAATAATGGCATTTTTTAATCATTAACACTTAATACACTAATTTTTGAATTTGACAACAAACACATCACTAAATACAATAATACAGCAAAGTTAAAAACTTAATACTAATGATTAATTTCTGAGCATTGACTGTCAGTCATTATTCACCCTTTTCTCATGGTTTCTCAAAAGAATTCATAAAAGTATAGAATATAATAGCATATTTCTAATAGGGACTCACTGTAACGCAGTGTTACATCTGCACAACTGGGATTTAAACCTCGGCTTGTGTCTTCTGCAGTTAGATCAGCGTTAAAGAACGATCTCAACTGTTAAATAACAGATATAAGATTACAATAATATCAGATTTGTCTTATTTTAAATAAATGTAAGTAAGAAATTTACTTTTGCGATGGTTAAATAAATGTTCAGTGATATCTTCCAAAGATTTTTTAATTGTGGCGCAAATTTTTCTCTAAATAACGTTAATATGGCAACTAGTAAATACACAAAGTTTCGTCATCCTGGCATGTGTGGAAAGTGTGAAACCATGCGTGTTACAATTAACCCCGCGTTAGGTTGTGCCCCGCGCTCCCCTACAGCTAACGGGCGATCTTTGGTCTCATGAATCTATTATTTGTTCTCTGGCAAATCTTTTTGGCTGAGGGCAAAGTGAAATTTCTTTTAAATTTTTAGGCTTTTAACTTTATGTTACCATTGTAGACTAGAGCGCTGACTTTGTATGTTTGACTGAATTGTTTGATTTATTACTTGTTTAGCTTCATATACCTTTTACTTATACTTTTATAATGGCTATTATTGATCATACATAAACTGTCATTTAACAAAAAGAGACTGGGTTGTGTTTTATTGTAGACTAAATTATACATACAGAGATAACCGGAGTAGCCAGAGTGAACTGAGTGACGCTATTGATAAAGCTGCTGTTCCATTCGCAGAATCACCGGACTTGTTTCCTCCCGTCTTAGGGAGTTCGTTCTCCCAGGGCGACCTTGGCCTGGGAACTTCATGTACATGGTATTGAGGAACGGCCCTAGTTTCCCTGTTGTTGATTAGTTCATTCGTCTCCACCTGTGTTCATTAATTAACTCATTAGTTCCTCATTTGGTTTAGTACTTATACTCCTTGTGTTCCAGCAGTCTTTGTCCTGTCTCTGTCAATGTTAAGGCTTATCACTCAAGCGGTATCGCTGTTTCCCTGAGTTTTCCTGTGAGTTTTGTGGATTAAAGACTGTTTCTGTCATTTATTCATCTCTGTGAGCTTTATACTACAACCACCCGTGACACAGAGGTATGTATAAAATAAAGTCACTTTGAACATAGAACAATAGATAGCTCAAACAGTAGAGCATGGCGCTGGCATGCCAAGGTCATGGGTTCGATTCCCAGGGAAAGCAAGAATTGACAAAAATGTAACATGTACCTTGAATGCATGCAATGTAAGTCGCTTTGGATAAAAGTGTCTGCCAAATGCACAAATGTACATGTAGGATAAATGTAAGTGACAAAGTTTTGGTGACATCTCTCGTCATTTGTCAGAGTCTGAATTCCTCGCTTCATTTCGTTCACTCCTTGCTGGTATAGTGCACTCAACTGCAATGCGCTGGTGTGTGTTAACATTACAGTTATCGTTCTTGATGTGAACGGGACTTTAGTCTGGTAAAAATGGTTAGTTTGATCTTTTAGTAAAGTAACAAGACACGTGAGTTGAGAAATTATTCATGTCTGGAGCAAACACTGCAGGACAAGTAACACACCGAGGTTCGTTCAAATCACTAATCCTAAATATAGAAGCAATACTATAGGGAGGCCTTAAACACTGTTAATTAATAATTCATGTTGCTGAAATAATGCAGTTTTTACACATACTGACAACTTTAATGCATTAGTCCTGGAATGAAACTCACTGCTGGAGTCACTGTAGCTTTCCAGCATGTATAAAATGGTAAATGTAGCTTCTTGAACCCTAAGCTCTTTGAACCTCTGCCAACAGTCTCAGTCCATAAGAGCCCAGACTCATTCATCACTGCAAGCTCGATGTGTATTTCCAGACTCATTCTTTATCATTAAAGTCCTCCTCCCAAGCTAATAATGAACTACGGTGATAAACAAATCACTCTGCCATCAGTGTGACAGGGAACAAGAGCGGTCGGTTATTGTCGGGAAAAGACAGTTTTCACCTTTTTGACTTTGCGCAGCTGGTAATGCAGCATTTATAATGGTTCCCTTGGTCTGACATCAGCCGAGACTCTTTAGGGGCCGGGATTAGTCTTGATAACCGCTGGACATGAGCTGAGATCAGCGGGATGAATGGGACGGTCCTTTAGGGCAGGTCGCCGGACAGCGGCCGCTGGGGATCCTGATGGAGGGGTGAGATTTCATGGCAACACGTTTGCAGTCCGTTTTATAAAAGAGCCAAGAGCTACTCGTGGCCACAGAGAGATAAAAAGAGAGAAAGAGGCGGGGTACAAAATTAACACATGATAAGAGCTCAATGCAAGTCAGAGCTCAATGCAAGTCAGTTTTTGCTTTGGCGAGTAACTTAAAGTTAATAGCCAATTTTTAGATACGTATACCCCACATCCACTATATTATACTAATACACTATACTAATATTCCATGGTCAAGTGGTATTATAACAAAGTGGAAGCAATTGAGAACAACAGCAACTCCCAGAGCGGGGTCAGCGCATGCTGAGGGTCACAGTGCGCAGAAGTAGCCAACTTTCAGTCAATAGCTACAGACCTCCAAACTTCGTGTGGCCTTCAGATTAGCCCAAGACTGGGTTTCCATGGCTGAGCAGCTCATCCGAGGCTTACATCACCAAGTGCAATGCAAAGCATCGGATGCAGTGGTGTAAAGCACACCGCCACTGGACTCTAGAGCAGTGGTGACGTGTTCTCTGGAGTGACCAATCACGCTTCTCTGTTTGGCAATCCCATGGACAAGTCTGGGTTTGGAACTTGACTGGCCTGCACAGAGTCCTGACCTCAACCCAATATAACACACCTTTGGGATGAATTAGAGCGGAGACTGCATGCCAGGCCTTCTCGTCCAACATCAGTACCTGACCTTACAAGTGCACTTCAAGAAAAATTGTAAAAAATTCCCATAAACACACTCCTAAACCTTGTGGAAAGCTTTCCCAGAAGAGTTGAAGCTGTTATAGCAGCAAAGGGTGAGCCAACTATAATTACATACATACATATATATATTCTAAAATTCTAAATAATAATCAAAAATTATTATTGAACAAAAATATCTACATTGTCTACATTGAGTTCCCTGAAGAAGAAAAAAAGGTACATTTCAAGGCTTCAGTCACTTTGGACAGAGAAGGAGCCAAATGTGACCCCTAAACAAAGCGGGAGACTGGCTTTTAAATATAGTTTTTATATTAAAGTTTATCGTTTTTAATGGTTCAGTAGACTGTATTTCGACCTCAAATATACTAGAAAAAACTGTGAAATAATTCCTTTGTCATAGGAAGAAAAATTTTATTGATGCAATCCAAACAGTTTCATGGAAAGTAAATATTCTCAGTTCACCCATCATTGGGAGGAGAGTCAAAAAGTTAACGTGGGACCCTGGAAGAAGGGCAGCTGACTGTGACATTAAGTTATTAAGCTGATGTTAATGTGGGTATTTTTCTTTGAGCATTCGGTGTGTGTGTGTGTGTGTGTGTGTGTGTGTGTGTGTGTGTGTGTGTGTGTGTGTGTGTGTGTGTGTGTGTGTGTGTGTGTGTGTGTGTGTGTGTGGGAGTATGAAGGTGTGTTTGGGTATGACTCACCAAAAGCAATCACCTACTTTCACCATCAACTCCTCTCAAACTCGCTGTTTAATAGCCTGCAATGTTTTGCCAAGGGCTCCTTTTATACCTCCTACAAAAAACAGAAGGCCGTTCTCCTTCACATTCTCCTTCACATACAGCAGAGGAAAATGGCTGCTTTAGAAGCTAATTGCAGTCATAACACCGCTCTATCCATCATATTTCTCATCTGCATGAGTCCATAGAGACCGCTTCCATATTTAAACAGCACAGCTCCTCCACAGAAAGATCATGACCTGAGTGTCTCTATGACAACCTGTAAATACTGATCTAAATCCAGCCTAAAATACCACACTTGAATTTGTATTAGTGTTTCTAGTTTATACACTATTTAGTTTATATTCTAGTTTCCTGCAAGACGCTGCCTAAACAGTAAACACTGGAGCTTATGCTGTTACGATTTCCATTCATTGCAAGGACAGGTTCAAGGACGGAGAGCAAAAACCAAAAATTGTCTTATCGTTCAATGATTTGATGCCAAAACTTCATTGAAAATACAATACAACTTCTTCTTCAAAAGAGCTCATTAGCTAGGAATCAGGGTTATGCACCATTCAGAATTCAAATGAGTCTTTTCAATTCAATTTATGAAATATATATATATTTTTATATAATGATGGATGGATGGATGGATGGATGGATGGATGGATGGATGGATGGATGGATGGATGGATGGATGGATGGATGGATGGATGGATGGATGGATGGATGGATGGATGGATGGATGGATGGATGGATGGATGGATGGATGGATGGATGGATGGATGGATGGATGGATGGATGGATGGATGGATGGATGGATGGATGGATGGATGGATGGATGGATGGATGGATGGATGGATGGATGGATGGATGGATGGATGGATGGATGGATGGATGGATGGATGGATGGATGGATGGATGGATGGATGGATGGATGGATGGATGGATGGATGGATGGATGGATGGATGGATGGATGGATGGATGGATGGATGGATGGATGGATGGATGGATGGATGGATGGATGGATGGATGGATAAAGTATGAAGTATGATTGTCTATAATTTGCACAATATGTAAATGCACATGGCTTGCTGAACAAAACAAATGAGTTGATGCTCAGTGAATAGATAGATAGACAGGTGGACAGAACAACTGACAGACAGAACGACAGATAGATGGATAGAATGATCAACAGACAGAGATAGAAAGACAGACAGACAGACAGACAGAGATAGACAGACAGACAGACAGAGAGAGAGAGAGAGAGAGAGAGAGAGAGAGAGAGAGAGACAGACAGACAGAGAGAGAGACAGACAGACAGAGAGAGATAGACAGAGAGAGAGAGAGACAGACAGACAGAGAGAGATAGACAGAGAGAGAGACAGACAGACAGACAGACAAACAAAGAGAGACAGACAGAGATAGATAGATAGACAGACAGATAGACAGAATGATATAACTGACAGAATGATATAACAACTGATAGACAGAATGAAAGATAGACAAAACGATAGAAAGATCGACAGACACAATGGACAGATAGACAGAACAAAAGATATACGAATGGATAGAATGATCAATAGAAAGACAGATAGACGGACGGATGGAGAGACGGATAGATGGATGGACAGAACGATATAATTAT
This sequence comes from Gobiocypris rarus, assembly GCA_023029165.1. Lineage (NCBI taxonomy): Eukaryota > Metazoa > Chordata > Actinopteri > Cypriniformes > Gobionidae > Gobiocypris > Gobiocypris rarus. The sequence goes on along the minus strand of CM040921.1, from coordinate 3,073,137 downwards.
CGATAGATTCGGTTTAGTTCGAGTTTGAGTTTTTTTTTTTGCATGATGGGACATTCATCGGATAACCAATGTACAGTCCATGACTGTGGCATCTGGTTTCATAAAGGTGTGCCGAAAAACCTACAGGCAGCAGCAGTTCCACAGCACTCACACCACAATCCATCAGCAGCCCCACGAGACAATGATGAAACCAGAGGCAACAGCTCACCATAGAGAAAGGTCCTTCAGCGCATGAGTAAATCCAGATCGCCACAGAATGTCATATGCACTAGGACAAGAGCTGAAAACACGCCTCACCTTACAACTGTCGTAATGATAATTATCAAGCCAAATTAATTTCCAGTATCCTGCATTCGAAGCAATCATTATGATATATTTGTGCATATCAATGTGATGATTTGCAATTATCATGCATGCTTAAATGCATTTCAAACCGAATCAGCCACAATGAAGGAAGATCTTCCTGCTCCTGTTCTATGACAAGTGAAAAATATCTGTGGGAAAGGAATCGTGTGGAAAAGCCTTATATGGAGATGATTTGGGCATGTTTTATTCTAATCACTAACCGTAGGCTCACGCTCCATCATTTAAGACAATCCGTATCAACATTAGAAACCAATTTTTTTCTGTGCATATAAATATCCAATTATTAGCGGAAAAAGATCCATTTAGAGTGAGTGATTGTGATTGCATATTTCTCTCACTGCTCTCAGTTAAACCAATATAACTGAGCTCAAAATATTACAGTCGCCATAAGTAAGTTATGATGATTAAATCTAGGTTAATATTTAGTGCCGGTCACGATCAATAAATCAAACCACACATCATTGTTTCTCCAGGGAGGCTGCAGAAATGGCTCAAGGCAAAAAGATCATTGCAAGAATCATTGCTGTTGCCATTTGGACCGTGCAACAATACTGTAAGATCCTGGACTTAAATCATAACATCATTACAGCGTGTCTTCTCTTTGATGTAGCAGAGCTGTGAATCCGCTCCCCTTTTCCTTGAGATTCAAACGGTTATTTCTGCTCATCCTTTCTTTGTGTAGACACTGCGTTACATAACAAGCCTATGAAGGCTTTGCATGATGACGCTGGCACCATCTACACAGCTACGACCCCCACCACATGTCTGTTTCCACCCCTGATGGAGTCTGGATCCTCCTCCACAGGCTCCTGTAGAGCACAGCTGCCCTCTGCAGTTCTCACACATTACACTGATGAAGACCAGCACTTTTGGGATTGGGATTTGGGACACTTTAGGATTCAGGAATACGACAAGAGGTGCTGCATCCAAACTTGCTAAACGTATACAACACACTACAACCAGACTCAAATGCATCTCACAAATACATGTCCAGATCAATATGCATAAAGAATCTGTCCCCACAAAAATAATAAAATAATTAATAGTAATTTTTTGCATTATTCTTAATGTGATTCTAATGGTTATACAAATGTACAAAAACACTCATTTTAATTTTTACATTTAAAACTGCTGTACATTCAGTATATATTTAAATAAATATATATATATTTTTAAATAAAAATATAGTGTTTCACATTTAAATAAAAAGAATTACATTTTTGTTTCACAACTTACTCAGAAGTACCTGTGTTTAAAAAGCCATCTCGTTATCATAATGCCAGACAGACAGACAGAACGAACAAAAGAACAATAGATAGACAGAATGATAGAACAATCAACAGACAGACAGATAGACAGACAGACAGAACAATTAAAGCACAATAGATAGACAGAATGATAAAACAATCAACAGACAGACAGACAGAACAATTAAAGCACAATAGATAGACAGAATGATAAAACAATCAACAGAGAGACAGAAGGAACGAACGAACAAAAGAACAATAAATAGACAGAATGATAGAACGACAGACAGACAGAAAGATAGACAGACAGAACGAATGAAAGCACAATAGATAGACAGAATGATAAAACAATCAACAGACAGACAAATAGATAGAAAGATAGACAGACAGACAGACAGACAGACAGACAGACAGACAGACAGACAGACAGATAGATAGATAGATAGATAGATAGATAGATAGATAGATAGATAGATAGATAGATAGATAGATAGATAGATAGATAGATAGATAGATAGATAGATAGATAGATAGATAGATAGATAGATAGATAGATAGATAGATAGATAGATAGATAGAAGGTTACTGAGAACCATTACAAATGTCTCCGCAGCACAAATGGTTATGGGTAACATTATATTAGACAAAAAAAATATCCACAACTACACACGCAAGTATCAGGCGGACATAAGAAAAAAGTGATTATCTTTATTACTGGTGTGCAATCTAGTGGTGCAGTAATGTAATTGCATCTCTTTTTAAATTGATTTCTAGTGTTTTGCACTGCAGGTTTGTTTATCTATAAACAGATATTGTTTATGAGGAATATAATTTGGTCAGCATTGATATCTAACCATGACCGTGACGAAAGGCCTGTCGTTGCTGTTGATAAGCAACATTTATCTCAAGAAGAATAGACGAGATTAAAATCAATGTGAAGAAATGCATTAATTTAATAACATCACAGCACAGACGAGTGATCTGAAAGCAATATTAATCTCTACCGGATGTATAGTTTTCATGTGCAGACACAAACCCCTGTCTGTGTGTTTCTGCATGTGTGTACAGTTAGATCTAAACCAATTCATTCAACTGTCCTTTCAGGAAAAGGGTAATTCAGTTATTATTATATGAATTGAACGCTAAAACAAAAATGACTGCAATCCCCCCAAAAAATCTAATCATAAATAATTATAGAAAGCAAGATTTGAGGTTAAGATAAGTTTAAAGGAGCAAATATTAACATTTGTAAATAGGCCTATATCCGATCAGACAAAACATTATGACCACTGACAGGTGACACGAATAACACTGATTATCTCTTCCTCACGGCTCCTGTTAGTGGGTGGGATATATTAGGCAGCAAGTGAACATTTTGTCCTCAAAGTTGATGTGTTAGAATCAGGAAAAATGGCCATGTGTAAGGATTTGAGCGAGTTTGACAAGGACAAAATTGTGATGGCTAGACGACTGGATCAGAGCATCTCCAAAACTGCAGCTCTAGTGGGGTGTTCCCGGTCTGCAGTGGTCAGGATCTATCAAAAGTGCTCCAAGGAAGGAACAGTGGTAGTGGTAGATTAATCGATTTTTCACTCTGTGCAGGGGCTGTTTAACTGTGTTATGTGAGAAAGTGGTGTTCTTTATAATAGAAGCACTTCAGAAATAGTTGAAATTGCATTTATCAGGACTCATTAGATCTTATAAATATAATACAAATTGCAAACTAAATCCAACCCTGGATATTTTATGTAATTTTGAAATGATTGTGCGAACCCGCAACCTCTCATGCCCAAACGTATCATGCATCAACACACTACACTGCCATTTATATTATCATTATATATTTTGCCATAGTCCTCATTTACTCCACAAGCAGGGTTAATTGCCCGCATCATATTATTGGTGTAAATCACTCATTTCTGTTATTGGATGACCTACTCAATAAAAGTGCAACACGCAAAACATAATCAACAGCTACTATAGCAGAGAAAAAAGAAAGAAAGAGAAGAGCGCCAGCAGCTGAATTTCAGGGCAGAGAGGGTAGCTCCGTCGAGTTTGTCTTGACAAAGTCGGACCAACAAGATCTAAAAGCTGCTGAATTTGCTGCCGTGGCAGGCAAAATGTATATTGAATGGTAGCCAAAGGACTAAAGTTTTCACAGATGAAATAGTGCACGTAGAAATGGCTATTCGCTGTATCGCTGCCATAGTTTGACCAAACTCCCCTCCATAATCATTCCCTTTAAATAGACTCGGTTAGCCAGCTGATGTACCTTTGGATAATATAATTAAAAAGCTAACAATCATCAGTGTAATGACAATTGTATTCTTTGCATGACACTTCAATTAGCAGAATTATATTCATATAAAAGTAAAGAAACAGTGGCCACTATCGCAATGAACTGTCAATAGTGATAAGGTATAGCTAAGAGTGGTCCAGCCCAACCTTACGAACGAATACGTACAGAAGGCGTACCTAACTAAGATCATTTTGGGAAACACATATTAATATTAAGGTATAACTTAAGAATGATGTAGTGTTAAGAAGGTTTCAGAAAATCCAGCCCAGTTTACTTGAAATACGCCAGTGCTGTGAACAAAACCCCCCAGAAAGTTCTAAATACTCTTAACAGTTCATTTGAACTAATTTGTTTAATTTCTACTCAAACCAATTAAGTATTTTGGGCGTTAGGGTTTACAGTGTAGCTCATCTGTTTGATCGGACCACACAGGCCAGCCTTCGCTCACCACGTGCATCAATTATCCTTGGCCGCCCATATATATATAATATTTGTATAAAGGTATATTTATTTTAGGCTCAATAGGATTGTTTTCACTTCATATTTAACAACTTTAAGCAATGACAGAGAAAAACTGGAACTTTACAAACAGAAGAGAGAGAGAGATAGGAATGACATTCCACACTGAGTGAATCCTGACCTTCTGAATTCCCATAGAGCCACTGAGCTCGTGATCAACACATTATTACCTGACGGCGGCTGATGGGACTGCGAGAATGACTGTTTACACAGTCAGACAAACAATAGACTAATAGACATAGAAAAACCTGCGCCACCAGACCACCATTATGCTCAAATAGCGAGAACGGTTCCACGTCTGTCTTGCCAGTGACGGCTTGAATGGAAACAAACAGACCGACGTGCCATTATGAAGAAAGGACGGATGCCTCATTGAGAGCTAAACAATCTACATATCCCAATAGGCTAATGGGCTCCACCATATTTGGAAAGCAATTGACTTAGAAGCATTATGCAAATTAAACCAGGCTGAGCAGCCAATGACAACAATGGAGACAAGCACAACATCACCTAAAACAATAGAAGCAGCTCTGGTTGCATTTACTGCACTGGGCGGCTATTTTTCCATGATATTGTGTTATAACATGGAAAATGAGGACCAGCTTGATCTAAAAATTGAACAAAAAACAGCACAAATGTATTGTCATTGCATAGAAAAGATCTGCAGGGTGGATCTTCAAAAATTCTACAAAATCTGGAATTGGAATGACAAGTAAATAGTAAAAAACTATTAATTTAACTGTTTACAGATGGGAATATTTATTGTGCATAGTAATACTATCTGTGGATATGGTAACGGCATGTGGTTTTCTTGTAGCGTTTTAGTGCACAAAAACAAGGGTTTCATTGCCAGAGCTTTGGTTCCCATGCACAAGACACAAAGTCCTCCTTTACTTTTGCCAAAACTACAAAATAAACATAAGCCAGTGTGGTACAAAGTGACACACTTTCCCAAACAACTTTGCAAACGCTGTACGTGGGCCGTTCTTGATGACTGAGCACTCTTTGTCTGTGCAAATGATCACTAAATGGAGACGGATTTGCCAATCATGGTGGGCTTCCAGTAGATGCTCACTGCGAAGCAGCCAAAACTCCCACGCTGCACGTCTGCATTGGAGGACACAGCTATTGTGCACCAGCGTAATATGTACTGAGTTATTATTGACATGGTTAAAAACAGCTTATGCAGCTAGTTCTGTCTGGTGTGTAGACTATGCCAATTCTACTAATAACTGCATGACGAAATACTGTATTTGGCACTCTGGCTACTATTCCTGGCTGCTTGATAGAAAATAGTGTGATCAGTCATGTAACTCGACCACACATTTGTGCAGCAGCAACAGTCATGAATGATTCCTCAAATCATTCCTCAAATCTAAGTGCCCAGACTTATGATTTTCACCTGGTGGATGATAAGACGGTTTGAAAACAACACCCGTCAAGCATCTAGAACAAATCTAGCATCATGTACTGTAGCGACCACACAAAACACCACTCAGAACACTCTAACAACCAAACATAAAGACAAAAAAGTCATATTCTAAGAGGGATACAATTCATGAAAATGCAGAAATAAACTAAAGCATGTCATCTTATAAGTATTTATTTTCAGTTTTGGGTGAACTTTAATACGAAATAGGCTTAATATGAAAGGGGTCTATTTTCAAAGTGTCGCCAATAAAATGCAAATTTTTGGCTAATGCAGAAGTTAGAAAAAATACAAAATTAGAAAAGTCAGTCTAAAACACTTTGCGATAAACAAATCCAAAATAAGAGGATAATTGTTTCTTCAAAATTATGACAAGAGGAGCAGCTTGGTGAAATACTATTGTCAAACTTTGCAATGTTTTTGCATAAAAATTATGAAAAATGTACAAAGAAACTTCAACAACATTGTTGGAGAAGCATTGTTGACATCAACACCCTATATCAGGTGTGCATAATTATTAGGCAACTTCCTTTCCTTTGGCAAAATGGGTCAAAAGAAGGACTTGACAGGCTCAGAAAAGTCAAAAATAGTGAGATATATTGCAGAGGATGCAGCAGTCTTAAAATAGCCAAGCTTCTGAAGTGTGATCATCGAACAATCAAGCGTTTCATTCAAAATAGTCAACAGGGTCGCAAGAAGCGTGTGGAAAAACCAAGGCGCAAAATAACTGCCCGTGAACTGAGAAAAGTCAAGCGTGCAGCTGCCAAGATGCCACTTGCCACCAGTTTGGCCATATTTCAGAGCTGCAACATCACTGGAGTGCCCAAAAGCACAAGGTGTGCAATACTCAGAGACATGGCCAAGGTAAGAAAGGCAGAAAGTCGACCACCACTGAACAAGACACACAGGCTGACACGTCAAGACTGGGCCAAGAAATATCTCAAGACTGATTTTTCTAAGGTTTTATGGACTGATGAAATGAGAGTGAGTCTTGATGGGCCAGATGGATGGGCCCGTGGCTGGATTGGTAAAGGGCAGAGAGCTCCAGTCCGACTCAGACGCCAGCAAGGTGGAGGTGGAGTACTGGTTTGGGCTGGTATCATCAAAGATGAGCTTGTGGGGCCTTTTGGGTTGAGGATGGAGTCAAGCTCAACTCCCAGTCCTACTGCCAGTTTCTGGAAGACACCTTCTTCAAGCAGTGGTACAGGAAGAAGTCTGTATCCTTCAAGAAAAACATGATTTTCATGCAGGACAATGCTCTATCACACGCAGCGTCCAAGTACTCCACAGCGTGGCTGGCAAGAAAGGGTATAAAAGAAGAAAATCTATTGATATGGCCTCCTTGTTCACCTGATCTGAACCCCATTGAGAACCTGTGGTCCATCATCAAATGTGCGATTTACAAGGAGGGAAAACAGTACACCTCTCTGAACAGTGTCTGGGAGGCTGTGATTGCTGCTGCACGCAATGTTGATGGTGAACAGATCAAAACACTGACAGAATCCATGGATGGCAGGCTTTTGAGTGTCCTTGCAAAGAAAGGTGGCTATATTGGTCACTGATTTGTTTTTGTTTGGTTTTGAATGTCAGAAATGTATATTTGTGAATGTTGAGATGTTATATTGGTTTCACTGGTAAAAATAAATAATTGAAATGGGTATAAATTTGTTTTTGTTAAGTTGCCTAATAATTATGCACAGTAATAGTCACCTGCACACACAGATATCCCCCTAAAATAGCTAAAACTAAAAACTACTTCCTAATAAACTACAAAAATATTCAGCTTTGATATTAATGAGTTTTTGTGTTCATTGGGAACATGGTTGTTGTTCAATAATAAAATGAATCCTCAAAAATACAACTTGCCTAATAATTCTGCACTCCTGTATTTTAAAATCCCTATGGAAAAAAATCATTAAAACAAATACTTCTGGAATCAGCGCCGCTGAAAAAGGAGACACTAATGCCTATTGATCTAATGTTTTTATTCAAAAAGATCCTACATTGGTCAAAGAACAGATTAGAGTAAAAAACCAAACTAGCATGGCGCCGGTGACTTCACCACAGACCTCAGAAAATGTAAAAATCTAGTCTCTACTATTTACTTTTCCATGTTAACTGCAAAGATTCTTGACTATTATTGTAATATATTGGCTGGTTTACCACTAAAAAGAAGCTACTACGAGAGAGGGTCACTTTGAATCAGATAGTTAATAATTTAAACATGAGTTCCAGGATGTCTTAATCACCCTATTAGTTTCATACAGCGGTCAGACTGTCTGGAGACCTTAAAGGTCAGGAGAACCTCTGCCTGGATGGCATCTCACCGTCTCCTCAGATCGATAAAAACAACATCAGCGACAACATGAAAAATGCCAGTGATGCTTTATCCTTTCTCGCCAAACATCCATGGCATCCACACATACCTGTGATCCTCATATACGTGGATTGACTACAAAAATCTTTGCTATTTTCTTGTTTATGCATGCTTACAGCCACTTCCACACACACACACCCATGCACTCTTATAAAAAGAGCTCAGAGTGGGAAACAGCCATTGCCTTTGCGTTTCACCCAATTCATGCTTCTTCACAGGAGGTCCTGTAATAGAGCAGCATTATACCATTATTTGGCAGTGTGTGCATAGTGAGAGCAGTCATTGTGTTTTTACTATTATCATTTCAACCCCTCACATTCAGCACTCCCTCCGCGCACACCAATCACCGCACAAAGAGGCTGCAGTTGTCATGGAAACGTTGTGGCGACTTGAACCGGAGACAAGAGCTCCAAGGATGTACCGTCTCTAGGCGACTACAGGTGCGCATCTCCAGTTCTATGGATGGAAACCTCCACTACACCTCCTTGGACACTGTCTATATTTTGTGACTTAAATAAATGGATTGCGCACACATGTTTGGTAGTGGTGAAGTCATCAGAAGAGATGTCTCAAGCTCTATTCCACAACCTAGTGCACCTTCTATGGGAGCATCCTAAGTAGACTGTTCCTTATAAGTGACTGAACATAGCAGTGTTTTATATCATTACAAAACCAGTTATCGTTTGGAACGGCGTCTGCATCAATTGCTATATTCAGTTAGTAATTCTTAACTTACAGTTGTTTTATTATTAATTTGTAATTAATTGAAAAAGTACTTATAAGTCATTTAATAAAAACGTACATGTAAATCAGATATTCAAACCTCAATTTTGTGTCTAGGTAGGCAGCGCACTAGGTTTTAGAGCAGAGCAACTCATGTTGATGGCATTCATAAGAAAACTTCACCAAATCCCGAGGCCGTTTACACCTCCTGGTATTAAGATGGGTTGCTTTCATAGTGTAGACGCTCAAGTGGTCGAATGTGTTCAAACAGCCACAAAAGACTTTGTGTGTAAACATTATGGAAAGCGCCCTAACCAGACGGGATTTAAACTTTGTCGTCTGGAGACCCAAGTTTGGTTTGACCCAGTGTTACCTTTACCAATGTTCCCTGGCCATTCCTGATTTCTAACAAACACTCAAAGTGTTCGGCTGGTCTCATGGCTGTCAGAGCAGAAACAAAAGCTGATGCTATCCGTGTTTTTCCGTCATCTCCAGACGCGTTCATATGTAAATTGTGATCTTATTTTGTCAATTAGATTAAAATATCTGAAAAAACACATACATAGACCCTCCCCTTGATGAAATCAGTGGTTGAAAGTGGCCAAAAGAGACGGATTAAAACATCAGGTGTAAACGCTCCTTATTACCAGGTGTAAACAGGGCCTGAGACCTGTCAAGGGTGGTAGAACTAAAAGCATTTGGAGTAAGTTTAGTCAAATTATTGAACTTGTTCTAATGCATATTGCTCCAAAGAAAAATTGTGCCATATAACCCTTATTTAGCAAGCAAACTTGGGCAAGAAACACCAACTCTAGTCCTTCTAACACACCTAGTATTTAGTGGGTCACTTTCTATTTCTGTCATCAAGTCACACTGAAAATTCCCATCCTCAGTGAAATCTCACTGCTTCAGAATCCGCTCCACAAAACTAATATCAAATATGTTGTGATGCATCGCACTGCAATTTCACTTTCAGCGTGCACATACTGCAGAGACAATTTACTTCTTGTATTATTAAAGCCAGGGTGTTTTGTTGCATTTCTCAAGCCCCTCAGAGAAAGTCAGTTAAATGAGATAATTGCTTAATATAAAGCACAATCTCAGTGGCGAACTCATCACAGAAAACATCAAGAGGCTAATGATTACAGCTGAATAAAACAGCCTGACTTGTATTTAATAGACTTCCTGTACGTCATACAAGCATGTGCCTAAAACACATTTTGCCTCATTAAATATTCAAAGGCTTCATCAAGTATAATAGACTGTCAGAAGAGCCATTATGTGAAGACAACCATGCCCACTTAAGGCTAACAGACATGGCAAGACAGTGTAACCATTTCAACAAGCATCTGAAGTGCTGTGAAAAGCATCTACATGCATCGTCATTCTGCATCCAATCTTTCATCCATCATAAGGAACTTTACACAAAAATCCCCTCTCTGTTAGCTCAAGTCAAATTTGGCATTGCAGATTAAAAAATGTGATGAGCAGATTCTCTTTCCTGGCACAAAGAAGGGTCAAATCTCAAAGTTTACACAGATTATGAACTTAATATTGAGCTTATAAGGGGAAGGAATATGCATGCTTGAATTGGACATACAAACGCTTCATGTCTGCTGTTGACAAATACAACTCAACGCTTCAGTGTATTTAATGCCATATATCCCGCTATACAGTACATCCATGCCATATGGATTTGCTTAGTCCTTATGAAATGCAAATATTATCAATATAGTCTTTATATGAAATATAGACTATATTGCCATATGAAATTCATAATTTATATAATATATAAATCAATATAGTCTAGACTATGAACTATATTATAAATATGCACTGGAAATTAAAATATGTATGCTATATATATTCAGTATATATATTTTTAATTTTAGGGGCAACTTGATGTATAATCTGATACTTCGGTATTTTTTCTTAAACAAGGTTTATATGGATTTCCTTGATCATGTATGAAATATGAATGTGTACTTTATGTGAAATATAATGAGTGTGATCTATCTGTGCGTGTGTACATTATATATATTATATATATATATATATATATATATACATCATATTTTAATTTCCAGTGCATATTTATAATATAGTTCATAGTCTAGACTATATTGATTTATATATTATATAAATTATGAATTTCATATGGCAATATAGTCTATATTTCATATAAAGACTATATTGATAATATTTGCATTTCATAAGGACTAAGCAAATCCATATGGCATGGATGTACTGTATAGCGGGATATATGGCATTAAATGCACTGAAGCGTTGAGTTGTATTTGTCAACAGCAGACATGAAGCGTTTGTATGCAATTCAAGCATGCATATTCCTTCCCCTTATAAGCTCAATATTAAGTTCATAATCTGTGTAAACTTTGAGATTTGACCCTTCTTTGTGCCAGCTTCTTTGACCCTTGTTTATATATATATATATATATATATATATATATATATATATATATATATATATATATATATATATATAATGTCTAGCCAGTGCATGTTAATATAGTTCAAATAAAAAATTAAAAAGTATGTTATTTTATATTTACATTTTTTATAAGCAACAAATAAAATATAAATTTGATAGTATGAATAGAAGTGTAGCCTATATTTCACAGAATAGCATGGTTACAAATCCATATGACATCATATATTTTATACATGCATATATATATATATATATATATATATATATATATATATATATATATATATATATATATATATATATATATATATATATATATATATATATATATATATATATATATATATATATATATATATATATATATATAAATTGTATTTGAACTATATTAACATGCACTGGCTGGACATTAATGGTTAAATATGAAGTAGATGATTAAAACTAAAAGGTTTAGTGCATTTAATGTCATACTGGCGCATTGGATTACAGATATTGCAAATGTCTGATATGAGATCTGATAAGTTTATATGGATTGTTCCTAATATTAAAAAAATCCCTATATGGAATATCTGTATTGAAGATCGTCCATGAAACAGTCATAGTACTCTCGTGTGATGGTTGAGGGTGGTGTGTTGAATATTAATATTCCAGTCTCATATCCCCAGCTGTTGGATGAGTTTATCCTTCACAGGTGTCAGAATGGCATAAACATCTCTCACCTTTCCCGGAGCCTTCAGCAGCCGCGGCGCCGGACGCGCTCGGTGTCTCCTCATCGCCCTCGAACAGCTGGTTCACTTCCCCCTGGATGTCACCGGCAGTTACCGTGAACCTCTGGCTCATGCTGCCTGTCGCCGGTGGCCTGAAGCGGGACTGACGGGGAATGAATGAAGGCGGCTTCGCTCTCTCCACCGGCTCCCGCTGGAGGAATTCGCCGGTGATGCAGATGTGCACCGGTCGGTCCGGAGTGATCAGCCCAGTCTCTGTCAGATGAATATGAGGACTAATGTTAACGCAAGAGCATAAACGTGTCCGTTTGGGACGTGCGTTTTATTGTTCTTTGATAAAAGACATTGAATGAGTCGCGAGCGGATCATCAACCGGTGTCTAGGCTGACCGAGCATCCGGGTCCTAAAGCCCGCGACCGATTAGCTTATCAATCACAAACATTGATCAAGAATGATCGCACACAGTGTGTAGAATATGAGCTGCTTTTATGAGTAAAATCTGGTACAGACTTTCTACACTAACAATGATAGCCTACTACAGTAAACAGGGATTTTCAATCTTTAAGACGCAAGAACTCCCATCCTAAATATTAAAAGGCATAACTATTTTCATGTATAAAGACCCAACTAATAAGCCTACAATGAAAAATATTAAACTTTTTGAGCAATGTTACTGAAAGATGTTGCTTGGGCACTTTCCCATTGAGAATGGGCAACAAATGTCTATCTGGATATCCAAAGAGAAATGTGTTGCCCATTCCCAATGTGAAAAAGCCCACAGCATCATCTTTTAGCAACATTGCTCAAAAAGTTGCCCTGTGTATCATCAGCTTTAGATGTAGGCTACGTTGTTTTATTCATTTATTTATTTTATTTCAAACAAATGCAATAACTTACATTATTTAGCCTATTAATTTAAAGCAAATTTCATTTATTTATTTTAATCAATTTAAGTGAATCAATTAGTTTTTTTAGTTTTTTATTCTTATTTATTTAAATCAAGTTATTTATTTATTTCGTTTTGTCAAATATTTAATGTATTTATTTAATTAAAATTTACTTTAAAACAAATTTAAATATTTTTTTAAACTAAAACAATATTTTTATTTGAATCAGTTATTTATTTAGTTTAACCTTATTTTTTTATTTTAATAAATGTATTTTAATAAAATGCATTAATATATTATTTATTTACTTATTTTAATTATTTTTTATTTTAATAAAATATATTAATTTAGTTTAATATTTTTTATTTATGTTAATAAATGTATTGTAATCAGATTTATTTATTTAAATCAAATGTTATTTACTTGTTTTAATAAATTTTATTTTAATACATTTTATTAATTTAGTTTAATTATTATTATTTTTTTTTTTTAATTTTCCACAGACCCCCTATAGCACTCCCTTGTGGCCCCTGGGGGTCACCGGACCCCAGTTTGAAAACCCCTGATAAGTAATTATCAAAAAGTTTCACACTGCATTTGGTATCACCAAGATCCATATGTTCAAGATTTATATTTATCAGAGACAAACTTGAAAATTTAGTGTATTTCTGCAATGTGGTTTTGCTCTGTAAAGTGCGTGCTTTATGACACCATAGAAGATTGAAGCCTCAGTTTCTGCCTATTGAGATCACATTAACACATTTAAACAATGAAGGGGAAAAGAGGCTACTTTCAAAATGACTATAGCTATAACTTACATACAGCACATCAAACTCAGCAGCAGAACCGGTCAGTACCGCTAGATGGCGACAACAGCAGGACAGCGCGACTGACCCTCCTCAGAGGAACAGAAGAGTGAGTTAATTTTCCCATCTTCATAACATTTCATGAAACTATAAACTCCAAATGAAAGTAGTAAAAAGACCGAGCTGAACCGAGAATGTCTCACTCGTGGACTTTGAACTGATAAAACCGCTGACAGTGAGTTTGACTCGCTCATCATGTGATCGAGTTCATGTTCTGTCAGACAGGAACCGAACACTGATTGGAAATAAAAGGATAACCAAATTAAACAGTAAGTAGCGAACCGTTTCTGTCTGTCTATCTATCCTTGCAGTCTTGCACTGACACCTGCACCATTATAAGAACACGGTTTTTTAAATTGTATTATGTTAGAGTGACCAAACATCCTGTTTTCCCAGGACATGTCCTGTTTTCTAGTCCTGTCCTGGCCCTAATATAACAATTTTATATCCATACACAGGGGGCATACTTTAAATGTATTGAAATCATTAAGGAATCGTTGGGTAAACTTCGACTTTCTATATTGCCTGGTTTTCGGTAATCAAAATATGGTCACTCTAATTATGTTCGCATTTTCTCACCTGCATGTTGTTCTAACGCTGCTCTATAAGGAATATTAATATATGTAACCTAATATCTATTTTATATGCTGTCAGGAATATGTCGCCACATTAAAGGGTTAGTTCACCCAAAAATGAAACTTCTGTCTTTAATTACTCACCTTAATGTCATTCCAAACCCATAAGGTCCTTCGTTCATCTCCAGAACACAAATGAAGACATTTTTGATGATCTCTGATCCCTCCATAGACAGCTAGTTATTTAATTAACACTTTCAAGGCCCAGAAAGGGAGTAAAGACGTCGTTAAAATAGTCCATGTGACTTCAGTGGTTCAACCTTAATTTTATGATGCGTCGAGAATATTTGTGTGCAAAACCAAACAAAAATGCTGACTTTATTCAACAATTTCGTTCTAGCCTGTCAGTCTCCTAGCCGTTTCCGTTGTAAATAGTGCAGCGCTTTCGAGTTCTACGGCAGCCGATGCTGTTCACGTCTTCACGACGCATGCGTGTCATGATGACATGGAAGCTGCACTGTATTTACATCGGATACTGTGTAGGTCGGAGATCATACTCAACGGATTCGGTAGGTAAATGTGTGTATATTAATGAATTTCAAACCTTCGTAAATGGGCATGCATACACGCTCATTTATAATTAAATCAAACCTTAGGGTTAGGGTTAGATTTTTTCTGTCATCCTTTGGCTAGAGTTACATTATATGATCACTCTAGTATTCTTTTAAAGCATTCAAGTGCAACAATACAGAAGCGCACGCTGACTCTGAATGTCCTGACACACACACACACACACACACACAGAGAGAGAGAGAGACACACCAGTGTTGAGTTCTCTTTTGCGGTTTAATGAACAATAACACTCAGAATTATGCCAAAATGTCAGTTTTGTTGAGTATTCTCATAAGAGCAGTCTTAAATGAGTTAAATAACGTCTTAAATGAACTTGTGAGAAAATCTGCATGATCATGTTCGGCTGCAGCAGATCTTAAAGTGACAGCAGCCTAATAAACCAGTTTCTGTGATGTCTGTCATTAATGTTGACCAAAGAACAGAGGTGGAAAGTAACGAATTACATTTACTCGCGTTACTGTAATTGAGTAGTTTTTCTGTGTACTTCTACTTTTTTAAGTAGTTTTAAAAAGCTGTAATTTTACTTTTACTTAAGTACATTTTGATTGAAGTATTGTACTTCGCTACATTTTAAACCACATCCGTTACTGAGTAAAAATAAATCATTAATGCAAAGGGGAGGAAAAAAACGAGATCCGGAAACGACTATATTGAATAGAGGGCACGGGACGCGGAAGAGAACAAGTGTGCAAATATCAGATGGAGACGAACAAGACAGACGTCAGTGACGCAGACCCAGCTGAAAGCTAAACGCCGTCGTGAGCCCCTGGCTAGTATGGAAATACTTTGGATATTGAAAAAAAATAACGTGGTGTTGTCTTGGAGGATATCAAATGTGCACAAAATGTGGACGCAAATGAAGAAACACATAGAACATGTTCGGGCACACATCCCTCTGTGCAGATAAAGGGATATTTATAACTTAAGGCCGAATGATTTCTGTGACGCAGAGGGAATCCCGTTATCCAGTCATAAACATTACCTTTACATTATAACGTATAGGATTCACGTCATATACACAAACTGATGGATGAACAAATACCTCGAAAGAATAAATCAAATCGCGACATGGTCAGTAAATATTAAAGCACAAAACATTGCTATATGAATGTGTGATCTGCTTGTTATGTCTCTGTGAATGTGCTGCTCCGTCTACTACATACAGGACTCTATTATTCTTAAACATTTTAATGAATGAATTATAAAATTAAGTTGTTAATCTAACTCATAATCATTTATTGAATTTAGTTTATTAGACATGTTTTATTGAATTTTTAATAAACAAAACAAACAAATGGCTTTAAGTTTGTTATGATAAAGCATTTGTTCAATATTTTAAATATACTGTCTTTAAGTTGTTTCTACATTAATTTGGGGAGTAACTGTGAAATTGCTACAATATAAAAATGTGTAATAAGAATGTGCGATTAATTAGTATTTTTTATGTATATAATGTATACTATAGAAGCCACCCTATAGCATGTACTGTAAGCTCTATGCCTAAATCAAACATATACTTTTCAGTCAATTACAGTTGTTATTAATTTCTATTCTCTCTTTTCATTTCTATTTGATTTGCTCTTCACTCTCCACCAGTGCACATTGCGATCCGGCGCTATCAGCCCTCTGACCGGGAGCCTGTGGAAAGAGTTTTCCGAGATGGAATAGAGGAGCACATCAATCCTGCGTTCCTGTACGCCATGACCCGACCGCTGCACATCACTGTAAGCCTGTTCATTTACATGGGCGCTTATGTGATGTGTGGACAGTCAGCGGTTCTGGCCCTGGTGTCTGGAGGAGCCTGGGTAGGCCTCGTGTACTTCTGCTGCTTTGAGTTCTACGCCGGCTACGTCCGGGCCAGACTCAACACGGATATGCAAGATATTCCGGGTTACTACCTTGGGAATCCAGACAACTGCTTCTGGGTTGCCGAAGCTGAGATGAACGGCCGGCCTCAGATTTTGGGAATGGTGGCTGTGGAAGGTAAAAATGACCCGGGAAGCGATGGGAAAAAGTATGGCGAGGTCTACCGAATGATTGTTTCGTCGACCTGTCGCCGTGCTGGTCTCGGTGTAAAGTTGGCTAAAACCGCAGAAGACTTCTGTAGGGAACGTGGCTTCTCAAAGATCGAACTTTCCACCTCTTCTACGCAGAGAGCTGCCGTGGCGCTGTACTTTAAGCTGGGCTTTAAACTCGTCCGGTTCATACGCAATCTGAGTCCCCACGATGGATGATCTGGATGACTAGAGCCACAATTCTGACCATGGAGAAGAACATCTGATCATTGACTTTGCATCTTAAGACTGAAAATGACTTTCGTAGTTCTGAATGATGTACTGTTTGTCTTTAACAATCATAGCTGCTTAGTTGCACTTTTTAATCACACGAATGTTATTAAAATGTGATTAAAGATTTTTCACTTTTGAATTGGATTCCTTATTCATTTCTTGCACTCAAAAATATTTTAAGCCTTTTTTCAAGATTTACGCATTTCAATTAATAGTCAAATTCCATCAAATTGAATTGAATAATCCTTACATATGAATTAATCATTTTAAATGAGTAAAATAGAGCTTAATAAAACATTTTGTATAAATCTTAATGGAACAAGGGACCATTTAGTTTATGGGATTTGTATCCATAACCCTTTATGGTACAGCATTGTCATTTGGCAACAATTCATTTCTTCTCATTTCCTTGCTATTCAGAAAAAAATACAATAAATTGCACTATAGGAATGAAAGCGGCAGGCCTTGTGGTAGCCAATGGTGTGCTGTTTTTAAGTCAGATGAATTCATTTGAATGTCCCTATACAAAATTCTCTTTCCCACAATCACCCGGAAGACACGTGCTGAAGTGCTGCAGAAATTGCTCTAATAACCTAATTTCTAAACACCTCTTCTCAAGGGGGATTTTTTGCAGCATCTTTGATAAGGAAATTTGATATTTTCATTCACAAATCAACTTTGCCTAACATAGTTTTACTGTAAATTGAGAACACATCAATGTTTCCATATGGCAGTGCTGAACCACAGTGTAACTGCAGTAATGGATCTCCCCATTGGGATTTTTTATAGATAGTAGCATCAACAATATGATTGCATTTATTTATTTAAAGTGTTTATTGTAGTATAGTTGTGTTTATGTATATGTAACAAAATAATTTCTTCTTTTCAGAAAATGAATACAGCAATATTGTACGGAAAGGGCAATAGAAAGAGTGCAGAGTTAGCTCTTCCACGTGATGAGAGGGAGGATGAGTTAGCCAAATTATAGGGATCGATAGGGATTAAATGATAGGGATCTACTTATTTTTGGTTTCCATGAGTCCCAAGTATAAATCTATCCATTTCTAAAAGAAATGTGCAGTGAAATCAACAAGTTATGATGACATGTTTTTACATTGCTTTAACTCTTTAACATTTTTTAAAGTCAGTTTAATTTGAAATGACTTAAACATCCAAGTTGATTGTACTTAAATTTAAGGCAGCCATTTTTAATAAAAATTTTTAAATTCTTAATTCATAATGCTTGCAATACATATTTTCATCATAATCATATGTATGCATTATTATTAATAATCTCATTATTTCTATGCATTACACATGTGTAAATTTCATTACACAGCCCAGATGAAGCACAGTTTAGGGTGAAGCTGATTCGTTCAGCGTACATAAATTGAATTGACACCAAAAAAAAAGCATATCCTGTCCAGACATAAATGTGACTCGGAATTGGAAATATACGGGGACACTGGAAATAAATGGACATACAAATATAGTTATCCATTGTAAAATGACACCGAAACTCAAAGTCAGTTATCAAAACATCCTGGAGCTCATTCTGAACTTTTAAGATCATTTATAGGATGGTTTACAATTAAGGTAAAATGAATGCTACAATAAACACTTGATATTGATCAAATAAATAAGTAATCTCTACTGCTGTACTGCTTCTAAACAGACACTAGAGGGAGGCATCAACCTCAGACTGTTCATTCTTGGATAAAAGTGGTGGATCAGAGACTCCATGAGTAATGCTTTTACTGGGTTTACTTGTCATTTTGTGAAATGTATTTTCCTTTTACTCCTTAATAATTTGTTCCTCAGAATATAACACATTTTGTTGCATCCCTAACAATGAATGGTGCCCAGACCATGTGACATCAGATGATCACTTTCATATTTTACAGTCTCCCAGTGATCATGTTTTGGATAATCAGAATATGACATTGGAAATTATTACACAATGCGTACAATGAAACAATGCTTAGGGATTAATTCAAGTAAGCAATAACATTTCTGACAATGGAAGTCAAAAGAATGATCTGAATTCACCCCATATTACAATCAATAAAATACACAATAGTTTTGAATTCCCCTCCTTTACTAGATGTAGTAATTGCTGACTCACAGAGAGATCATACCTCTGAGTGAAGCTGTCTTGAAGTGAATGACCTTTTAAAGATTAAGGACACTGCAGTGCACATTGCTGTTGTACAGTACAGCATGAATGATAAGGAGGAAGCTGATGGGTTTCTATAGGTTAAACCAATTTCATTCATTCCATATGTAAACATTTATTCTAAGTTTGGGCTCTGTAAGATTAAAAAAAAAAAGATTTTCCCCTTCTGTTCATCAAGGCTGCATTTATTTAATTATAAATAAAGTAGAAAATGTGAAATATTATAACTATATAGCTGTTTTCTAAATGAATAAGGGGTGTGAAAATATATCTATTACAATATATCGCAATACACAAATGCAACAATATGTACAGTGGATAGTGCCAATCTGTATTGTGTATAGTTTACCCAAAATGATCATTTCTGAGTTTCAGCGTCGTTATACATTAAACTACTCTATATTAGTGCTGGGGAAAAATGAGTTGTGATTCATCGCATCCAAAATAAAAGTGTGTTTACATAATGTGTGTGCTGTGTATAATTATTATGTATATATAAATACACACACATGCATGTATGTATTAAAAATATATATATTTTAAATAAAAAAAATATGGTAACACTTTACAATAAGGTTGAATTAGTTAACATTAGTTAATACATTAGTTAACATGAACTAACCTCGAACAACACCTCTGTTCAGCATTAGTTAATCTTTGTTAACGTTAGTTAGTAAAAATACAGCTGTTCATGGTTTGTTCATGTTAGTTCACGGTGCATTAACTAATGTTAACCAGATTTTAATAATGCATCAGTAAATGTTGAAATTAACATTAACAAAGATGAAAAAAAAAGCTTAATAAATGCAGTTAATTATTAGTTAATGTTAACTAAACTAATGTTAAGGAACCTTATTGTAAAGTGTTACAAAAATATATATACGTATATATTTGTATAAAAGATAAATCATATATACAGTACATGCAAATATTTCTTAAATATATACATGCATGTGTGTATATTTATACATACATAATAATTATACACAGTACACACACATATTTTATGTAAACAAATTTTTATTTTGTATGCGATTAATCACGATTCCTTTTTCCCCAGCACTAATATATATAATGCTGAATATAATGTATAATATAGGGGAATATTTGTGGGTTCTGGTAATGCCAAATGTCTTCTGTTAGCAGTAAAAAGTGTCCTACATTATTTTAAATATATCTAGTCAGTGACAGAGTGCAAGCATATTCATCTAAAATAATTCTGTAATTTAATTAATTTCAGCATCAGAATATTTTTATTCTGGTGTCATCATTGTCCTGTGCATTGTCCTGCAGCACCAAGTCCAAGCCTATTCATTTCCACCCCCAATGTAATCCCATATTTATTATATCATTTGTTAATCTTTTACCATATGTCTTGGAGTATCGCAATAATATCGTATCGTGAGTTCAGTATCGTTACACCATATGAATATACTGTAAAATCATTTATTCCTGTCATCAAAGCTGAATTTATCATCATTAGTCCAGTGTTCAGAGTCACATGATCCTTCAGAAATCATAAAAATTATAATTTACTGCTCAAATCAGTGTATTATTTTTGTGGAAACTGTGAAACATTTTAGGGATTCTCTGATGAATAGAAACTTCAACAGCATTTATTTGTCATTATAAACGTTATAAATGTCTTAACTGCCACTGTTGATTAATTTAATTGCATGCCTATTAGATTAAATATTATTTAGATTTAATTGCTTTAATTTAACCAGAGTTTTTGTGTTGTTACTGGTTAAATGTGTGGCTATTCTGTATGTTTTCGTAATATAAGTGAACAACCTCACAAAATCTTCTTTCTGTTTGGTTCTGTAGAAACTTCTAGTTCTGTATGGACTGTTGCCCACTTCTTAACTCGGGATAAAGGGCTTCCAGCAGGTCAGTGGCCCCTGAGTAATTTTGTTTGCTATGTTTTTTCTCTAATGTTGATCATAGTTGGATAAAAGCCTTAATCTAAAACTTCAATCATGTCATTGCATGTGAAATCAGGGAGTCTTGATGCCAATCTCACGATTTGAAGAGTCCCAATATTGAACTTGTTGTTTTAGTTTGGCACTGATGAAGTTCTTACGTCAGCAGCTCTACTATGAGATAAACACATGCCATAATTCAGGAAAAGGCAAGAACATGACATTTTAATTACAGGACAATTCAATTACAGTAGGCTATAGGTTAAGCAAGAATAAAGATAAAGATTAATTTCAGATGATTTATTCACCGCTCGTCTTGAGTGTCGGTGTTCTAATACTACTATCAACACGGGCGGCAATCAGACATTTGACATTATTGCATTGCTCTATTGGCGTAGTGAGTTTGTTTTTGCTCTGAGCCCACACAACACGAGGTGAACGACACTGGCATCAGGCCAAAGCAAAGGGATGTTGAGAAACTGGGGTTAAAGTTACAGTAGCCGCTGTTATATCACTTGGCAGTGTTTTTGTGTGCCTTTCTGTCAAAACATCAGGTTCATTGCTTGTGAAATACCAGAACATGATGACATTGTTGAATCTGTGTCAGTCCAGTGTCAGCTGACGTGCTCGGAGTGGCCAATTAACCCAAACACCCCCATCCACCCCATAAGCCCCCTGAGAACAGGTCAATGCTTCATACTGGAGTACGGCCAACAGAGGGCAAAACAACAACAACAACAACACAAGTAGTACTAGTACTTATAATAATAACAACAATAACAATAATAATAGATATTTCTAATATTATTAATATTTAATTTAACACAATGTTTCTTATCATATTTTACCTATAAATACTTGATGTATCAGAAAATGGATAAAATCAAGAAAAAATAAATAAAACAAATTTCTGTAAAATTACGATTATTAATAGTCTATACTATTTCTGAACACTTAATGGAAATTAAGAGTAGCTTTATTTCAAGCACGGACAAAAACAACCTGTTTAACACAAAATACTTTTCTTCTCTTTTTTTCATTATATGTGCGGCCACAAGAGAAATTTTATGGGAATAAATTAAAACACTAGAAACATCTCTTGTCATCTCTGAGAGAAACCTTGACTCCAAAACCGTGATACAACACCGAACCGTGCGTAATTTGAACCATTGCACCCCAAATATATATATATATATATAGCATGATGGTTCACTCCAGAGAACACGTCTCCGCTGCTCTAGAGTCCAGTGGTGGCGTGCTTTACCCCACTGCATCCCACGCTTTGCATTGCACTTGGTGATGTAAGCCTCGGATGAGCTGCTCGGCCATGGAAACCCATTCCATGAATCTCTCTCCGCACTGTTCTTGAGCTCATCTGAAGGCCACAGGAGTTTGGAGGTCTGGAGCGATTGACTGTGACCCTCAGCATGCGCTGACCCCGCTCTGTACATCAGTTGAGCGTGGAATATTTAGTAGTGAGGAAATTTGGGGAATGGACTTATTGCACAGGTGGCAACCTATCCCGGTCCCACGCTTGAGTTCACTGAGCTCCTGAGAGCGAGCCATTCTTTCACAGATGTGTGTAGAAGCGTCTGCATGCCTAGTGCTTGATTTATACACCTGTGGCCATGAAGGGATTGAACACCTGAACTCAATGATTTGGAGGTGTTTCGCAATACTTTTGCCAATATAGTGTATAAAAGCTGTAGATCTGATCAGTGGTGGTGGTAAAACCATGGTATGGAATGATAACTATTCAAATGGTATGGTGTGGTATACTCCAAAGTGTATGTCCAGAAAAAACATAGTAATACTGTGGTACTTTTTTGTAAGTGAGTGCAAAGTAGTTTTAATGGGGCACACAAAATGAGTACAATTCATATCAGACCACAGCATAACATTCACACTTTTTATTAAGAACAAAAGTGGTTTGCAGTGAACAATAATCAGTGAATTTCTAGATTGTCTTGATTTGCTTTTCCACATTCACATTGTTTTCTCACCACTCACACAGACATACATTAAATATATATATAAATGTTATTGAGTATATAAATAGAATGTTACATTTATGTTATATATGACATATATGTACATTTCTACACAGTTTTTGTATTAAAAAGATAAACAAAGAATTTTACATAATACTGTACATGGAATGATTTCAGTACAAAACAATATTGCATAGAAAATTTACCATCTCTACATAATAATCTTAATATTTTAGTAAAATATATTTACTGTAGTAATATATAGACGTTAGCAGCAATTATTAGAGAACCTTAAATATTTAATTTAGCCTGTCATTTCCATAAAGTAAATAAATAGAATAATCATATTTACTACTAATAGTTTGAGGTATATTTGAAATGTGAGACTGATACATTCTGAAGGTTAGCAGCAATATAAAGGTCTCGTAATGTGTCTGATCCATTGATAATATGGAGTCATCCGTTTAGGTACTGGAACATGGTATCTGCAAAGACACAGAACAGGTTTTACAATACAAGAAAAGATCCTCACAATGCACAGAGGAGCATCAAACCTCTGCTGATATCTTTATGGTCTTGAA
Source organism: Gobiocypris rarus (assembly GCA_023029165.1). NCBI lineage: Eukaryota > Metazoa > Chordata > Actinopteri > Cypriniformes > Gobionidae > Gobiocypris > Gobiocypris rarus. Next base: position 3,049,084 of record CM040921.1, on the reverse strand, counting down.
TGAAATGTGTGAGCTCATTTCTGTACCTCATCGGGGGACAAAAGCCACTGGAAGGTCTCGACTGGGAACCAGAGTTCCTGAATGTAGCGCTTCCACCGGCTCATGGTCCGTGGCCACAATCTCATAGTCGCGTAGTATCTGTGATGAAGAGCATATGAAATATCTGGGCTATAGATAATGCATTAATATACAAGACCTACTAGAAGTATTGGTAACCGTTTAATGTTCAACATACCCAGCAAAGACCCAGTTGGATCTGGAGCTCAGCGAGACGTCGGCCGATGCACATCCTCTTTCCTATCCCGAAGGGCACATGTGCGAAGGGATGGATGGAGCCTTTATTCTGAAGCCAGCGCTCGGGTCTGAACTGCTTCCCGTTGTCAAAATACTCCTCGTTTGAACCGATAGCCTGACTGTTGATCATCAGGACGGTCTGAGAACATAACACATAGGGTTAAATAAATACAATGCACTCCAATATTATCTCATGAACTGCTTTAAATGAATTCAATCCTTTGCAATGCATAAAATGTCTATAAAACTTCATATTTATTATAGATATGTGGTAAAGTAATGAATGGGACACAAACTAGTTACAGTCTTTTGTAAAACCTAGTGAGTTGTCTATCTGTCTATACCCGGTCAAAAGTTTGGAAACATTAAGATTTTTTAATGTTTTTCAAAGTAGTCTCTTAATCTTACCAAGGCTGCATTTGAAATATTATTACAATTTATAATAGCTATTGTAAAGTGTCATTTATTCCTGTGATCAAAGCTGAATGTTCAGCATCATTACTCCAGTCTTCAGTGTCACATGACCCTTCAGAAATCATACTAATATGATTATTATATTAAAAACAGTTGTGCTGCTTAATATTTTTTTGGAAACTGTGATTTTTTTTAGGGTTCTTTGATGAATAGAAATTCAAAAGAACAGCATTTATTTTAAATAGAACTTTTTTTAATATTTATCAATTTTATAAATGTCTTTACTGTCTTTTTATGTTGTTGTTGATCAATTTAATGTGCCTTTGCAAAATAAAAGTATTTATTTGTAATGTTACTTACCCCAAACTTTTGAATGGCAGGGTATCATGATTTGTATAAAAAAGCAGCTAAAAACATTTTCAACATTGATAATAATAAGAAATGATCTTAGAATGATTTCTGAAAGATTATGTGACTCTGAAAACTGAAGTAATAGCTGCTAAAATTAAAGTTTGATCACAGAAATAAATGACAATTATTTTACAATTTTACTGTTTTTTACTGTATTTTTGTTCAAATAAATGCAGCCTTGGTGAGATTAAGAGACTACTTCCAAAAACTAAAAAAACAACAACTTTTGACCGTTACTGTTACATCCAAATCAGCTGCTTGAACTCTTATTTAAGTTAAAGGGATAGTTCACCCAAATATGAAAATGTTCTCATTATTTACTCACCCTCAAGTTGTTCCAAACCTGTAAGAGTTTCTTCTGTTGAACCCAAAGGAAGATATTTTCAAGAATGTTGGTAATGTAACAGTTGACGTTAGCCATTGACTTTTCCTACTATGGAAGTAAATCAGGTCTGTCAACTGTTTGGTTACCAACATACTTTAAAATATCTTCCTTTGTGTTCAGCAGGAGAAAGAAACTCAAACAGGTTTGGGACAACTTGACGGTGAGTAAATGATGACAAAATAAAAAAATTTGGGTGAACTATCCCTTTAAGATGCTATATTAGAGGCTGCCAGTTAGGGACATCATGGCTGCTGGCTCATTATCAGGACTGCTAATAATGAAATACTCACGCCTTTAGGCAGAGTGTAATCGCCCAGCACGGTGTCTTTGTCTAAGGTACGGCTCGTGAACGGCACAGATGGTGAAACTCTGCAGAAAAACAACAACAACAATGAACCTCTTGCTGCTGAGAATTCCAAAGATTTTCCATCTTTTGTATGCGTGAGTCTGTAAGCTGAAAGGTATGAGGCACGTTATGGCGCTAATGCAAGGCTAGATAATCCCACAAATACACCATCAACATTCTCAGCACATGCTTAAGCATTATCCTTCTTTAATGTGCAAAGACATGTCTTCCTGTAACGCATGACTGTAGCCTGGAACATGAGAGTGTGAAGGCATAAACATGACTTCCATGTGCTTTTGGATTCCAGTCGGGACTAGTATGTCACCTGACTGGACCTGACCAGCATAATCTGCCATCTGTCTATTAGAAAGGATCACGCATCACCTCATGTGAACCCTGATACCACACATTCACCACAAGAGAGCTGGGATGGCTACACTCTTAACAATGAAGGTTTTTTTTTTTTTTTTTTAATAATCTATTATTATAAAAAAGGTTTTTAAGAACCTTTGTGCAATGGAAAGATGAATCCATGAATGTTGAAGGTTATTCATGGAACCATCAATGCCAAAAAAGAACCTTTATTTTGAATCTAAAGGTGAATCTAAGAAATATTTGGGTGACCCAAAGAACCTTTAGGTGGGCAGTTCTGAAATGAAGCATTTTAATAATCTAAAGAACCTTTTTCCACTAAACAACTTTTTGTGCAGTGGAAAGATTCAACAGAAGGGTTTTTTTTTTTGCAGCGGTTCCTCAAAGAAACTTTCAGTTTTTCTTAGTGTGAAGAACATTTTTCCAGAATAAAAACCTTTTGTTTAATGGAAAGGTTCCATGGATGTTAAAGGTTCTTCATTGAACCTTCAATACCAATAAAGAACTTTCATTTTTAAGGGTATACAAACTATTTTGGGTTCTCCAAAGAACTTTTCAGTAAACAAATCTTAGATCATTTTATTTTTTTTTCTTAGTTTGAAGAATATTATAAAGAAGCTGTTGTGGAATAGAAAGGATGCATGGATGTTAAAGGTTCTTGATGGAACCATTGATGCCAATAAAGAACCAGAATTTTAAGGCTGTAAGAACCATTTTGAGTTCCACAAAGAATTTTCCAGAAACTTCTGTGCAATGGAAAGAGTCCACACTCTTAGTATTGAGGCAAAACCTTTCAAGAAAATCAAAAGAATGAAATTTGAAGTATATTTTGGGGTGAAACGTGACCCGTTCACAGCGCGCATGCTCACCTCATGGACTCCTTCAGGCATGCTTTGAGGTAGGGCATGTTCTTGATGTGTTCGGCACGAGGGATCTGCCCAGCAGGCACCACGTCTTGGATCTCCTTCAGAAGTTTTCCTTGGGCGCAGGGGTTACGGGAGAGGTTGAAAATAACCCACAACATGCTATTAGCAGTCTGCAGGAGGAAAACAAGAAGGATTTGCTTGGTCAATCAGGCCACACAGTACAGTGTTCCTCCAGCAGAACGATTAACGGTGTGCTATACGCCTGCCCTGTCTCATTCTTCTGACTTATGTGCTTGGGTGAACTAAGCCTGGATAAGAGCAGAACAAAGACGAGTTAAATCAACTGTTTTTGTAGCTCGCTCGCGTGTGACTGGAAAACAAGCTGGCTGAAAACAGGTTTGTTTGTCTAGGGTTGTGAGAGTTCGTCTGTGTTAGGCATGCGTACCGTCTCCACTCCTCCGACCTGAAGTTCTGTTGTGGCGGCGTACAGCTCCTTCTTGGTGAGGTGGCTCTGGTGGTAGATATCGCAGAGGAAGTCGTCCGCTTTGCCGTTCGAGTGCCTCTTCAGCTTCTTGTCAATGTAAAGTTTGGCTGTTGAGATGATAGATCGCTTGATTAATTGGTGATGTTTCTGATGGATAATGTAAGCAAACAGGTCAACATAATATATAACATTGTTCTAGTGGTTTTTGGATATTTTAATCGTACATATTGTGCCGTTTAATTAAACACTGGTACGGTATGATCACTTTTATCTCAATGGTAGGCCTATATGTGTTGGACAACTTGAACTTGTCCAGCATGTGCTGCTGCTGTTTTGCTGCGGGAAAGACGAAGTATTTCTAAATGTGTGGCAGGTGTCTGTCAGTGAGCCACCGCTAATGGAGCAACAGCAGCACAACAAACTGTGAGTAATTCGGCCCCGCGTCAACATTCCTCTCCTCCCTCCCTGCTGTTAGTACAAATATTTGGCTGGACTCTCTTGCACTTAGGTCACTGCATTTACTACCACGGTTCTCTCTCTCTCTCTCTCTCTCTCTCTCTCTCTCTCTCTCTGTCCTGCTGTGTGCACGGATCTGCTTTGGGGGGTCGAGGCAGAAAGCGACAGAAAGAATGTGTCATCACCTTGGATATGCTTTGAACACTTTTATGGGTCACACGTCATCTGATCAAGGAACTCTTTAGTACCTGTGCTAAAAATACGGTCCCATGCCTCTGTGTGGTCTTTCCATGTTTTTGTATTCAGGGTCCTGTGAAGCTCCACGGGCGTCACCATCATTGTTCCAAAGGTGCTCATCATCTGAAAGTGAGAAAACACCATCTGTTTTTCAACTGAACTGCTTATTGCTTTGCATCTTTGCATTGCTAAAGAAACGCAGCTGAGAAAATGCAGACTTCAAACTAGATGCTCACTGTTCAAAATATCAATAGGGTCAAAGAGATTTACCGTTTTTATCGACGTGATGAACTCCATGGCCTCCTCGCTGACACTGTCTTGCAAGAGCCCAAAACGTTTGTCATAAAGCACATAGCAAATGGCTATACGACCAAAAGAGAAAGAAACATTCAATGCATCTCATTGCAGCAATGCAGTGTGGTATACGTGGCAAGTGTTGCATGAAAACTCACTTTCAAAGGACCATTTGTTCAGTTCAAAATACAAATCATTGATTTTCCCATTGACATGGGCTCTTCCGATCCTCTTTATCAAATCAGCTGAAACCTTAAAGACAACAAGCAGTCACATAAATGACGTGCATATATACGTGACTGACACAGTACGTGATGTTTATCAAGCAGAACTCACTTCATTGATTTTCCCGTCCAGTTTCATGACTTCGGTTGGTTTCATGAGTTTCTGCTGGAAAGCGCTGCGCACCCGCTGCCAGTCCTTCCCCTCCCTGCAAACACATGAGTTAAAAATACCAGAAATGCCAAGAAATAAGCAATAAAATCTTGTAACAGAAGCAGAATATTTACAGTATGAGCAGCCCATAGGCCTCGTCCCGCATGTCTCTGTAGGCTTTCCATGGTTTGATCTCTAGTCTCTGAGGATAGCTGCTCTCCTTTCTGTAAAGAGCCTCCAATAAACAAGGAGCCCCGATGTGAACCGACTCAAAAGAGCCCAGCTTCATCCGGAAGATCTTCCCAAACTTTTTATGGTAATCAATCTGAGGTTAAAAAGATAGCAGAACAGAGAGAGAGAGAGAGAAAAAAACTTAAAACAGAGAGAACAGAAAATGTCTATATCATACTGCACTCTAAAAAATTCTTGGTAAAAAACAACCCAATGTTGGGTCAAATATGGACTAACCCAGCGATTGGCTTGTTTTAAGCAAATATTAAACCCAACCGGGTTAAAACAAACCAACTGCTGGGTTAGTCCATATTTGACCCAACATTTTTTAGAGTCTGTACAAAGTGCATCGATTAATCACAATGACTTGTACCTAACATGAAATTTTGTATATAAATTAATATATCAGTGCTGTTAAATGAAATTGATTAAACAAGATTAATCATCGTATCAAACAAAAAAGTTTGTTTACATTTATATTTTTATCTATATATATATAAAATTAGGGCTGTTAAATTAAATTGATTATTTGTGACTAATCATATCTACCATAAAAGTTTGTTTATGTAATATGTGTTACATTTAGAACTTTTATGTTACAATTAATTGTGGTTAATCGATTTTACTGGAATAATATAAAGTATATAGGCTAGTGTGCGTGCGTGTAGATTTAAAACGCTCTGAATAAGCATAGTATAAAAGTTAACAAGCAAGTAAAACATTTCACAAAATTTCACAAAAATACCAAATTTAAGTTTAGTTAAAGTTAATTTATAGTGTGTAGCCTATATACAAATAAGGAAAATATTAATAAAAATGATTAAAATTAAAAATAATAATAATAATTATTATTCTTATCATTAGTATTCATATGATTAGTGCAATACGGGGCTTTTTGTAATATACTTCATAAACAATTTGATTCAAATAACTTTAAATAGGCATATACTGAATTAAAAAGAGTAGAAAAAGGTTTTTTTTATTTATTTTTTTTACATTTGACTAAAAAAGGATAAAAATCATAAAAATATACAATGAAAATAAAATGATTTTTATAATGAATAATAATAAAGAGGTTCACACCAGCGCCTCGTGTTGTCTCTTTAAGCCTCCTTTCCGGAGCACCTCGATGAGGCTACCGAACAGTGGCCAGTTGGTTGGTCCAGGAATGGAGTCCAAACTGTGCGCGCAGGGCGCGCTCCCGGGAGCATCCTTCGTGTCCAGCACGCACACGGAGGATGTGGGCTTACAGTGCTGAAGCCCCACAGACTTCTTCTTCAGTAGCTCCAGAATCTGAGGACCTTTCTGGATATGCGCTCTCATCTTGACAAGTGCGTAAAACGACGTGCGTAAAAGTGTCCGTGGAGTTTCTCTTAGATGCCATTATATATATACTCGTTGCGTGTTTATCTCGGGCGGACGCGGCGACCAATCAGAAATCGTGTGTGGAAGTCGAGCCTACCATTCATTTACGGTTCTACGTTGGTGAGTATTGCATGACCCCGCGTAGACCGAGGAAGTGCCCTCAAACGCGCTTTATAAACAAACATCACGGAGGTGAGGCGGTTCGCTTTGAGCTGCCCTCAACTCCTCTCTCTGAGTCAACACTGAGACCACGCGACGCCGCTCTGCGCAAATGTTTACTCAGTAGCTCCTGTGCGCGCTCGTGGCCAATCGCGGCTGTTTGTACAGTATTCGCGATGGTGCCTCAGAGCATTTCGACGTGGAATTTCATTGACGACATCTCACATTTCATCATCGTTAAGCATCATTATGCATATATGTGCAGCACTTGGTTGATAATACCAATGATCATTTTTAAAGGAACTGCTCTAAAAGTTCATTTATTATGGTTTTACAGTAGCCTATGGACATTAGCGATATCAGTTATAACATGGATGCATGTCCATGAACATCAAGATTTTACATGAAAGAGTCGCACATGTGTACGAGAGGAAGTGCATATCCATATAAAATACAAATATTAAGTATTCAATGAATATGATGTCATCGTGGGCATGCATAATAATTCTAGAAGAATAAAAAGGTATCTTCTGGCGAATTGCAGAATTTTAACCAGTATTTTTTTAAATTACTAGTTTAAAAGTTTATTTGGTGTGTATATAAAAAGAAAAAATAAATGAAAAGATCATACTTTTTATTTTTATTTTTATTTTATATATCTGATTCAAATACTTTAATAAACAGATATATATGAGTAATATTAAAATAATGACTAAATAATACAAGTTAATTAAAATAAACTAAAAAGGAATAAATAAGGTCATTAAAAATCATTAAAATAAATAAGGACATAAAAATGAATGAATGGTTTTATGATGCATAACAATACAGAGGTTTCTTTAGCATGGATGGATGTCCTTAAACATCCAGATTTCCCATTAAACAGTGGCATACAGTGGGGAAGTTATGATTTGAGCCCCTGCTGCTTTTGTAAGTTTGCCCACTTACAAAGAAATGAAGGGTCCATCATTTTTATGGTCGGTTTATTTCAATGGATAGAGATAGAACATCATCCAAAACATCCAGAAAAAAACACATTATAAAAATTGATTTCCATTCCAGTAAGCAAAACATGACTTTGTGCTTGCCAACAAGGGTTTCTCCACCAAGCACTGAGGTAAGACATTGGTCACCAGGTTTGCACACATCTCAGGAGGGATTTTGGTCTACTCCTCTTTACAGATCCTCTCTAAATTATTAAGGTTTCTTGGTTGTCGCTTGGCAACTCAAAGTTTCAGCTCCCTCCACAGATTTTCTATAGGATTAAGGTCTGGAGACTGGCTAGGCCACTCCATGACGTTAATGTTCTTCTTCTTGAGCCACTTCTTTGATGCCTTGGCGGTCATTGTCAATCCTTCCACAACCCATCTTCAGTGTTCTGGCTGAGGGAAGGAGGTTCTGGTCCAAGATTTTATGGTACATGGCCCGTCCATCGGCCCCTCAATGTGGTGAAGTCATCCTGTACCCTTAACAGAGAAAGAGCCCCAAATCATAATGTTTCCATGCTTGAATGTAGGGATGGTGTCCAGCATTTCTCTCCCTCCAAACAAAGTGAGTTGAGTTGATCAACTCCACATCTGACCACAGAACTTTCTCGCAAGCCTTCTCTGCATCATTTAGATGTTAATTAGCAAACTTCAGATGGGCCTGTACATGTGCCTTCTTGAGCTTAGGGACCTTCTGAGCGTTGCAGGATGTCAATCTACTGCGGCCAATGGTTTGCTTGGTGACTGTGGTCCCAACTGCCTTGAGATAACTAACAAGCTCCTCCTGTGTAGTTCTGGGCTGATCCCTCACCTTCCTCGTGAGCATCTTTAGCCCATGAGGTGAGATCTTGCATGGATCTCCAGAACGAGATCAATGGATGGTTATTTTGTATTTCATCCATATCTGAATAATCGCACCAACAGTTGTCTCCTTCTCACCAAGCTTCTTGATGATGGTCTTGCCCATTCCAGCCTTGTGCAAGTCTTCAATCTTGTCCCTGACGGCCTTTGACAGCTCTTTGGTCTTGCCCATGGTGATGGAGAGGTTGGAATGGAAGATACAGATTCTGTGGACAGTTATCTTTTAGACACACAATGAGCTGACATAAGGAGTATTTTCTTAAAGTGACAGGACTAATCTGGGTTCCACATGGGCACATAACCAATCTGTAAGAGGCTTATAGTTGGTAGGGGATTAAATAGTTCACTTGATCAAATGCTAATCAATATGTAACCTTTTTTTTTTGGTTTGATATTCTTTCTGTTAAAATAAAGCTACCATAACAATTATAGACCCTTAATTTTTTTGTGCACGGGCAAACTTACAAAATCAGCAGGGGGGTCAAATAACTATTATCCCCACTGTATGTGTAAAAGAGGAAATGTATATTTATATAAAGTACGGATAGTGAGTATTCAATGAATATGATGTCATGAAGATGGCATGCATAATAATTATAGAAGAATAAAACAGTGAATTATAACGTCTCCCACCACATGACACAGGACAAATGGCATGTAAACTGCACTTAAACTAGCCATTTTGGCTGCATAGTTAGTTTAGCAGTGTAGATTTCTGTAAGGGTCGTCCATGTTGTGAATGTGTGTATCGAATGACACGTCAGCATGAGGTTTGAGTATAAAATTAGACGGGGAAGCTTGTTGTCCAGTACCCGGTGTACTTGATGCAAAAACATCATCTTACATCTGAACCCAAGCCCCTCTGGTAATCCCACGCTCATGATAGTTTAGTATAGTTTTACAAAAGTACAGATATGCGGTACAGCAAACATGTTGACTCATAGCATACAGATCTTGTTTAAATAACCTTGAAGCCTCTGCAGTGCTTGCTGTGCTTTAACAAGATCGCGTCCACAAAACACACAGAGAACAGATTCATCAGGATTGTGTTTGGAAGAGCCTATTGACTAATGATCTCCAAATTCACAAATATTGGCTGATTTATCATACAAAAAGTCATTTCTTTTTTATGCCTATCATATACAATAGTATATTAAATTAAATAAAACAAAAAATGTAAAGCCTGATTATAACAAAAAAACTATAAATTACATTTAAAGATAGGACAAATTTCATATATATATATATATATATATATATGCTCCATATATATATTTTAAATTGTGCTCCATGATCTTAATCCATGATCCACAAAATCTGCAATGAAAAAAAATACATTCCATTCTCTAATCAAAAGTTTTCTTGGGAATATCTTTTGCAATATGCCCCCAATTTTTTTTGACGGCCCCCAGTCAGTTTTCATTCTGTTTGTAAAACCTTTAAAAACCACCAGTTCCCTGATGACATCATCATCCAGGAAGTGACATCATTTTGGAGGGAAATCAGCAGCACACATTTTTGAGTATTAGCGGTGGATTTAATGACTTCTGTGATGATCTTTGCCACTCTAGAACATTCCATCCTGTTTGAGAAGATAAGCATGACGATGATATCGGAAGTACAATTTTTTTTCTGCATAACAGAAATCACACTTGTGCACTTCAGAATTTGGTTAATGATGAAGATGTTTGAACTCTAAACAGAGAAGCGAGTAGTCAGAGTTTATAGTGATAGTTGGTTCAGTTAGGCCTGTTTTTTTGTTAACCTAAAAGAAATAAACAATAACATGTTTTGTTAAGTAATATACACAATAAAACTTGAACTCTTGTTCACTTTATTGGACTAAATTGACTAAATGAATGCAGTATGACCCGGTCCTCAGGTCGCTCCAGAACACATGCGGTGTTGTTTAGTTTTTTTGGCAAAAACAAGGTATTAGAGCTATTGAAAGAACCAGCCATACAAGGACTTTAAACCTTCAGCTTGTTTTTGGTTATTTGGCAGGACTAGGCTGTGAACTATTGTGGTTTATACAAAACTCCTTTTTTTTTTGTGGTAAATTTTGGTTAAGCTCTTTCATACTTTGGATTTTGTATTGCTCAACACTGGTTTGAGTTTCTTCAGAAAGAGTAGATCAAAGGAAATGGAAAACATGATAAAACTGCACATGCCTTTCCATAAAATTACACATGGTTTTGGAAAACATGGTGTTTGGCAAAACTCACCGCCACTGTTCTGATGTTAAGGTTTTGTGTGTTTTTGCCAGCTAGGTGCTCTGGGTAATTTAGTGCCCTTTGTGATTTTCATCTCAGCTCTCTTTAGTTTTTTTCACCTGTTTGCTTTAGGCTACTTTAAAAAATAATCCTGGGATATATTTTGTACCCAGATCCTGTGGTCACCTTTTGTGTATTTTTTTCAGTGTTTGTGTAGTTTTTGTGTTACTCAGATCCTGGGTCAGACTTAACAACCCAGTGTTTGGGTAGTTTTTGTGTTACACAGATCCTGGGTCAGACGTAACAACCCAGTGTTTGGGTAATTTTGTGTTACACAGATCCTGGGTCAGACGTAACAACCCAGTGTTTGGGTAGTTTTGTGTTACTCAGATCCTGGGTCAGACGTAACAACTCAGTGTTTGGGTAGTTTTTGTGTTACACGGATCCTGGGTCAGGACGTGACAACCCAGTGTTTGGGTAGTTTTTGTGTTACACAGATCCTGGGTCAGACGTAACAACCCAGTGTTTGGGTAGTTTTTGTGTTACTCAGATCCTGGGTCAGACTTAACAACCCAGTGTTTGGGTAGTTTTTGTGTTACACAGATCCTGGGTCAGACGTGACAACCCAGTGTTTGGGTAGTTTTTGTGTTACACAGATCCTGGGTCAGACGTAACAACCCAGTGTTTGGGTAGTTTTTGTGTTACTCAGATCCTGGGTCAGGCGTAACAACTCAGTGTTTGGGTAGTTTTTGTGTTACACGGATCCTGGGTCAGACGTGACAACCCAGTGTTTGGGTAGTTTTTGTGTTACACGGATCCTGGGTCAGACGTAACAACCCAGTGTTTGGGTAGTTTTTGTGTTACACAGATCCTGGGTCAGACATAACAACTCAGTGTTTGGGTAGTTTTTGTGTTACACAGATCCTGGGTCAGACGTAACAACCCAGTGTTTGGGTAGTTTTTGTGTTACACAGATCCTGGGTCAGACGTAACAACCCAGTGTTTGGGTAGTTTTGTGTTACACAGATCCTGGATCGGATGTAACAACCCAGTGTTTGGGTAGTTTTTGTGTTACACGGATCCTGGATCAGATGAAGCAACCCAGTGTTTGGGTAGTTTTTGTGATACACAGATCCTGGATCAGACGTGACAACCCAGTGTTTGGGTAGTTTTGTGTTACACAGATCCTGGGTCAGACGTGACAACCCAGTGTTTGGGTAGTTTTTGTGTTACACAGATCCTGGATCAGATGTAACAACCCAGTGTTTGGGTAGTTTTTGTGTTACACAGATCCTGGATCAGATGTAACAACCCAGTGTTTGGGTAGTTTTTGTGTTACACAGATCCTGGGTCAGACGTGACAACCCAGTGTTTGGGTAGTTTTTGTGTTACACAGATCCTGGGTCAGACGTGACAACCCAGTGTTTGGGTAGTTTTTGTGTTACACAGATCCTGGGTCAGACGTGACAACCCAGTGTTTGGGTAGTTTTTGTGTTACACAGATCCTGGATCAGACGTAACAACCCAGTGTTTGGGTGCCTTGGATAAAACGTTCTGATTTTTATTTAAAAAGATGCAGAATATAATAAATACTTATGATGTTCAAATATTCAATTCAATTCAATTCAAATACATTTGTATAGCGCTTTTCACAATACACATTATTTAAAAAATATGTTCTCAGATCTGTACACTGTTTATGGACAGATTATGTAGTCAGTCACGGCATATTTCGGCTGCGAGTGAAACGCAGGGCGGCGGTCTGAAGTTAGAAGCTCCCCCGCTGAACACCACACAAGCTCCGGCACGAGATCCAGCGCCGATACGAGACAGCAGAGACTGCTCGATTACACTTAAATCACTTCTAAATGTTTAATTTTGACTTCTAATGTTTGTTAAATTAGCTGAAATGTAGGCAATATGTATTAAAAACTATATAAAATATTCTGTACTGTAAAATATAATCGAAAATAAAGGAATTATCATGCAAGCCAGTGTTTGTCAAGTATTTTTTTTTTTAAGTTTAGAGGATTTAAGTTAATCCGTTGACATTATTTTATGTTTGAAGTAAAACAAAATAAAATAGTATTATAGTAAAAATTAACCTACTATGCTGGATTAAAAAACACTGTCCTATGTTTACCCAGCCCTTTGAAACCCAGTTTGGGTCTGTTTTTAACCCAGTGTTTTTTTGAATGTTGGAAAGTAAAAGTACACCTCTTCTTTATATCTATAGCACAAATAGTACAGAATGAGTTATACAATTAATACTTAACAGACACAACTAATTAAGATGAAATATGATATTTGTGTCATGTTTTAAAGCTATTCTATGAACCTAATGTGAGTGCCCCATAAACCTGTTGACCCTACAAACACAAGACAGGCAGAAAACACATAAAGTGAACCAAAACTGATGACTCAAGCTTGTAAAACCCGACTGAGAGAGGTCATTGAGTTCAGTGACAAGCCTGCACACATGCACATAAACACTTTGTATATTGACAAATAAAAGAAAGACTTGTTTATCTATGACTGCATTATAATGATTTCCTAAAGCAGAATATAACCAAAGACTGCATATGTGGACACATTCAATGAGTTTGGCTATTGAAAATAGAAGTTTTTAATCAAACAAAATGAATTGTCTGAAATGATGCAACTTCTATGAATAAGGGGCTTTAGATGATTAACTACAGCAAATGATTTGTTAACTGCCACAGAGAGGATCTTGTCTGATTGTTGAAACATTACTGTGCTCCCGGAATAAGTTCCCAAATTCTCGTGCCAGATTTCTCAGCCACATCTGTTTCTCGTGCCGGTTGACGACCTTAGCCATGCTTCACAGAATTAGGCTGTGCATTCCACAAGACATCAAGGTGTTGAAAGAGTTGTGCATGTGAATTAGAGTAAAAGTTTTCCCTGATTGCATCATTCATACCTGTTCTCACATCAGTGCATACCTGAGAAACGGATCTGCTCCATTAGCACCATTTTCTGTCAATTTAAAGTGCATTTTCGCCACTTGGACAGTGATTTATAGATTGACATTTGAGAACGGCACAACCCCGGATACCTCTGCGAACTCACTGACCCTCTCTGAGGTTTTTATCGCATAAACAGCTCGGCAGGCTGGGAAAGGGTTAAGGGTTTCCTACATTTAGCAACCACCTTTACTCTACTCAGGACCTCAAGGAGTTTTTGATTTAGGGCCATCGTTGCAATGCACAATTGTCATAATGTCTTTATGAAATGAATTAGGGAGTGGGTGCAGTGGTTCCCAACTTGGTGGGTTGCGACCCAAGATTCAGAAGAAAACAATGCAAATTGTAAATAATAAAGTGCAACTAAGCTTAGATAAGATAGACAGCTTCCATATCTTTTGTTGTTGATGTCAGACTCTACTCGTTTGCTGAACAACAGTTTGTTTTATGAATTATTGGCCGCAGAGAGCATGACATTTAGACACTTTCAGCATGCAAAGTTAATAACTGTGCATATTGTTTGGTCTGTAGTAATACATTTCAGTGTGTTGTCTGAGGGATGTTTTTATTTACTTTTGTTGGAGTCATCAGTTGATATTGAATGTTGTGTCGTAAAGCAAAACCAGCTGAGAACCAACCGCATCCAGTTTGCTGGCAGATTATTTTCAGACACTGGTCAATTTTTACATTTAGCTATTTTGCTTCCATAACTTTTTTCTTTCAGAGTAGTGGAAAGAAGACATTCAACATACACATTCAAGTGTTTATTTAGGTACACATGATCTATGTGTGTCTGATTTCAAGTACAATACATATCTTTATTTAGTATCTTTACAGTTTTATTTCTATCTATATTCTGAAGGTTTTTACAGAGGTTTTGCTCATATATAATATGCCTGATTTATATAACATTTTATTCCTAAAAACAAGGTGAAATTATATTTTTTTTCAGGCTGTTGACAGTATATTTAATGAAAAAAAAACAATACATATTAATTAGATAATTAATCATAAACATATTATTTCAGAAAACTTGTAATACCAAACAATTGTCTTAATTTACTGTGAGAACTTTTAACTTAACCCTATTTTTTTCCAAATGCCTTGACTTCATTTCACTCTGATTGACCTCATTTTTAAGAGATTGTTTCATTTACATTATGCATTTAGCAGACGCTTTTATCCAAAGCGACTAACAGAAGAAGAACTAACCATTCATCAAGGAGCCAACAATCGTTGTAGTACACAATCAGGTTTATTAGACAACTATATTAGGAAACTAGCTAGAGAAGAGAAGAAATGCTGGTTTTGTGTGTGTGCATTGGTTTAAGAGAGGTCATTAAGTGCTTGTGGAAGAGGTGCATCTTCAGTTGCTTCTTAATGGATTACAAAGATTACAAATAGGTTACAAAATCCACACCGAAAGTCCACTCAGACCCAATGCACGTTGGTGCTCTACTTTTGCACAGCCTTGAGATGAACGGGTTAACAATGAGCCGATAGATCAACGGGTGCAATCAATAGCTGCCTCCCCAAATCAGCTCCTCTTATTTGCATGTATGACAGAGTAAACGTGTGTCTCCGCTTGCCAGCAGAGAGAGATTATTAACATTGTTGCGCTCGTCCTGTGGCTGCATGTACAAAGCATAGCCTACTTCCCCTGGAATGTTCCTGCTTTCAGATGGATGAGTCGAAAGACGACAGCGCGGAAAAGAGCGGCACATCTCAGAGGAACATGACGCATTGTGTTCAAGTAGAATGTGTAGAGCAGCTCAGGTTAGGAAGAATTAGGAAAAGTGTGATCGAGAGATCCCAGAAGTTTGAGATCTGAAACTCTAAAGGAGACACATGTGAGGTCACTGGGGTCATTTTCTCAGGAGAAACATCTGAGAAGTGAGATACTTCGTCCAAAGTCTGTTTGCTCTGCAGTGAATCTTATTGCTTTCTAGGAAATACTTGAGATCAATGTTCCCTCTAAGCTGCGCGTGTGATGCCGCAGACGGCAGATCCAATTGATTGTAGTTTAAATGAGAAATGATTTCAGTGCTCTGTTCCACCGCTATAGAGTTAGTAGCTATAGTGTCAGAACTGGTGAAGGTGGTTTACAGGTTTCATGGAGAGAATGATGGCGCGTGTGAGCGGCAGCGAGTCATGTTTGCGGTCCAATTTATCTCAATTTGAGAGGCGACGTGAAATAAAACATCATGTTTTAAAGAAGAGTGGCTTGATTAAGCTCTAATTTTTTATTTGTCTTCCCCATAATATGTAGTTTGCAAGCAATCTGTTTTGATGTTGTAATTTTGAGTCAAGAGGATTAACACTTTAAAACCACCGGTGACACACCATGAGAACTAGTGAGTTGATTGGGTAACAATCACTAACCCCCAAAACAGTGACAAAGCCAGGTTTCTTACCATCTGATGCTTTTAGTTAAAAATAAAGCCTTTCAGCCTGGGTGTGATCAGGATGTGATGTCACAAGCAAACTGCCATGAGATGATTTACTTTGGACCCTTTCCCACAATTTTTACCTTGTATTTCATCATGATAAATTCAACATTTCTGATGGAGAAGTGATGCCTTCAACAAATGTATCTTCTATTGCAAATACATATAGGAAAATGGTTTGGGGATTATTCTATTCTTTGCTGAAGAAGGTTAGTAATTTTAACAGACAAAACTATATAAAATGCTGCAGTTATTTGATTAACCTTTTTAAATTAAGTTGCCTCAGCAATATAACAAAATTAAAATTGTAAAATACAATATATAGGGTGAATACAGGTTGATTGGGACACTTTCTGCCATTGAGATGACTGGGAAAAAGTAATTATTTGAGAGGTTTGTAAAGCTTTTATTTTTACAGTAAAGTTCTAATAAGAACTCCAGCTCTTTTATATTTACACGATCAGGCAAAACATTATGACCTAATATTGGAGGCCAAGTCAACACCTCAAACTCGTTGTGCTCCTCCAGCAGAACATTGCCCAAAGCATCAGACTGCCTCCGCCGGCTTGCCTTCTTCCCGTAGTGTATCCTGGTGCCATGTAAATGAAGCCAGACCCACATCAAGATGTTGGGTCTGAAAACTCGCCATTGACAGGGCTCAATCCAAGGGGCGGGATAAACGGTTGTCTTTCAAATTCCCTCTGCATGCAATAAGATAGCACCATGAGCGCCACAACCAATCAGAGCGAAGAAGAAGGTGAAGCCGAGCTAACATTAGTTGATAGACTCCGAACATATCTTCTTTTTCTTAAGAATGACTTCAGTGCCGTTCTTTGTTCTTTTCTCAAAGAAAAGCTTAACTCCAAGTCTAACAGAGTCGCGGCCAAAGCCGATTCAAAAGACCGCTGTTCGTCAGCTTCTTTGTTTACGAGTAGCACGCAGAACCTCCGCAACTCTGCCGTGACGTACCTTCATTATGTTAAGCCCACCCACCGACTCTACACACGCTGTGATTGGCCTGACCAGAGTTTGGTTTTTCCAGCTCTCAGGTCTACCGAGAGTTGTTAGACTACACTCGCGGCAAAATAAATGTAGTGCCGCTAGGGTGCGTCTAGATTTCTAGGCTACTTTTGATAGATCCTGACCACTGCAGACCGGGAACACCCCACAAGAGCTGCAGTTTTGGAGATGCTCTGACCCAGTCGTCTAGCCATCACAATTTGGTCCTTGTTAAACTCAAATCCTTACGCTTGCCCATTTTTCCTGCTTCTAACACATCAACTTTGAGGACAAAATGTTCACTTGCTGCCTAATATATCCCACCCACTAACAGGAGCCGTGATGAAGAGATAATCAGTGTTATTCACTTTTGTATTTTTAAACCTGTGATACTTTTTTCTTGTCATTAAGTTACACACTGTCCTTTTATTTTATTGCTGATGTCTCAAGTGGCCGATGATATTGGGGATAAATGACATAACATGAAGCTTTGCAGCCGGTTGCAACAAACCTCTTAACTCTTCAGGAGTCAAATAATGGATCAAGTTTTGTAATTTATGTTTGTTCAGGCAATGTGGTCTGTGTGTCAGTGGTGACTCAAGCATTAGTGCTTTCCCAAGAGACCTATTTTTTAACAACAATTTATTTTACATATTCATCTATAGCTATACCATATACTGCTTGAAACTAAAATACTTTACAAAATGGGAAAGAGTGAGCAAAAATTAGTTCGAACACTTTAAATTCAGGCTGACTAAAACCAATTTCCCCAATTTTATTTGGTTTTCGAATAAAGTACTTTGTGTGGTTTACAACTAAATGGATTGAAGTCAGATTTCTGCTGCCTGTCAGAACAAAGCCTACACCGTCAACCCTCACTACTAAGTGAATGCAAAGAGCCAGTAAACTGCCTGACTCATAGGTGATGAAACCCCTCGTCCTCCATGACCCGACCAAGCTACTTAAAGCCTCGGGTAAATTTGCTGAAGCTCTTGACCTTAGATACGGTGTCCCACAGGGCACATAAACCCTATCTAGGGTGCAGAGCCTTTCGGAAACAAGCAGAAATCCAGCTGGCCTTATCTTATCATGTTATGAGTAAGCAAACAGGAGCACAGAAAATGTCAGCCTGCACATTACCCTACACACATCAATCCACCTGAGAGCTGAAGCGCTCACTGACCGAGCAGTTTGAATTGAGATTAAACTGTAAATATCTTTAGGCTTGAGGTTCTTCATTGCACCTTCTTTTCCAGCTGTTAGTTTAGTTTTCCAGAGAGATTTTCTGCCATTTACACATGCACGTGTTGTTTCACTAAAGAATCTATCATTCTATCATCCATCCATCCATCCATCCATCTCCTCAATACTTATTGCCAGGGCATTTATACACAGTCTGTCTATCATCCATCCACCCATCCAATCCATTCATCCATCCATCCATCCATCCATCCATCCATCCATCCATCCATCCATCCATCCATCCAATACATCCATCCATCCATTCATCCATCCATCCATTCATCATTCTATAATATCCATCCATCCACCCATCCACAGTATCCATCCATCCATCCATCCATCCATCCATCCATCCATCCATCCATCCATCCATCCATCCATCCATCATTCTACAGTATCCATCCATCCATCATTCTAAAGTATCCATCCATCCATCCATCCATCCATCATTCTACAGTATCCATCCATCCATCCATCCATCCAAACATCATTCTACAGTATCCATCCATCCATCCATCCATCCATCCATCCATCATTCTACAGTATCCATCCATCCATCATTCTAAAGTATCCATCCATCCATCATTCTACAGTATCCATCCATCCATCCATCCATCCATCCATCCATCCATCCATCCATCCATCCATCCATCCATCCATCCATCCATCCATCCATCCATCCATCCATCCATCCATCCATCCATCCATCCATCCATCCATCCATCCATCCATCCATCCATCCATCCATCCTTCTACATTATCCATCCATTTGTCCGTCCGTCCGTCCATCCATCCATCCGTCCTTCCTACAGTATCTGTCCATCTGTCCGTCCGTCCTCAACACTTATTGCCAGGGCATTTATACACAGTCTGTCTGTCTGTCTGTCTGTCTGTCTGTCTGTCTGTCCGTCCGTCCGTCCGTCCGTCCGTCCGTCCGTCCATCCATCCAGAGACTAGGGTTACTAGAGCTTTGAGAGGTGATTGCTAGGGCATTATGTCGTTGACAGGGTGTGTAAACTTGCTTTTATGCATTGATGTGCTCTTGTAATGGTCTTTTGAGTAGTTTTAGTGTATTGCTATACAGTTGTAAAAGGTTTATTTCATTGCTATGCAGTTACTACAGTGTACTGGCCCTGGGTGGTTGCTATAGGGTCATCTGGGTGTTGTTTTTTTTTTTCGGGTTGTTTTCTTTGTTTCTGCATGTTCTGGTGGTTGCTAGGGCATTGCTAGGTAATTGTTTACTGGTCCAAATCAAATGAGACCACCCTAAAGTCTAGAACTAATCCTAAACCTTGCCTGATGCACTGATACATTCTTGGATCATATTTAGGAACATTTTGACTTCCAGATGCTTGACGTATTTTATAGGTATGTTGTTTGGCTTTTTTTGGCCTCTCCTCATCATGGTCAAGTTTAAAAGCATTGACCGTTCCCTCAAACCACACCAGACTCGAATGGCTTTGGCACGTTGACTCTTGAGACAAATGCTGTAATGCTTGTTCTTTGACGCGGGCGTGAAGTTACAAATACCTGACCACATTTTCCCTGTGTGCTTCCTCTGGTGGAAACATTCCAGATTTCATCCCTGTTTCATTCATTGCTGCAGTACAATATCCGAGCGCTCTCAATGACCTGCCCGAGCCTGTTTTCTAGAGATGGTTGTTTTTCCCATCGCCGTGTTTTCTCAAATGACGTCAACTTCCTCGAGTTCTTTGAGTGTAACACTAAATTTACGAGCATGTTGTGCAACCACAAATTCTTCCGCTTGATAAAAGTCAATTGGGAAACTGTAGCCTGGGGACTGTTTCTGTGCTACAGTCGAACAACAGATATGTTTTAGTGCTTCCAGGAACACCTTGTTATGACCGCCCTTTGACTTATTTCAATTAGTTTTTATATGACACACTCTGTTCGGAAACGTAAACTGAAAAATCATGACAATCTTGAGTTTGTGACTCTTGTGCTATAGCTGGATTTTATGGGACAGATGCTTTGCATGAAGTTGTAAACAACTATCCAATAATTCCGAGCATGTTATTAAGCCCTAACCTGAAGTGTTTCAGTGTGTATGTGATTTACTAGAGTTTCTGACTAAATGTTAATTGCTGCAGTCTATTTATAATGTTTAATTAAAGGCACAATAGGTACGATTTTTAGATGAAAATATCCAAAAACCACTAGAACAATGCTATGTATTTTGTTGACTTGTGTATTTACACTATCCCTAATGTTTCCAAGAATGATTAAGTCCAGAGAAAACCATGTCTGTGCTTCACCTATCAATGACATCACACCCACGTTAGCCTAAATTTCTTAAATTATTTTAATTTGTAGAAACCATGGAAACGCCAAAGACCCTTTTATGATGTGTTTTATTAGACAGGTGAGCAACTGTTTGGATCATTCATGGACAGAAAACTGTTCATTGTTATAGAGCTCAACACAGTATTATTGTTTAAATCTTGTTTTCTTGATTTACCACGAGTACCATGTTTTACCATGCCTAATATTGATCTAGCTCACTGCAGTGTGAACTAGTGTCTCATAGGATAAGGGTCTTATCTAGCTAAACGATCGGTCATTTAAAAAACAAAAACAAATCAGTCAGTGTTTACAAGTTGAACCTGCACATACTAAGTCAAACGCTGTATGCAAAAAAAGGGAGTTAAAAGGTAAACCAACGATGTCGGCCGATTTTGAATCCTCCTTCTGCACATTTGTGAACACTGACTCGGTACTTCCGCCTAAGACAAGCGCGACCTTTTCAAGGTAATTGCATATTATGCGATGTCACGAATTCGAATCACAGAACAGAGCAAGGTGAGCATTTGTGCTTATAAAAGTGTTTTTTTTTTGTTTCGCTAGATAAGACCCTTATTTATCGTCTGGTATCGTTTAAAGCTGTCATTTGGACCTTGAACTGTTTGGGGTCCATTGAAGTCCATTATATGGAGAAAAATCCTGGAATGTTTTCATCAAAAACCTTAATTTCTTTTCCACTGAAGAGAGAAAGACATGGACATCTTGGATGGCATGGGGGTGAATAAATTATCAGCAAAAGTTTATTTAAAAGTGAACTAATCCTTTAAGTACAATTAACTTAGATGTTTAAGTAATTTAAACTTAAATTACATTAAACTGACTTAAAAAAGAGTTGAATCTTGTATAACTTGTAAAAAAAGTTATTGATCATATAATTTTTTAGGCACTTTGGATAAATGCGTAAATGTCTTGTAGCATTAAAGTTTTTTTTGTTTATCTGATCAGTAAAATGCATTAAATGACTGTGTGTGTGTGTGTGTGTGTGTGTGTGTGTGTGTGTGTGTGTGTGTGTGTGTGTGTGTGTGTATGTGTGTGTCTCTGTGTGTGTGTGTGTGTGTGTGTGTGTGTGTGTGTGTGTGTGTGTATGTGTGTGTCTCTGTGTGTGTGTGTGTGTGTGTGTGTGTGTGTCTGTGTGTGTGTGTGTCTGTGTGTGTGTGTGTGTGTGTGTTAGGAGGTTAGCGGTCAGCGCTGGTGTTCTGCTGGATGAACGCCAGCGCTCGGGTTCAGGCGAGTGCTTGTGTTCTGTGCGCTGAACTCCAGCAACTACAAGCACACAGTGAGTCACCATCGGCCAGGAATGTGCACTGTATGACCTCTGCCAGCATCTCACTCTCCTCTCTTTTCCCTTGTTCACCTTGCCAATTATGAATTGAATCTCAAAAACAAAAGAAGGAAAAAATTATGATGTAAATAGTAGGAAACTATAAATTAAATAATAAGAAACTATAAATTTAATTACATTCTGTTATTATTTTTATGATAATATTATTTATATTATGTATATATATATATATATATATATATATATATATATATATATATATATATATATATATATATATATATATATATATACACTCACCTAAAAGATTATTAGAACACCTGTTCAATTTCTCATTAATGCAATTATCTAATCAACCAATCACATGGCAGTTGCTTCAATGCATTTAGAGGTGTGGTCCTGGTCAAGACAATCTCCTGAACTCCAAACTGAATGTCAGAATGGGAAAGAAAGGTGATATATGCTATTTAGAGCGTGGCATGGTTGTTGGTGCCAGACGGGCCGGTCTGAGTATTTCACAATCTGCTCAGTTACTGGGATTTTCACACACAACCATTTCTAGGGTTGACAAAGAATGGTGTGAAAAGGAAAAACATCCAGTATGCGGCAGTCCTGTGGGCGAAAATGCCTTGTTGATGCTAGAGGTCAGAGGAGAATGGGCCGACTGATTCAAGCTGATAGAAGAGCAACTTTGACTGAAATAACCACTCGTTACAACCGAGGTATGCAGCAAAGCATTTGTGAAGCCACAACATGCACAACCTTGAGGCGGATGGGCTACAACAGCAGAAGACCCCACCGGGTACCACTCATCTCAAACTACAAATAGGAAAAAGAGGTTACAATTTGGTGTAAACAGAATGAGAACATGGATCCATCATGCCTTGTTACCACTGTGCAGGCTGGTGGTGGTGGTGTAATGGTGTGGGGGATGTTTTCTTGGCACACTTTAGGCCCCTTAGTGCCAATTGGGCATGGTTTAAATGCCACGGCCTACCTGAGCATTGTTTCTGACCATGTCCATCCCTTTATGACCACCATGTACCCATCCTCTGATGGCTACTTCCAGCAGGATAATGCACCATGTCACAAAGCTTGAATCATTTCAAATTGGTTTCTTGAACATGACAATGAGTTCACTGTACTAAAATGGCCCCCACAGTCACCAGATCTCACCCCAATAGAGCATCTTTGGGATGTGGTGGAACGGGAGCTTCGTGCCCTGGATGTGCATCTCTTGTGTTTTCATAATCCCCCATTTTCAGCAATGATTCATTTAATTCTTATGACTGTTTGTACAGCAAATGCTATCATATTACAGTATAAATCAAGCGTCTTTTGTGAATTATTTATTGTGACAAAAGCTTTGTGAGGGGATCCAAGTTTAGGTGAATATTGAAAAGTCCAGCACTAATCTGAATATTGGCACTCTACAGCACTGCATTAGTCTATAGTCATTTTGATTCGGTCATTACATCCCCAAAGAGCGTGTGTCAGATGATTAGTGTTATATCATGGTACATGTCAGTCTCCTGTCCAGCGAGTGCATCAAGGGCATTAGAGTAAATGAACTCGTTGCGTTACATGTTGATGGCGTGTGTCTGCGTAATCAGCGGCTGCTCAAGGTCACAGTCCCTTACTGGTTTCTCTCTCTGGAATAACCCCTCAAGGTCTCATTCGGCCTGGACTCTGGAACATAGTAGACTTTGTAGCCATAAACTTGTTATGCTGAATGCTGGATGACAAATAACTCAAGAGTCAACAGTGTGTGAGCGCCTGCTTTTTTGATTCCGTGATCTTTGCATGATGTGCTTCATGGCAAACTTGACCAAACTTGAGGTTAAAGTCGGAGTGCGGTTGAAACGCTGTTTTTAAGTTCTTAATGGACATTCGGGCTCAGTGAATAATGCACTTTAATGCATGAAAAAAATGAGATAAAATTAAATAGAGAATATGCTTAGTAACACATTTCTGGTGTAATTGGACTGTTAATAATTATTAGCAATAATAATAATTTGGATATTAAATGTTTAAGCAACTCATTCTAAAAGTTTACTAAAATTAAATCTTTCTGAAAACTTGACATGTTTTTTATTATTTATTCAATTATTTATTTATTCATTTATATTTACAATTGCATACAATCATTTTTGTATATTCATTATAATTATATATTATATAAAATGATATTTTTATAATTGTTTATTTTATTCTATAATTATTTTTATTATAATAACTATAATTTGCATTATAATCGATTGTAATATCATTCAATATTATTTTATAAGAATCATTATTAGTTATTTAGTATTATTATTCATATATTTATATTCAATTACGTTTGATGTAATTGGTATTATTTATATTTTTTAAATTATAATTATAATTTATATTTCAATTTTAATATATTCAATTCAATTCACATTTATTGCATAGCAATTTTCACAATAAATATCGTTTCAAAGCAGCTTCACAGAAAATGAATGTGTCTACACTACAATTTAAAATGATTTAGTATATGATCAGTATAATAATGAACCCCCCCAAAAAAAACCCAAAACAACAACTATCAAAATCTTTTTTCAGGCAATTGTATAAGAAAAAAATTGGATTAATCTTTGTATGTTAAAAAGGTGGAGAAACCTTTACAAATGTAAATAATCAAATGTTCAAAGTTAATATTGATTTTAGCAAACACGTGTAAGTAGTTTAAAATCATTGCCAGATTGATCTACTGTGGTCTATGAAGTTCCTGATCTAAACCTTGACATTCACATTTGTTTATTGTAATGACCGCGATGCCAAAACAAACAAACATTGCATTTAAATGTTGACATGTCTTTGAGAAAAGGAGGAGGTCTCGTCCCACAAAGCATCTCGTCTTTCTCAGGTGTTTTTGTTTGGACCTTCAGGTGTGTTCATGTGTATTCAGTGTGTTCATATGTGTTCCGGTGTGTTCAGATGTGTTCAGGTGTTATCAGATGTATTCAGTGTTCAGGTGTATTCAGTGTGTTCATGTGTGTTCAGGTGTTATCAGATGTGTTCAGGTGTATTCATGTGTGTTCAGATGTGTTCAGGTGTTATCAGATGTGTTCAGTGTTCAGGTGTATTCAGTGTGTTCATGTGTGTTCAGGTGTTATCAGATGTGTTCAGTGTTTAGGTGTGTTCAGGTGTATTCATGTGTGTTCAGATGTGTTCAGGTGTTATCAGATGTATTCAGTGTTCATGTGTGTTCAGATGTGTTCCGGTGTGTTCAGATGTGTTCAGGTGTTATCAGATGTGTTCAGGTATGTTTAGATTTGTTCAGGTGTGTTCAGATGTGTTCTGTGTTCAGGCGTGTTCAGATGTTCAGGCATTTTCAGGTGTGTTAGGGTGTATTCAGGTGTGTTCATGTGTGTTCCAATGTGTTCAGGTGTTATCAGATGTGTTTAGGTATGATCAGATGTATTCAGTGTGTTTAGGATGTATTCAGTGTGTTCATATGTGTTCAGGTGTTATCAGATGTGTTCAGGTATGTTTTGATTTGTTCAGATGTTTTCAGGTGTGCTCTGATGTGTTAAGGTGTGCTCAGGTGTGTTCAGATGGGTTCAGGTGTGCTGAGATGTGTTCAGGTGTGCTCAGATGGGTTCAGGTGTGCTCAGATGTGTAAAGGTGTGCTCGGATGTGTTCAGATGTGCTCAGATGGGTTCAGATGTGTTCAGGTGTGCTCAGATGTGTTCAGGTGTGCTCAGATGTGTTCAGATGTGTTCAGGTGTGCTCAGATGGGTTCAGGTGTGCTCAGATGTGTTCAGGTGTGCTCAGATGTGTTCAGATGGGTTCAGGTATGCTCAGATGTGTTCAGATGGGTTCAGGTGTGCTCAGGTGTGTTGAGATGTGTTCAGGTGTGTTCAGATGGGTTCAGGTGTGCTCAGATGTGTTAAAGTGTGCTCAGGTGTGTTCAGGTGTGCTCAGATGTGTTCAGGTGTGCTGAGATGTGTTTAGGTGTGCGCATGTGTGTTCAGATGTGTTCAGGTGTGCTCAGATGTGTTCAGATGAGGTCAGGTGTGCTCAGATGAGTTCAGATGAGTTCAGGTTTGCTCAGATGAGTTCAGATGTGTTCAGGTGTGTTCAGATGAGTTCAGGTTTGCTCAGATGAGTTCAGATGTGTTCAGGTGTGTTCAGATGAGTTCAGGTGTGCTCAGATGAGTTCAGATGTGTTCAGATGAGTTCAGGTGTGCTCAGATGTGTTCAGATGAGTTCAGGTGTGCTCAGATGTGTTCAGATGAGTTCAGGTGTGCTCAGATGAGTTCAGGTGTGTTCAGATGAGTTCAGGTGTGCTCAGATGAGTTCAGGTGTGTTCAGATGAGTTCAGGTGTGCTCAGATGAGTTCAGGTGTGTTCAGATGAGTTCAGGTGTGCTCAGATGTGTTCAGATGAGTTCAGGTGTGCTCAGATGAGTTCAGGTGTGTTCAGATGAGTTCAGGTGTGCTCAGATGAGTTCAGGTGTGTTCAGATGAGTTCAGGTGTGCTCAGATGTGTTCAGGTGTGTTCAGATGAGTTCAGGTGTGCTCAGATGTGTTCAGGTGTGCTCAGATGAGTTCAGGTGTGTTCAGATGATTTCAGGTGTGTTCAGATGAGTTCAGGTGTGTTTAGATGAGTTCAGGTGTGCTCAGATGTGTTCAGGTGTGTTCAGATGAGTTCAGGTGTCTTCAGATGAGTTCAGGTGTGCTCAGATGTGTTCAGGTGTGTTCAGATGAGTTCAGGTGTGTTCAGATGAGTTCAGGTGTGTTCAGATGAGTTCAGGTGTGTTTAGATGAGTTCAGGTGTGCTCAGATGTGTTCAGGTGTGTTCAGATGAGTTCAGGTGTCTTCAGATGAGTTCAGGTGTCTTCAGATGAGTTCAGGTGTGCTCAGATGTGTTCAGGTGTGCTCAGATGAGTTCAGGTGTGCTCAGATGTGTTCAGGTGTGTTCAGATGAGTTCAGGTGTGCTCAGATGAGTTTAGGTGTGTTCAGATGAGTTCAGGTGTGCTCAGATGAGTTCAGGTGTGTTCAGATGAGTTCAGGTGTGCTCAGATGAGTTCAGGTGTGTTCAGATGAGTTCAGGTGTGCTCAGATGTGTTCAGGTGTGTTCAGATGAGTTCAGGTGTGCTCAGATGTGTTCAGGTGTGCTCAGATGAGTTCAGGTGTGCTCAGATGAGTTCAGGTGTGTTTAGATGAGTTCAGGTGTGCTCAGATGTGTTCAGGTGTGCTCAGATGAGTTCAGGTGTGTTCAGATGAGTTCAGGTGTGCTCAGATGAGTTCAGGTGTGTTCAGATGAGTTCAGGTGTGCTCAGATGAGTTCAGGTGTGTTCAGATGAGTTCAGGTGTGCTCAGATGTGTTCAGGTGTGTTCAGATGAGTTCAGGTGTGCTCAGATGTGTTCAGGTGTGCTCAGATGAGTTCAGGTGTGTTCAGATGAGTTCAGGTGTGTTCAGATGAGTTCAGGTGTGTTCAGATGAGTTCAGGTGTGTTCAGATGAGTTCAGGTGTGTTTAGATGAGTTCAGGTGTGCTCAGATGTGTTCAGGTGTGTTCAGATGAGTTCAGGTGTGCTCAGATGTGTTCAGGTGTGTTCAGATGAGTTCAGGTGTGTTCAGATGAGTTCAGGTGTGTTCAGATGAGTTCAGGTGTGTTTAGATGAGTTCAGGTGTGCTCAGATGTGTTCAGGTGTGTTCAGATGAGTTCAGGTGTCTTCAGATGAGTTCAGGTGTCTTCAGATGAGTTCAGGTGTGCTCAGATGTGTTCAGGTGTGCTCAGATGAGTTCAGGTGTGCTCAGATGTGTTCAGGTGTGTTCAGATGTGTTCAGGTGTGTTCAGGTGTGCTCAGATGTGTTCAGATGAGTTCAGGTGTGTTTAGATGAGTTCAGGTGTGCTCAGATGTGTTCAGATGAGTTCAGGTGTCTTCAGATGAGTTCAGGTGTGCTCAGATGAGTTCAGGTGTGTTCAGATGAGTTCAGGTGTGTTCAGATGAGTTCAGGTGTGTTCAGATGAGTTCAGGTGTGTTCAGATGAGTTCAGGTGTGCTCAGATGAGTTCAGATGTGTTCAGATGAGTTCAGGTGTGCTCAGATGAGTTCAGATGTGTTCAGGTGTGTTATGCAGTATCTATTCTATAGAGCGAGACGTTACACAAGCCAGATATTACACAGCAAATGATGGGATTGAATCATAACAGGATGACCCTGGTGATAGGCCAGAACAGGATAACCTTTCCACTACACCTTCATCTGAAAAACAAACTTGTGAGGCAAGTCATTGACATTTGCTTTCAGATCAAAATCACTCAAGGGCACAAACATTGTGGGCTTTAATCAAATGCTCTGGAGTAACTCATCCAAACTCATCCTTTACGAGCATGAGGTATGATC
This sequence comes from Gobiocypris rarus, assembly GCA_023029165.1. NCBI lineage: Eukaryota > Metazoa > Chordata > Actinopteri > Cypriniformes > Gobionidae > Gobiocypris > Gobiocypris rarus. The sequence goes on along the minus strand of CM040921.1, from coordinate 3,020,679 downwards.
TGTCAACAGAACCTGATCAAATAAGTGTTGGATACACAGCGACTCTGATCTAGGGCAGATTGTGTTTGGTTGTTTGTCTCTTTATGTGTTGTAATGTGGCACAGACTCAAGGTGCAAAGTTGCAATGACAACATGTGCAGACGGTTGGTAAAAGTGTCAAGGGCCATTAGAAAAAGGTTCTTGTACAAATAAATTAGATAAATGAGTTAAGATAAGTTAATTGAGGTAAGGTTCCAGCAGATGGCAGCAAAGCTTTGTGTTGTAGCGGTTCATCGCAACTCCTGTCCAGTGATTCTTCAGTTATCAGACTCTTGAGTGTATTTAACTAGCAATTAATTAGTATCCTATTAAGCAGGTCTGATAGCCATTCTTCAAAACAGTATTAAGCAAAAATGTACATAAAAAAAGTTTTAGATTGGTAAGATTTTAATACCTTTATTTGATCAAAAATACAGAAAAAAATTTAAATATTATTATAATTTTAAATAATGGTTTTCTATGTTGAATATATGTTGATCAAAGCTGAATTTTCAGCATCATTACTCCAGTCTTCAGTGTCACATGCTCCTTCAGAAATCATTCTAAGGTAAACAGTAAAGACATTTATGAAATTAATAAATATTACAAAAAAGTTCTAATAAATGAAGTTCCTTCGAACTTTCTAATTATCAAAGAATAATAATAATCATAAAATGTTTTCTGAGCAGTAAATCATCTTATTAGAATGATTTCTGAAGGATCATGTGAAACTGAAGACTGGAGTAATGATGATAAATTCAGCTTTGATCACAGGAATGAATCACACTGCACTATATATTCAAATAGAAAACAGCTGTTTTGAACTGTAATAATATTTCACAATTTTAGTTTTACTGTATTTTTGATCAAATAAATGCAGCCTTAGAGAGCATAATATACTTCTTTCAAAAATTGTAATGTTTTCAATCTTCAGGACCGTACCATATATGTCCAATTTTGCACACAACATAAATGTAGCTTCAATAAGGAGACTTGAGAATGAATTAATTTATCTTTATTCTATTATAATAAGCCCAGAAATAATCAATAATAAAACCTTATATACAAATCATAGCGAACAGAAGAGGTCGTGAAGAGCACATGCAGGTCAGAGGATCACAGGATCAGCGCGACACGTACAGTAATATATCAACGTCAGGGAAGTACAAGAAACATTAAACAAATATACATCCAGTAACAAACCACGTGATGCTCCAGAGACACGGTTTCTAGTGCAGAAAGAAAAGAAGATAGAAATGGAAATTCATAAGTTAATAATGTGATTTCTTTTAGTACCAGTAGCATTATAATGTGCTACAAAATTTTCACTAATGTCATGGTTAGTTCACTTTTAAATCGCTTCAGGGGTTTTTCATTTTTGCAGTCTTTTGTACTCGTATAAAAAGTGAGGGGTTAGTTTTCTGCAGTTTTAGTACAATAGCATGTGTCTTCATTTTGTTTTAATTCAGTTTTTTTATTTAGTTAATGATTCATTTTCATTGTTGCCACAATATTCAATCAATGTTCTCTGTTGTGTACACATTTGAACCGGGTTTCTGTGCATACAGAAAAAAAACATACTGTGCGCAGTGTGTGTGTGTGTACTGCATACAGCAGAACTAGTAGTGTGATACGAGTAGTGTGATATGTTATTCTGACGTTTGAAAATAAATCTTTGATGGGTGTTGGTTTTCAGTGCAGTGCTGTTGTAAAGAAAAGGAAAGTGAATGAAAGAGAGACAAAAGTGTTTTTCTTGGATTGATTTGAAGCAAACATTTCCAGTAAGATTGCTGCTCCCTGCTGATTGGTCCTGCAGCTCTTGGCTCGGTCATGTGATTCCTGTGGACCGCACATGTGAAGCGCAGCGGGAGACCGACGGGCTGGAGCGCTGATGGGCAGATGCTGCCCTCTAGAGGTAATCCAGCTCAAGTGCATGACTCAACGCCTCCAGATCCGCCCGGCACGTCACTCTCCAGAACGGCATGTTCTTCTGCAGGACACCAGAACATTTATTACATTTTTTACATTTATTACATTTCACAATATTACAGTTTTTCCCCTGTATTTTTAATCAAACAAATACGGTCCTGATGAGCAGAAGAGACTTCTTTCAAAAACTTAAAAAATAGTAATGTTTCCTAACTTTTGAACAGTACTGTTATATATAATATATTGAGAACCTTTAGACAAAATTGAAAATGTTTTTGTTGAGTATCATATTTGATGCATCTGGCTTTTATGGCTCATATAGTCTGATATAGTGAGAATATGGAGCTCAAATTCGAAGAGGAAAAACAGTTTCATTCAGGGGCCCAAACTGAGCAAAAATATGCAATTTGGTGGCGATGTTATTTATATGACCAAAAAATATGAAATTCTAAAGCTTATGTCTAAATTCTAAATCAATGAGATTTTATAACACTATAACAAACTACTGATATTAATATTAAAAAATATATTAATATCAGGCATCACTGTATATCTGCCAATAAAGTCTTAGATGATATTTAAATGCTTAGTTTTATGATCAAAGTTTTAAAACATATAATGCAATGCAACACTATAATGATTGAGAGATGAACAAATACACCTTCATCAAAAGCCTGATCGATACTCATGATACTCATGATTTTTATAATACATGATAAATGTACAATCCAGTAAACTGAAGCTGCTTCAGGTGTAAGTGTTCATCTTGAAATATTACTAGCAATATAAAAGTTATTTTTATGTTTACTTTATTAAAATGGTAACACTTTACAATAAGGTTGTATTAGTTAACATCAGTTAACGATTAGTTAAAATGAACTAACCATGAACATCAACAATGTTCAGCATTAGTTAATCTTTGTTAATGTTAGTTAATAAAAATACAGCTGTTCATGTTAGTTCACAGTGCATTAACTAATGTCAACAAGATTATTTTAATGCATTAGTAAATGTTGAAATTAACATTAACAAAGATAAATAAATGCTTTATAAGTGCAGTTCATTATTAGTTCATGTTAACTAATGCATTAACTAATACAACCTTATTGTAAAGTGTTACCATTAAAATCAGTAAAGATTTCATACCTTCTTGGCGACCGTCTCCTCCTCGACACCGTCCCCTACGACCACGTACACGGCTCTCCGTCCGAACCTCTGAGTCACGCGCTCAAAGCAGCTTTCTTTACCTGGAACACATACACAACACCTTTAAAACCCTGTTTCTAGGTCAGGAAGACTGTGAAACGCAGCACTCGAGGCAGCGCACCTGTTTTGGTGGCGCTGTAGATGTTCTCGATGGGGAACGCTCCTCCGAGACCGTAGAGAAGCACTTTGGACAGAGCTGGGATCAGCTGCGTGGTGGTGACCATCACGTTCACACAGTTTGGTCTGTGAAAGGAAACGTATGCTTGTGAAAATGATTCTTAAAGGAATAGTGGTAAGGAACCACAAATCAAAAAGTTGATCTGGAATTCTACTTTGGAACACAAAGGGGAAGTTTAGCAGAATTTAGAGCTTTGATTACAGAACATCAGATTTCACTTATCACATGACAAGAGTAAAGCTTGTGATCCCAATTGTCCCAATTCTCACACTATCCGTCCCAATTTGTGTCCCAAATCGTGGTATGTTGAAATGAGTATTCCAAAGATACCCGGATGATCTACTTTTCCCAGGTAGAATCCGAAGTGCAGGTCCGTGCACACTCTAATGACTAATATTGCCCACAAACCATTGCGTGTTGGACAAGGATTCGACTAGAACTACAAACAAGAGTAAAAAGTGTTAAAAACTACAAACATGGCGGATGTGCGAGTCCGACAGATAAGTAGAGAGGTTTAGATAAAGGAGTTTGAGTAATTCATAATCAGTATATAACCTGATGAAAATATATTTATTCAATGTTATCCACATTATATTTAATCTGCAACAGCATTGTGAACTTGTTCATTAAGTTTTAAATGAATCATTATGCAAATTGCAAACACATGAGGAGAGTCTCCGCATGAAAGCCGCACGACTGGCAGATCAACGTGCTGCTACATTTCTCTCCCAAACGGTAGGAAATTCAATTCAATTAAATGTGGAGGATTTTAACTGTGACAAGATGATTGACAGAGCAGTTTAGACAGGATGCACGGTACGACGTGAAAGAGCTGTCCGTTAAACACCCATTTATGATGAAGTAGTGAATGTCCCAAAGCTTGCCTACTCTTCTGCTACACACTCAAGTATGCACCTTTTCTTCTCATAAACAGTGCAAACTTTTAGGATGTAGTATAAGGAGGTGAATTGGGATGCAGCATTGGTTTATACTCGTCGCATTCCCATGAGCGTGAAGGTGCACGGCAAAAATTAGGCGTTCGTGTACAAAAAACTCATTTCAAGTGCAAAGTTACACATGAAATGAGTTTTTCGTACACGAACGCCTAATTTTTGTGTTCAAAATCGCCTCCTATTCCCTCATTCACTATTCCCTACATTACTCCACTAATATAGTTCATTTGAAGGAGTGAATGAGAACGAGTGTGTGAATTCGGACACTGACTCCTTACTTAAACTACTTAATAATCAATTAAAAATACATTTATACCTGTATGCTATAATGCTGTAGCCATATTAGACAAGTGGTTTGAAAAATGGATGGACGGATGACTCAGAATTAACTTGGCACAACCCTCATGTGTTTTCTCTAGCCTTGTAAATCAGTTGTACACTCATTATTATTGTGCATTGTGGGATTGAATGAGTGCACTCGATAACGTCCACTATGGTTTTGGACACCATTACAAATGGCTGTCGCCTCAAATAGTGCCCTACTTAAGGGTATAGGGGGTGATTTCAGACATCTATAACAATCAATCAAGTGTTTACCTTCCTTCTTCTCACTGCTGCTTCCTGGCAGTTTAGTGGACAACAGTACAACGGCGTGTGCATCAAGTATAAACGCCTCGTTCGTTTGGGGAGGAAGGTGGTGGAGGATTTGGCGCACAACAGATCCTGAGAGTCATTGACATATCTTATCTTGTAATATGTGTGGTCAGTATCACCGTTCTCTATACACAGAGTATCCGTGATCGCAAATTCAAAAGTGAAATTAAAAAGCGAGCGTGCATTTAAAAGCGCTTTCCTTACCCTGTATATATTAATAGCAGCTCCCTAATGCTCGCAAATTATATACAATATATTTACCCAACTATATAATTGTGAGAGAATGCAAAAGCATTGAAATATTTTTTCTTCCATCAAAATGTCCCTTTAGGGGCTCTGTAGAATGCGTAATTTCCTTTCCAAACACAGTATTCGGCTTCGGGCACATTTCTAATATGGACTACTTTTATGATGAGTTTTGATTCTTTTTTTGGAGCTTGACAGATTCTGGTCACTACATTGTATGAAGGAAAGTGTAACCACTCTTCGAGCGGGATTCGAGTGTGCTAGGAAGGACGCTAAAGACCGCGGTCACTAGTGCGCCTCTTGAGGCCAGGAGAGCGAGGTTTACCTGCACAGACTCCCTTACAAAAGCAGCTCAGACGTTCTGCTAAACCTCACTTTTGAGTTGAGTTGACTTGAAATCAAGTCTCTGCAAATCAAGTGCTATCATTAATCCTCATCTGTCATTATCATCAATCTTTCATGCTGACAAGGTGCTACGCTTGGCAAGACTGTTATGTTTGAGTGACACGAAACTGCTGTAACTTGCTGTAAAATAGTCTATTTTTAAAATAATATTCCATGTGGCGTTGCTGTGGAAAACAGTTCTTAAACTCACACACACACACACATGTCCTGTTTATTTGACCTGGGTTATTTCTTTATCAAACTGCTGTATTGTTTTATACCTGGAGTTGATGAGAGCGAGGGCCTTGAGTGCCTGTGTCAGCCACAGATCCGTCAAAACCTCCATTTCCCGCCGCAGCTGAAGCCACTCTTCCCGCTTCGGACTGCCCAGCAAACCTACCGTTTACAAAAGCAAATAAGATCCCGCTGAACATCAAGCCGAAGTTTAATACAATTAATTGAATGTTGTAAGCCACATCATCAATGGAGGACAGGGTTGAACATGAAATCAGTGTAATGCACGGACTTGAGTGATTCGTTGTCTTTATAAAATATATAAATATTATATATGATAAAAGACACCAATATACAATAAATCACTACTGTATGTTCTGGGGTAGACTTATTTATTTTTATTTTTTTATTAAAATGAGAAAAAGACATTTGAACAGTTTTTCTTTTTGTTGTATTGGTCACATTAAAAGTGCATTGAGAAACTTTTTACCATGCCTTCATTATTAATTTTTCAGTCATGTCAGAGAACTGAAAATCCATAATAAAATTTAATTTTTTAACTTTTACATTAATGATAACCCATTTAAAGATTCATCTTTACATTAATAAATATTTTACTAAATATTAAACATATAAACATATTAAATAAAATTATATTCATATTTATATTGCTCATTAAGAATAAAAGGCTAATGAACTATATTACTTTCTGCAAGAATTATTAAAAACAATATTGCTGTCATTTCTTGTTATTATTAATGTTGTCAAAAATAATAATAATAAAACGAATGATAAAAAATATTATTAATGTTACTACTACTACTACTTTTATTATTATTTTTAATATTTGTAATTATAATTTTCTACCTAGTAATAGTTCTCTAGCCTGACTGTATAATGTTTGGAGTTGATGCATTAACGTGGAAGTCAACTGTCGTGCGGTTACAGGTGTGTGTACTTCAGCTATTTTACAACGGCTTCCAACGCGTTTCAACCAATCAGATTTTAGAAGTGGAACTGTCAGTTTTCATGTTATTTCAGGCCCTCATTACCCTTGTAGTGATAGTTGTGAAGTGCTGTTCTCTTCTCACCTCCTACATTGTTCTTGTAGGTGTTGTAGATCTCTTTCACGCGCCGGTAGCGGAAGGCGAGTTTCCTCATCCAGTCGACCCCGCCGTGAACACCTGAGCCCAAGCAGAGCGTGCCTCCACCTGCGGGGCTCTGGAAGCCGTCTGTGCCAAAGTTATACGTGCTGCGAGTACAGACACACATACGGTCATCTACACCCACCAAAACATTATTATTTCTCATAACATGCTCCTAAAAGTCTGATTAAAATCCATCGTAAAATATGTCTGGAACCAGGGCGAGGGTCTGCCTCCAAACTGTGATAAGAAACTATAATAACAGCAGACCATTATGCAAAACGTCATTATTTATTCACCATGTCGTTTCACAAAAGGAAATGTTCCTCATGCTTTACATATAAAAAAATCTACAAATAAAAAAAAAAGATATATATATAAAAAAATTGTGTTATATATATATATTGATTTTAACTGAAAATATCCTATATATATATATATATATATATATATATATATATATATATATATATATATATATAGGATATTTTCAGTTCAAATCTGTAAAAGTTAAAAAGTTAAAGTCAATATATAGACTGCTTTTATTGTATTTTTTTGAGTGCTTTGCAGCTTTTTGAAAAAACATTCCTGCTGCTTTTTCATATAGCATCAGCTCATAGTAGATAAATAAAGAAATATATTTAAAAAAATTATAAATTCAGTTAACTGAATTAAGACATTTTTAGATTTTTTAAAATAAAAGATTATAAGATAAATAGACAGCTTTTATTGTACTTTTTAGAGTATCTTTGTACTTTTGTGCTTTTTGAAATATTCCTGCTGCTCTTTCATATAGCATCAGCTCATAGTAAATAAATAAATTAGTTAATTAACTAAAATAAAATATATTTATTAAATCATATAGACTGCTTTTATTGTACCTTTTGAGTGTTTTTGTACTTTTGGAGCTTTTTAAAAAATTATTCATATTTTTTTTAAATATTACTATAGCATCAAATCTATGAATTGAAATAAGGTATTTTTAATAAAAATCAATAAAATACTATAAAATAAACTTAAATAAAAGACATTTTCTAAATCATATAGACTGCTTTTATTGTACTTTTTTGAGTGTTTTTGTACTTTTCAAGCTTTTAAAAAAAATATTAATATAGCATTAGTTCATAGTAAATAGATTGAAAAAATACAATTCTGTAAACTTAAATAAGATATTTTGAGTAAAAAAATCAATAAAATATTTTAATATAAATCAAATATATTTACTAAATAATATAGACTGATTTTATTGTACTTTTTGTATTTTTTTGTACTTTATCACTTCATAGTCTGCTTTTTTAAATGGAAATATGTGTTTGGAACAAGAGGGATCGTAAATAATGACAGAAATTTCATTTTCGAGAGGACTGTTCCTTTAATAATTCTGTGGACATGCTGTTAAACATGTGATTAATGTCCATCGTAAAGAGTCTGACGCAGAAATCAGAAACCAACAACCTTTAATACTCAACATGTCTTTAGCATGCCATTATATGAAGAAAATGATCCCTTTATGGCACATAATGTGTATTTTATTAGAAATGCTCACTTGGCTAGATGAAGGAAAGTCATACTCTACCTCAAGTCCTGCCCATTGTCATCCGAGGCTACATCATCGATGTGAACCTGGTCACATTCCTGGGAAATGAAAGGAAAGCAGATACACATGAGGTGGATACGTTACAGCCGAGCGGAGTGATGTACTGTGTATAGACAGGTTCGCCCGCCGCCGAGCCTCGGGGAGCGGCAGTGAGAGCGAGAGGGAAATATTCAAAAAGACGAACAACAAAAAAACATGAACAGGCCACCGCGACCCAAGACATCCAGGCGCCTTTAACACCGGAGGGGAAAAGATCCGAAAGATGGCAGGCAGAACCTCGCCATCTAAACCCGATATCGCACGTTCATTAACGCTGCGCTCTAGCTTGGTCTTGGCCGAGTTTGCGCGTACGACTGCCAGTATACACTAATTACACCAGTCGATGAATAAACCGAACATCTGCTCTTTACTTGAGGGAATTATCCAGTGTGCTTCTCCATGTTGCTTTAGCCACACATAACACATGTACATTTGATCAAGAGTTGGATTGGCATAGTTACGCTAATCAAAGCAAAACAGTTACTCAGCCTTTAGCACTGACAGAAGACAGTCATGCTCTCATATTGCTTTTCATATTTTTCACAGATATGCCAGAACACGTTTTATATCAGTGCGGACCTCCCACTGATTTCTATTGTTCTTAAATTAATGTAATTATAACTAGATTTTTCACTTTTTAAAGCACTACATCTTTCAGTTTTTTTCTTCTTCTACTTTTATTTATTTATAAAGCAAATTTTTTACACAACCAAGGTTGCTCAAAGTGCTGTACATCAATACTAAAACGCAAAATGAATAACAATAATAATACACAAACAATACAACAAAGAAAAGACAACATAAAACAACCCCACCAGAGAATAACTAACCCGAGGAATTAACCAGAAAATAACTAACCCGAGGAATTAAAGGCGGTCGTTAATAAATGAGCTTTTAGCAAGGATTTAAAACTAGAAATGGACTAAGCGGATCGAATATAAAGAGGCAGGGAAGTTTGGGTGCGGCGACTGGAAAGGCAGTTTTTGATTGCTTTTAGTGAATTGCTAAAGTGGATTCCTTCGTCAATTACATGTTTTATGGTTATGCATGAAATTAGTTTTCTCTGATATTAATCACCTGTCCCAAATATTTAGCTTTTCACGATTGAACTATTCTGCGATTTTTTTTTTCTCTGATTAATTAAAGTGTTAAATGAGCACGTTAGCCATCCATCACGCTTGTGTTTCTAAGCTGTGCAGTTCTTTTGCCCGTGGGAGCTTTCTGTTTCCCCTGCTGACAACAGATTACACTCGAGCAGCGTTTGAATGCTGAATGATGCCTTGGAATATTTGAGGGCAATTACAGGGAAAACAGAACAAGAGGGAAGGGGGCTGTCATTAAAACCTGCGCCCTCCACTCCCGAGCTGTTGTTCCTCCCCGGGACAAATTTTCTTTTCAGTGGCGGCCACACACCCCTAATTAAGCGATCAAACGTTGTCATCTTTTTGCACCGCCTCCTCCAAAGCTTTTAAAGAATCTAATCCCTGCTTTCTTCATGCAGAGGGCAAACCGAGGTCTTTCACACACTGACTCTGCATATCCGACAGGACTGGTGAACCGACACTTTAATGTCCAAAATGACCTTTTATTATTATTTCCTGAATCTGTATTTTGCATTAGCACTAAAAGTTTGAGGTCAGTAAGATGTTTTTATTTATTTATTTTCTATGCATGAAATACATCAAAATGACAGTGCAGATATTAAGTACATTTTACTATATATTCACATAGAATATACAGTATATATATGTAAATATATATATATATATATATATATATATATATATATATATATATATATATATAAATTTATTTTTTCATATATTTATTTATTTTTATTTATTTTTTGTTGCAGTTGTCCAAAAAAAATTTTCCTCATATTTTGGTCTGGCGGCTTAATGTGAGGATTGGTTTTTTTATATGTTATAAAAGGAGTACAAATGACTTATTGGCAGCTGAAAGCAGGATCTAATTAGCAAAAATATTTAACAAATGAGGACATGAGGAGCGGTGAATATGTAAAGCTTTGTGATTGACAGGTGTTCTACTGTTCTTACAGGTGCAGATTCCGACCAATAAGAGAAGTGTATTATGTGGCTCTCTGGAATACCGAGTTCTGATTGGTCAATCACAGCATTCTGCAGCAAATCATTTTTTTTAATGAACCGACCATCAACGTCATGTCTCACACCACTCTGTGCTCTCTTTCTTCTAAACATTATAAGATAATTCACCTGTGTTTTTATAAGCGACACCATTTCTGGAACACAGTGGCATTAATGGCATTGTTGTGGATTGGGATGTTTGGCTCACTCACCTCCAGGTCGTTGAAAAACAGACGCGAATCTGCCAAGTTGAAGATCATCTCCTCCATCCACAAGCCCAGAGAAACAGCCTTGCCCGAGTCCTGGATCAAAACATAAAGAGCACGTCGAATTAGTTTTCATACCTGGTTTGAACTGTGCGCAGGAGTGACAGGTGAAGATTAAGTTATCTCTGAGTAGGAGCGTGCGGTACAACAGGTTTTTGTCTGACAAGAATGCTGATCACTCAGTGCAGTCATTGTGGTTTTAATCAGAAGCATGTCAAACTACAGCTACTTCTCTTTCTCTCTTGTTCTGTAGGTGAAGCCGGATGCTAACGTAAGCTAAGTCATTGTGCGCCACTAGCTAACAGGCCGCATTTGGCAGCTGATCAAGCTGCAGGTGTCAGCCAGAGGTTAGTGTCAGATTAACTGCCAAACGACTCTTCCTCTACGCCTGATCATTGTTAGCGAATGCCGTAGCCACAGGAGCTGCAAGTTTGTCCTGCTTTAATTAAGATAATAACCCATAATCTACCGCCATGAATGGACGACTTTATTACAGGTGGCAGTCAAACACAGAATAATAGCTGTACCATTTCAGAACTACGAATGAACACTTCAGAATGGATTTTAGGAAGGACTGTAATAAAGTTACGCCATAAAACAAAAACTAACTTTTTTCTGGCCACAGTTGGAACTTATTGTAAATATATGATTGAAATTAGCATCGATTAAAGAAATCAAGAAAATCTTTCAAAAGGTACTTCAGAGCCAATCTCGTGTGTAAATGTACCATCAAAACAATGGTAAAATATACAAGAAATGTAATGTATTTATTTTGTAAATTTGTATTTAGGACAGGGGTGTGGAACGTTGATCCTGGAGGGCCACGCTCTTGCAGAGTTTAGCTCAACCCTAATCAAACACACCTGAAGATAATCACGGTCCGGCAGATACAGGCAGGTGAGTGGCCCTCCAGGATCAACGCTCCCCACCCCTGGTTCAGATCTCAGAAAGCTTTTGTAACATTGTACTACCGTTCAAAAGTTGGGTCGGTAAGAATCGTTTTCTTTTTTGGGGGGAAAGAATGAATACATTTATTCAGCAAGGATGCATTAAATTGATCAAGTGACAGTATAGACATTTATAATGTTGCAAAAGCTTTCTATTTCAGATAAATGCTGTTCTTTTGAACTTTATATTCATTAAATAATCCTGAAAAGAAATTGTACACAACTGTTTTCAGCACTGATAATAATCATAAATGTTTCTTGAGCAGCAAATCCTCATATTAGGATGATTTGTGAAGGATCATGTGACACTGAAGACTGGAGGAATGATGATAAATTCAGCTTTGATCACAGGAATAAATTACATTTGATTATATATTCACATAGTAAAAAGCTATTTTAAATTGTAAAATATTTCACAATATTACTGTTTTTGCATCAAATAAATGAAGCCTTAGTGAGCAGAAGAGACCTCTTTAAAAACATTAATAAAATCTTACCGTTCTCAAACTTTTGACTGGTAGTGTGTGTATATTTATAGCATAAATGGTTGGGATCATTTGGACTGGAAAAAACATAACTTTGGGTGCACATTCAGATTAAGTTATGTGTGTATAGATATTGACCACGGATAAATAACATGTCGAATGGTAAAGACACTCCAATAACCTCTGACGGGTGTCTTTCAACACTCTGCTTGTATTCGGTAGGTTGAGTCTTGCTGTGGGCCAATCACAGCTCAAACAGGCTGTTTACAGTGATGGGCTTATGGCTTTGACATAAAGTATGTATAAAAAAGCGGTTTAAATATCCTGTTACTTAAAGATGCGAAATCTGAGCCCACGCAATCGCAGCTCTTTGTCAGAGCGTAAGCAGCTTTGTCATGACACACATCAAACTTGTTCCTATTTAACTGGAGTTTTATATGGATGTTTTCTTTGATTTTCTATCTCCAGTGGATTCCTGCCGGAGTAATAAGCTATTTTGGAGTCTTTTTCCTGGATCTGAAATTAGACACATTAGTCACGGCAATATATCTGCAGTCCTCAAAAAGAAAGTCCACAGAGATGCGTGCTCGAGACGGCCGGGCGTTTCTCAGAGTCTCTTATGTGTCACGTCGAATCCGCAAGGGATCGTGGGAATTCAAAATAGACCACGGGCCAAGTAAAAGAAACATGACCATTGTTTCCTCATCAGCTGCCTGGAGATTGCGTAGAAGTTCACGTGGCGTCAATCAAATCAGAGCGGCCAAATAAGCCCGATCGACTGGAGCGAGGGAGGGGCTTCGCTGTATCTCTCACTGCTCGTTTCATTCTTCCGCATTTACTTTCTGCTGCCGGCGTTACTCGAAAACAGCTGGGGAACCATTTTTACTTATGGGGTAAAATAGATCAAAATCATAAATACACATTTACACATAAAAAAATACCGAAAAAAATATATAATTATTGTATGTATTATTTTTTTAATTTATATTTCACAATATTATTTTTTACAGTATTTGCTCAAATGTTAGAACAGTATATATTTACACATTTTTATTGCATAAATAAATATATATATATATATATATATATATATATATATATATATATATATATATATATAGCAAAAATACTGTAAAGAAAAAACAGAGAGAGATATAGAGCTATATAAACAGCGTGTGTGTGTATATATATATGCATTTTGTATTAATGAAAATGTAGTCATCTTTCCATTGTTATTTAATATATAAAACTTTTGGGAGTTGAATTGCATAAATGCATACAATTTTAGTAATCATTCCATTGTTATGTAATGTATATATATATATATAGCACAACAAAACTATATTGTGATTTATGCCATTATTGTTATAGAAAATTACACATACAACATGAAAACAGAGTGTTGTCTCCTAAAGCAGAACTACAGCAGTGTAAAGTGCAGTGGTGCGAGTGGAGGAACTGGTTTGTACCTTGCCGAAGCGTGTGGAAAATGTCCCTGTGAGGAGCGAGTGGAAAATGATGATGGTCTCATCCAGGTCCCAAATAAACACTCTCTACACACACATACACACACACACACACACACACACACGCACGATGAGCATGAGCACAAATATAATCTGCTTACTAGTCAAGAGAAGTATTTACTCCAAAACACTGCATAATATCTCAATGTTGTGTTTATGATAAAAACTGCTGATAATTGTAGTCAGTTCAGCCGCATCTCACCGCTTAAGGGCAGAAAGGCAAAAGCTCTATATCTCTTATCACACTGCATGTTGTGCAGAAACATATTTCCACAGTTTCCTTTGTCTAGTAATCAAATACTTTAATATTTTAATATACAACATATTGCAACAGAGCTTTCTGTAAAGCATAGAAAACACACATTTACTTCAGTCAAAGCATGTATGATTTAATCATGATTTAATTTAATAGAATGATTTTTATTGACTTTTTGTCATCAGTCCACTGTATTGAAAGACATTTAGCTTGTTAAACATCCACCTGGAAGAAAGTCATACAGCTTTGGAACGACACAAGGGTGAGTAAATGATGATAAAACATTCATTTTAGGTGATCTATCCCTTTAAATGCATTGCTTTAAATGAAGTTGCTGCCAGACACCATTGCACAACTCGACAGTTGGATGTGAAAGTTATCCCTGCGGTGCGGAGCACAGGAACGTTAATGAGAGACGTTGTGTAAGGGACACCGTGAATGCCAGCATCTGTACCTCAATGTCAGAGTCCAGAGGGGGGACGGGGTCATTGGCCCGCTTCCTGCCTCTCAGCTTCCCATCCGAGCTGCGTCTCGCCGGAGCGCCTTCCTGCTCCTTTCCTGGAGTTGGAGGACTCGTGGGAGCGTGGTATTCTGCTGTTACACACACACACACACACACACACATACACATACATGTGATGACACGTCGTTTACATAGAGACATACAACCACATATCTGAATACCAAGGCACATAGTCCTGAAAGATAAGTTAGCACTATTGTATTAAATACTGAAATACATCACACATAATACAAACGTTTTAAAATACATGTTAATATGTTATTATATGTTAACTTAATGTTAATATTTTATAGTATTAATTTAACATATTGAAACATAATTTGCTTTATATTCAAATTAGAGAGATATACACTCAAAAATTCTGATATTAAAATACATTTTTTTGAAAAGTCACATTTTTGCAAGTTGGCACTATTTTTTTATGTATATTTCATACAATATTTTTTATAGTATTTTCATTAGTACTCCCTATATATCCCTATGCTCAAATACATATATAGGGAGACAAAAATCTGGATATTAAAGCATTTCAGATATTTTATTTTGAAGTTGCCAGTATTTTTTTTATTTTAATATTTTTCATTTAACTTTTTCATAATATTTTAAAAACAATTTTAATATATATACACTCTTAAAAATGCTGGGTTGTTTTAACCCAATGTTGGGTCAGATATGGACTAACCCCGCGATTGGGTTAAATATTTGCTTAAAACAACCCAATCGCTGGGAGAATTTTTTAGAGTGTATTAATATATATCATACAATGTTTCCAAATACTTTTATAGTACAAAAGCTTTCTATTTCAGAAAAATGCTGTTCTTTTGAACTTTCTATTCATCAAAGAATCCTAAAAATAAATAAATAAATTACATTTGACTATATATTCACATAGAAAACAGCCATTTTATATTTTAATAATATTTCACAATATAACAGCTTTTTTATTTTATTGTTAATAACATAAATGCAGCCTTGGTGAGCAGAAGAGACTTCTTTAAAATCTTACCATTCTCAAACTATTGACCGGTACTGTGTATATATTTATTTTTTATTGTATTTTTATTAGTTTTCATTAGTATCATATAGTAATCAGTCTCATCATTCTCACCACAATTTGACACCTTTATTCTCAAATTACATATTTAGAGAGACATTGTGTAAAAATCTGTATATTAATGCAGCAATATTTCATATATTTTTCCTTACTATTTTTCTTAAGTATCCCCTATATATAATATAGTATGTTAATAGACATGTGCCGATATTCGGTAATGCGATATATCACGATAATGAATATGCACAATATTGTTATCGTGGGCACTTCGAAATACCGTAAATAATAATTTATTAACAAATAAATGATTTTATAATGCATTAAAGAATACTTTGCCCATCAACCGTATAAAATGCTCAACACCGCTGCGTCAAAGGGACACGCGCTCAGATGTAAATAAGCCCAGTGTGCATGAGAAGCACGTGACTGAACGAGTGAAGGAGACGCACACGCTGAATGAAGTGCAGTTCACTCTCTGACAGCAGAGGGCGCTGATGGAAGCGCAGAATGCAGCGGTTACCCCGGAAACCCCACAAACAAAGCAATAGCGCTAGTGAAGTTTTTCAAATGCTCCAAACAGCCTTTAATTTTTAGTAATTTCAATGTTGTTCGTCACAGCACCAAATACTTAATACTTAAAGACTTAACAGGCTATTTATTTTCAAACTTAAACATTTTTAATTTAAATTTGGACTACAGCATGCCCTAATGATTATACATTTTCTGATTATTTGTTATTGTTCAGTAAAACTTTGAGACATAAGGCTTCATTAGTTAAATTCATTATTACCAAACAGTTGTATTTCTTAACTAACTTTAAAAAAACTTTCTGTAACAAATGTAGCTATTGCTCAATCTTAGTTAAAGTCCTCATGAAATCAAAATTGACCATCTTTACTTTGTTAGCGCAAATTGCTAGTTTTGTGGTGAACAATCCATCCGTGCAAGTCAATCCGCATCAAAAAATTATTTGGCTTCGTAATCTTTAATCAAAATCTGAAAATGCTCCTCCCCTCTACATTGGTAGCCATTTTTTGATGACGCCAGTTGACGACTTGGGCTTCGACATGCCATCATTAAACACGCCCATCCAACTGACAGTCTACTCTGCTCTGCCCGCGAGATTAATAAACAGAGATGGCGAGGAGGTGCATTTTAGGTTGTGGCTCTCGAAACACTTTTTCCCATCCCGAAAAATCCCTGGCTGCGGTCCCGATGGCTCGATTTTTGCATTTTGAGGAAGGAGGGATATCAGATAGGTCTCGGTTGTGTTCTAAGCACTTCACTCGAGAATCCTTCAAAACTGGACTCAACACGAGATGGGATTTGTACGATATCTGTCATTAACAGATACGGCTATCCCGTCAGTGTACACTGTTGGCACATCTAACGTTAATCACACATCACAAAGTTTGACGGTAAGTCGAACTAGCTAAAACCAAAAAGCTCTTTAGACGTTGAACATCATTCAGAGCTGCCAACATAACTTGATGTCATATTATGCATAATAAATAATTGAATTTTTCTTTTACGCGAGCGCCACCAATCAACATAATCAAGATGAGACTCGTTACGCGTTGCGATTATTTATCTTCATGTTAAAAGATGAATGATCCGCCGTGTACTCCTGTTCTTCTTCCCCATCGTCCTGCTCCAAACTAATATCGCGCGTAAACGACAGCTGGTGGTGTATCAGGCGGAGAGTAATCCTCAACAACTGATTGCAAACTTGCGTTCAGATCTGCCTCCATTTCTGAATGAAACGCCACGTTTCTATATCCAATCAGGTCACTGGACAAACCACGCCCTCTGTTCTGCTCATTTAGTATTCCGCTTTCTCGAAATACGTCAAATTACTGAAATAAAGTCGGTTGCAACTTCCGGTTCACTGGGACTTTAATGCATTAAATAATGAGACCTTATTGTAACGTGTTACCTGTTCTTCTTTATAGCCTAATTCTTTTGCACTTAAAATTTTACTTTTATATATTTTTGGTGCATTGTATTATTGTATTTAAACATTCAGAGTTATTTTTGTACAAAAAAAGTTCTTAAACCTGTTATACTATTACAACACTTTTTTTGCAACTTATTTCAATATCGTGATAATACTGTATACCGTGATAAAAGCTTCAGCAATTAATCGCAACATGAAAAATTGATACCGGCACATGCCTATATGTTAATAAGTTTCATCATTTCTCACCATAGAGCTCACCTGTGTGGGATTCTGGGCTGTGATTGGTCGATACCGCGGGATGATCTGTGTGCTGATAGGGTATCGCCGTGGTGATGGCAGAGGGTGTGATATTGCTGCTGGTGATGTACGGGCTGTTGTAGTGTGTGTTGTAGTATGGCGAATATTGACTTTGGCTGTAGCTAGAATACGTTGAGAAATCCTGATGGAGGCAATGACATCAATTAATATAATTTTGAATTATAAATATAAACTACTTTAATGTTTTGTCTCATTTTTTAATATAAGTTCATCTAAACCCTATTGTGGCAGCACCTTGTTTGACTGATGGTTGTCTACTTCATACACCATCACTACACTTCACACAAGTCCCACTACTTGACATTAGCTAATGCATTAACTAACAATGAGCCATACATTTGTTAAAGTATTTATTAATCTTTATTAATGTTAGTTAATAAAAATACAACTGTTCATTGTTAGTTCATGCCAGCTCTGGTATATTAATTAATATTAACTAATGTTGAAATGAACAGTAAATTATGATAAATACATTCTTCAGAAGTGCTTTTCATTCATCACGTGACACTGACGACTGGAGTAATGATGCAGAACATTCAGCTTTGCATAACAGAAATAAAATATATTTTGAAGTATATTACAATAGAAAACCAGTATTTTAAATTGTAATAATATTTCTGTATTATAGTTTCTATATTTTTGATCAAATAAATGCAGTCCTGATGTGCAGAAGAGACCAATAGGAATGTTTCCAAACTTCTGACTGCCACTATAATATATTTCCCCTTACTATTTAATGTAAAGTGTTATCAAAATGTCTGTCCTTCAGACAAATATCTAAACATTCAAGATTCATTGACTTGAATCAAATCAAGTGAGTAAACAAGAACTAATATCTGCCAATGGGGTCCGAAAGATAAACCTAATTCAAAATCTTTTCCTGACCCAACTGGCAGATATTTGGCTCTTGTTTTAAGTTTGTCACTGCTTCTCAAGTATGTGTATCTTGATTTAAGAATGTTTAGATATTTTTACTGGAAAACAAGACAATTTTTTGTTGTTGCAGCGACAGCTTAAATAAAACTGTTACAAAAATATGATGATTTAATAATTATGATACATTGTAGCCATGTGACTATTTTTTGGCGAAGGGTAGAGCAGTATATCACACATCTCCAGGGGTGGTTGTAGTACATCAGTGAAGGTTTTCCTAATTTGACCCACCTGCTGCGCAGGACTGAACGGCGTTGAGCCTGTGATGCTGTTTGCACCCTGGAAAATTCCAGAAGAAATGCTGCCGCCTGGAAAAGAAGCACAAAGCTAGTTTAAGAGCGTACTGCGAGCCGACTGTGGTAAAGACTGGCCCTGGCGCTCCAGAGCTCGCCATCCAACACAAACACGGCGCAGGAAACACGACAGGCAGCGGCTGCTGAAATATAGACACGTTTAAAGCGCTCAGAGAAAGTTTGCTTGATTTATGACTATGAAAACAATTCAGGTAAGAAAGGGAGCCGAGAGCAAATCCGCTATCGGACTTCCAGGGCCGGAACGTCTTTCTCCAGACCCGTCTAGTTCCCTTTAGTCTGTCTCTTCCCCTTCATATCCCGGCTCGTTCTCTTTCTGAAACCTGCCCTAGATAAATGACTCTGTCAAAACAGCACGAAATCTCGAAGGAAGCGAACCAAAAGTCTTCAAAGGGGGAGGGAGAGGCGAGGGTGGACGCCGCGGCCGTGTTTCTGATTTTCTCCACAGCGGTGAAACGCGAGGACCTCTGGCACCCAGAGAAGGGTTATTTATTTCATGCTACAGCAGGTCTCCTGTTGGAATTCGTCTATAAATCAAACGAGACCGGCGAGATGTAGCGCGAGACGCAGTAACCGCGTTTTCCCAGACCCATTAGAAATCCATCCATTTCACGAGCAGACAATTTGCAGGAAATGATGTCTCGGGGTGCTTATGAATTACAGTAAATCACTATAATACCTAATAGATTATAGTATCTGCTCTAGCACTAATAACTCATTGATTATGCTAATTAGACAGACAGGAAGTAGATGTCATTGTGCATTATGACTTTGTCTCAATGTCTGTGGCTTAGTCTACACACGCACACGCACACGCACACACACACGCACACACACACACACACACACACACACACACACTCTCTCTCTCTCACCAAGGCTGCATTTATTTGATCAAAAAACAGTAAAAATTGTAACATTGTTTAAATTATTGATGAATAGAAAGCTTGGATGATGCTATTATTTGAAGTATAATCTTTTGTAACCCTATAAATGTCTTTACTGTCACTTTTGATCAATTTAATATGCCCTTGCTGAATAAAATATCAAATTCTTTCTATAAAAAAATGTATCCAAAACTTTTGAACAGTAGCGGTGAGAATTCTGTGTTCATTTACTCACCGTGACGCCGTTCCAAACTAATATGACTATCGTGAAACGCAAATAAAAGATATTTTTAGAGAGTCTGAGCTGCTGTTTTCTGTAAAACGAAAGCATATTGTGACCAACTGCCTTCAAGCACCAAACGGACTAAAAGCATCATGAAACCAGCTCACTATACATGTGCTCTATATTTCAGGTCTTCTGAAGTCACACTATGACTTTTAGTGAGGAACAGACTGATATCCGGGTAAATATTCACTGAAAATCTTACTCTCCACTGTAGGTTTTAAATATCATTTACACATTTGGCAAGACATTGATGCGGTTTATGAAACCAAACATTTTTGCATGTGCCGACCTTGTTGGAAGAGAAGCAAATAATGATTTCAATTCAGTCTGATCCTCACATCACTGTTGTTTTAGTATTATTTATAACATATTTTGAATGAGCTTTTATTTCTTTTTTTATATATAATAGTTTTTTGGTTTTTTTATATTACCATTTCATTATTCCAGCTTTAGGTCATTTTTATTTATTTCCGGTTAGTAATTTAAGTGCTTTAACTTTAACTTATTTAAATGAGTTGCAAAGGCAATATTTCAAATTTTTCAAAGTTTTTTATCTAATGTTTATATTTCATTTCAGCTTTATTTCAATTAACACGTTTTTTTAAAATAGTTTTAGTAAATGATATTAACCTCACAAAAAGCATTCATTAGATTTTTTTTTTTAAACTTTAGGTTACACTTAATTTCAACAACTAAGTAACTTTCCTTATAGTAAACTGTTCGGGTTAGTAGAATAAGTTGAGTAGTATTTGTAAAGTTGCTTATAGTCAGTAGAATGTGTGTTGGTATAACTGTAGATATTAAACCGTCTGCTTATACTCTAATGACTGCTAGCTGACATGTAGTTGAAGAGTTTCTTATAGTTAGTAGAATGTGTTAAGTGGACTATCAAAATAAAGTGTTACCAAACTTTATATAGACCATTTATGTTGCTTTGAGGATGTTATGTACATCATATGCTTTCACTCCATGAAAAAAACACCTAATTTTTCTTCAAAGCATCTCCTTTTGTGATCCTCAGAAGAACAAACGTCATGCCGGTTTGTGAGTAAATGATGATGACTAGTAAATGACTCTATTCCTTTAAACCTGAAAACGTGCCTAGTGCCACTTCACCTTTGACCTTGACCGAGAACGGTCAATTTCACACTGCGGTGGCAAAATCAGGACTGCGGGCAGAAGAGGGGTGACTGACTGCGATCCGGCGCTCAGATCCCGTCTGACACTCACTCCCACACAAACACACTCCTCCAATGGCCAGCGTGTTGTGGAAGGGAACGAAGAAAGGTTCTGACCCCCTGAGAGAACGAGAGAGACGCCTGACGCCAGAGCCCAGACCGCGGATAATGGGGAACAGGTGTGTGTGTGTGTGGAGGGAGGGGTCGACTGTTCAAAAACATGTATTTGTTTATATGTAGAGATGTAGGCGATATCAGCAAAAAATATTATCATATTCTGGTTGATAATAATTCTGGTCAGTCATATTTGTATAATGATTCTAAACTGTATAATGCTGTTAATAATAATATATAGCTGACTGTTCGGCATGCAATATCTGTGCTATTTAGTCTGACACTTCTGTCATTGTCCTGATCTCCATGTCTGGGTTATTTTCTGTGATATTGACATGCTGTTTGTTAATTATCTCTTACATTTAATGACATACACTATGATACAATAGTTTGGGGTCAGGGTTTTATTTTTTTAAGAATGAATACTAAGGGCACTTAAAAGAGACACTAAAGACACAAAATATTTTTACTTTCTATGCAGAAATCTATCACAGTTTCTATAAAAATATGAAGCAGCACAACTGTTTTCAACATTAAATGTTTCTTGAGCAGCAAATCCTCATATTAGGATAATTTTCATGTGACACTGAAGACTGGAGTAATGATGCTGAAAATGCAGCTTTGATCACAGGAATAAATTACCTTTGACTATATATATATATATATTCACATACACAGCTGTTCTTTCATCAAAATTAAACATTTTTTGCGAACCCCAACAGGTAATTTTGAACTGAAAAGTCATTCAAAAACTAGATAATAAAATCTGCTTTTCAGATTACAAAGTAAATCTGGGGCTATTGCGGGTATTTTAATTGTTTTCTTTTGAACAGTCATGTAAATTATAACCAAAATCAAGCACAAATTTAAGAATATTATTTTATATTGTATCTAATAAAAAGCTTTTTGGCCTCTAGATGTAATTACATTCTAATTCAAAAAAAACAAAAGCGTGACAGCCTTAGCAAGAGTAACTAAGGGTGTGTTCTCATTGGTGGTTTGGTTCACTTGGTTCATTTGGTCAAAAAACAAACAAAAAAAACCTTCAGTCGTGGTCCGCTTAGTGTTCACATTGGCATTTTAACACCAAACCTGAAGGCTTAGGGATACATTCACAACCTGATTGGTCGGCTTTTATGACGTATATTTCGTGACAGAACTTCCAAACATCCAAAACAATTGGATCGTTGTATGTGCGTAGCCTATATATAATGGTATTTTAACCAGCTAAGAACTCGTTAAGGGCTTATAAAACGTGTAAAGGAGTCCAAACAGCGGCAGGAATCCCTCCGTCACACACCCAAACCCAGATCTGCTGCGAGGAGACGGGGTTCTGATGCCTGTACCGAACTGTGATAGGCAACATCACGACTATGATGAGAAAAAACAGGTGTGCTTAAGCATTCTGTCCTTTTTAGGTTTTCATCTTGTGACATTATGTCCTGTTTTTGGTTAGTTTACATGTCTTTGGTCCGTGTTGCGTTCATATTTCTGTCGAACCGCACTAGAGTTGGTTTGGAAGCAGACCAGGGTTCAGATGGCAGCTTTCACACTTATTCAAATGAACCGCACTAACAGAGCAATCGCACCAGGGTTGTTTTAATCCAACCAAACAGACTACAGGTCAGTTACATTCCACAGAAGATGCACCTTTTCACAAACAATCTTTTCCTTATTTTCTCTGCATTTAAGTGACGGGCACATATTTCCTCTCATGCTGTGATCCTTTATTGCTCAATCTACGGTCTAAAATACCATATAGATAAGATGTGGTACTTTCAGAGAAGCGTCTGTGATACTGACCGTGTGTGGAGTAGCTGTATAGCGCCTGACTGGGCGGCGTCCCGCTGAAGTTCGCCGTGTATCCCAGCAGACTGCTCTGACCTGGTGAATGACTCAAACCATCTTCTGTTTTAATATCTGATCAGGAGAGAGAAATAGATGTCAAATCGGCTGTGATGTGCACTATTTAGGGTGGTTGTAAAATGACACTAAGCACTCACTGTAGGACGTCATGCTGTAGCCCTGTGTGTGGTGTGTGTATGGTGCGTAAGGGCCCGTCGGCTGTAACGCCGGGCTGTACTGCGTCTGTCCGTAAGCAGCCATGACTGATCTGAGGACAGTTGATCTGTGAAAACAAAGAGCTGGAGTTAGAGAAACCGAATCTTTACAATCAATAGGTTCCCAATGACAAACACACACACAAACAAACACACACACGCACGCACACACACACACACACACACACACGTAATCTGAATCATTAATGGAATCCAATCTGTGAACGCATGATTGTGCAAACATACAAATCATATAAGCCGATTTAAGGTTGATTCATGATTAATTAAATCAAAAAGAACCGCTTCACAAGAGTCATTTGTTTATGAATCGACAAGACTGACAGTACTGTCTGTTCAAATCTGTTTCAAAATTGTGTTAGCAATTCTTCATATGTACTAAACAAATTCTCAATGGAATCATTAAAGAATCTGAATCATTAAGTGGAATCCAATTCAAGAGAAAATGACTCGTTATTTTAAATGAATCAGACATATGAAATGGTCTCAAACTCATTAGTTATCAATTCCTTAAAAAGGACTAAAGAATCATTAATCGAATCCAATCTGTGAACGCATGACTCTTATGCAAACAAATGAATCATATGAGCCGATTTGATCTTGATTCATGATCAATTAATCAAAATGAACCGCTTAACTAGAGTCATTTGTTTATTAATTGGACTACACCGGTTGTTCAAATCCATCTCAAAATTTTGTAAGCAATTCTTCATAAGTACTAAACAAATCATCCATGGAATCGTTAAAGAATCTGAATCATTAAGTGGAATCCAATTCAAGGGTAATTGACTCTTATGAGCGGGTTATTTTGAATGAATCATATGTATGAATTAGTTTCAAACTCCTGAATTATACATTCTTAAAAAGTACGAAAAGAATGATTAATCGAATCATTAAGGAATCCCAATCATTAAGTGGAATCCAGTTCAGGATGAATGACCGGTTCTTTTTAATAAATTGGACAAACAAATCAAAACTCATTAGTTATTTTTCCCTCATTGTGGAACCGGAATCATTAAGTGGATTAAGTAGGTTAAATTCCCTACTTTTCCCAATTCTCATTGTTCTGTTCAAGACCAGGGTTTAATGTACGTCTGTCTACATTGCTGACCTATAATTCACCAACAAAATTCTCTACATATAAACTATAAAACTATATGTCGTTTGTCTCTTTGAAGTGAATGTTTTACATTGAATATGTACAGAAATGTGTTCTTCTCATGAAAAAATGCTAATGGAGTTTCTAAAGTAAATGCATTTTGAGAATGATGATGATTGTTGCATTTGTTTGTTTAAGTGAAGCCCAGTGTCTTTACTAGAACAACAGTGGGTAAACCTAGAGGTAATATCACTCACATGGCCTAAAATCGATGTGTAGGTCGAGTGGCTCCTGCATGTGAACAAAAGAAACACGTTAAACATTCATTATCTGAGTCAGCATAAATGCACTAGAGGAAGTTCATTAAATCCAAACGGTAAAGTGAGAAGTTCATGCAGACCTGTCGCTGTCTGTTGTTGTACTTCCGCCTGCACACGTTCAGCTGTCAGCTCTCCTGAAAAATGACAGACCTGTTTGTTAGGAATACGTGACCGAAAAAGCACATCGGGCTTCGGTCCAAAAGCACGCATCCGAAAGTAAAATATAAAGAAGTACCCAGAACACAAAAAGGCACAAAGCGCAATTCATGTCTAATCATGCCTTACACATGGAAAAAAAAAGGTGAGTATTTCTCAATGACGGGGCACCTGCGGTTTCCAAAAACACACATAATTAGAATTCTGAGATACAGACAACAGTGAAACGCTTGTTTGTAGAAACCGGCTCGGTAGGACTGTGTTCCTGGAACAGAACAATGCCTAACCTGCTTTTTGAACCTGGCATAATGTGGCATAGTAAACCGCAGGCAGCACGACGTGGCAGCGGTTCAGGACGGGGAAACGCTGGCTGTTCTCGGACCTGAAATGTAAGAAATGCAACTGTCCCTGTTCTGAGCTGGCAATGTCGAGGTGCGGTAAATGCATGTGGGTAGTTTGCATGAATACAAATGAGAGAAGATGCGGGTGAAACACCGCCAATAACCTTGGTTGACATGTTTGTTGACCTTTTTTTTTGCTAACCCCGAGGAATTCTTTTTACAGTACGTTTACCTGTGTCAAGTCAAGTCACCTTTATTTATACAGCGCTTTATACAAAACACATTGTTTCAAAGAAGCGTCACGGGAGAATAACAGGATCAATGATGCAAACTTCTGCTGTAAAGCAGCTCTAAAAAAGATAAGAGTGAAGTTATTCACCTCAGTGTAAAGTTCATCAATTATGAAACGAGTTCAATTCGGAAACAAGCATCTCAATAGTGTCATTATTCAGCTCAGTTTAGTGTTGTGTAGTCTTTATCTCAAAACTTAGAAGAATAACTATAGAGCTATAAAATGAATATGGATTGCAGCTCAGCTCATTTGATGAGAAATGTTTGGGTAGCACTTTATTTTACAGTCCTGTTCCCCATGTACATATTATGGACTTATTACGTAAGGAATAATTGATGATGGGCCTCTGAATTATTGGAAAAATGCACACCTGAGGTAGTAATGCGGCCACAATGCTCTTTATGCATTTTTTAAAAATAATTCAACGTCAATTAAACCGATTATACTACGGTTACCACGCCTCAAAACATGATTCAGATGATATATTTTTAGACATATCTGGTTTTTGTCCTTAAAACGCTTGTGTAGGACTAACTGTGTAGCACGCATCTCATCCCAAGCCTCTGTTGCTAATTCTAAACCGTCATTTTAGAGGTAGTAACAGAGGTTTGAGCCACTGATAGCAGACTAATGCAGTTATTAATGCAGTTAGAGAGAGCATGTGAATAACCTGAGTCTTTGTGTCTCTCAATGTTCGGCAGCAGCATCTCTTCTAATAGTGAAACTGTAATTCTGCATTCACATGAGGCGTCGGCGTCAGTGCTTGACAGAGCTCATGTCTGAAGCTGGTGCTGACCCGACCTTCATAGTTACAACAGCCAATCATATTACTTTTGCGGTGCTGTATGAATGCAATTGGCTAGCTTATGCGCTAAGGTATTTGCATAGGTGATTTGATTGGCTGACACCTGCATTGACGCTAAAATTTGAAAACTTTTCAACTTCTGCAACGAGCAACGTTGACGCGCCGCAACGGAACCCACAATTCAGTTCAGCAACGCATGAGGTCACCCATTCAAAGTAAATGAGAAGTGCTGACGCTGACACCCGTGTGAATGCAGCGTAAGTTTATCCACTTCAAGAAAGCGCTGTTATTACCTCGCTAGTGAGAAATGTCAAGTAGCTGAACTATAATACTGACAAACTTGTCATAGCAGCGTTAACATCATGAGTGTGTGTCCATACACTATGTGTGTGTGTGGTATCACGGGAGAAAGAGAGATTTTGTACTGTCATTACATAGTAAAATGTAATTTTGTGGCAAACAACATGGATATATTCTATCATTTTTATCCTATTGTTTACTATATGTAGTTGATCAGTGTCGTTGTGTGTTTTGGTTCTTTTGCTGTTTTCGGCTGTAAGGACCTTTGAAATAACTGAAATCATTTGGCGAAGTGATATGGAACTGTAATGCGGTCAATACCTGCTGGAACTACTTTAGCCGTGCGTTTCCTTGAAAATAATTGCACACCTTAGAATGTTCGTCAACCAATCAGAATCAAGCATTCAAAAGCCCCGTAGTATAAAGTAATTACAATAAGTGGGTAATAACTAACCCTGAAACTGAGGTTTAGACCTAACCAAACCCATGTATTTACCTTATATTACTCAGTACTTTCTGTAAGTGCACATACTGTAAAATAAAGTGCAACCAATGTTTGAGTTTACATTGAGATCTCTGACTTTTGAATGTGATACGACTCCAACTTCCCATTGGAAGTGCGTCAACACAAGACAGAAAACCGTGCTTATATTTAAGTTAAGTCTGTATTTGTCCTCTCGCTGCTATCTGGGAGGATCATCGGATCGTATTTGGTTAACGTTTGAGAAAACTACTGCGGTACCAGAATAAATATCTCATGACGCCTGGTCCTGGTCCACAGCCTAAGTCTAAGGTCGCGTCTGACAAAACAGAAGCACAAAGATGTGGTCCTCCTCTAAACTTCTCCCTCAGGGCTCCTCCATCTGTCAGATGCTCGACGTGAGCAGCTGCTGTCAGGAGCAAAGATGGAAAGGAAGGGGTGAAATAAGACCTAAAACCACCAGAGCTTTCATGCAATCACGCAAGAGTGGGCATGTGCATGAGTGATTTACATCACAGCTGAACTCTAACACATATCGCCATGTGCCAGATTCAGATGTTTTTTAATTAATCTGACAGTTCAGACAGCAGCGAGGTGAGTGATGTTTTGGCGGCTGCGGTCGGGCGGCACCCAGCAAATGTTTAAAGCAAACAAAGACAATGTCTCGCTACAGCTCGCTCTGTTTTCTCAGTAAACAATTGCGACACTACTGTACGGCGTGTTTAAGATTGAAAAAAACATATCATGTGACTGTTATAACGACAGCAAAGCTGCAATAATTCCATCACTTGACGTGTTTAAGGTGATACTTTCATGTGATGGTATTCGATCGATATGAGTTTTTCAATGGCTTATAACGATGCATGTAAAAAGTCGATACAATACCAGCATGCAAACTTGCTGAAATGAGAAGAAAGCTTATTTCACACATTTACTTGCAATAAAAAAATCGACAGGGCGGCCATGGTTATCGACCAGCTGATCAATTCAGAATGGTCAAATATTAGGCAATTGTATTTCCACAAATGCATAAACTAAACAGTTTCCACCAACTGACCACTAATAAATTGCCCTGGAAGACCAAAAAAAGTGCATGTTTATTGTTTTTTTTTAAAGCTTTTAGCAGGACATGCTTTTCTGTTTTTATATGTTATGTTTAGATACAGAAACATTTCACTGTGTGCAAACTTCAAGGTTCTCACATATATAGTGATTGTTCGGAAGCATGAACAAGATTTGAGAGCTTTGGAAAATAGTGCACAAATTATATTGACTATAATAGACTTTTTTCTTCTCTTTTTATTGTAATTTGTACAGAAGACAGCAGCATCACCCAGTGTTTTTAGCCAAAACTAAAACTATTAAAAATATATATATTATATTAAATATTAAATTTTAGATTAAATGATTCTGTGGTGAAGTTAATACCACAGAAAAAACGAATGTAACATGAAACATGTAAAAAAAAAAACAGGCAAGAATTCAAAAAAGAATATAGAAACGTAAATTCTATATTGGTACTCAGTTCAAGAAATCAAAGCATAAATATCAATGTTATAAAAATAAGTAAAACTACTCAACTTTTCTGATACTGGTGTTCCCATCATGCACTGGGGCTAGATTTTTTTTATGATTGCTTTTGTTGTTAGATTTAGTAACTTGCCTTTTTGTGACATTTGGCGTTCATTTTTTTACTCAAAATGACACATTCATACTCAAAAACGATCCATCGAATGTTAGCGTCATTGTATTGTGTACCAAGCGTTGAGGTCTCTGTGTTCAGGTGTCACGTTACTACTATTACGTAAATATGTTGTCTACACGATATCCATTGTATTATTTACTTTGATGTTTCTAAGTAAAGAATACACTTTAAAAGTGTGGTTTAATTCAGTGTTATATCCTTTGAGAGTTTTTGCAAAAGAAAGTAGAAATTACTCAACAACCTTTTACTGGTTGAAGTTACTTATTTTCTTTGTTAATTTTACTCAACTTAGTTAAGTAGAGTTTACTATTTTCCATATTTGAAATTTACTTGAGGATGCACAAATTGACTAAAATAAAGTAAAAATAAGTAAAAGTGCCAAATTTAAAAGAAAAATGTTAACTAGAAATGTAATAAAAATGACAGAAAGCACAATGACTAAAGCTTAAAATATAATTCAAAATACTAATAAATACTGTATATAAAATAATACTAAAATTGTACAAATATTTTGCTCAATAACTCATTTTGTCACAAACAACATGATTTTCTAACAACAACATGAGGGTAAGTACAGCAGATGATGCCTTGACTTTGATATAAACACGCTCACACACATTTCTGCTTGTTTTCAGAAAACAGAACTTCAGTGTTCTGCAGGTCAGAGATGCAGAGATTCACACTGATGCTTTCATCACACCTGCTCTGCTGACGCACCACTCCTAACAAAATGTTTCCCAAGAAAATAAACGTGGCTAGAGAGAGAGCAGAGACGGCTGACACGGGCCGCCCAGTGGAATCCTGACTTCCTCCCAGAGTTCCTGCGATGCGCAGTGTGTTTCCTGGTATGAGCGTGTCCCGGAGTGAGAGGGCATGGGAAAGAACGCTCTACCCCCTTTCACAGTGGTAAACTGAGCTAAAACAAACGCTGGACGGGGCACGGCCGGTCCACTGCGCTTCACCTGGCCTCGCCGCTGTTCTGCTAGCGTTGCCGTCTTTCACGGCTATCGTATTCCACACAACGCCTTACATCATGCATCACCGTGCGCTGTCACGTGTATATCTCTTTTTACCCAGCGTGAACGTGGTCGTGAAACTAAACCAGTTGACGAACACTCATCAAAAGATGAAGCCCTCAACAGTGGCTGCCCCACAGCAGCCTTGGTTCCAGAAGTTTCTAAAGTCTTTGTGAAAGAGTTGATAAGTCATGGACCAAGCCAACCAAGTGATACACATTACAAGTATTTGGAAATCATTCAAAAACTGACTTTAATGAGGGAAAGAACTACAATCCCATGAAGCACTGCAAATGACAATCTAATTTAAAATGATGGAGAAATATAAAACTATTGATTTAATGATGTTGCTTTTAGGAACGATACATTTTAAGTTTATTGCAAAATATGCATATAGATAAAGAAATATATATATTATATATTCAAATTGAGGATATTATATATTCAAATTGAAATAAAATAAAATAAAATATAAGTATTAAAAGAAACTTAAACAAAAAAGAGAAATGTTGCCTTTGAAGCACTAAAATAACTAAAACCAAGACTGAAATGGAAATAAAATATATAATATATATATAAAACTAATACAAATAACGAAAGCACATGACAAAATTACTAACTGAAAATATAAAAATGAATGCAATTCAAAATATTAATAAATACTTCAATAGAATATAAACAATCCTGGTGTTAACATAATGCTAAGTAACCTTTTCTCAGAAAATAAACATCATTGGTTATCATTGGTATATATATACACATACATATATATATTGCAAATACACACACATATATCTAAGCAGTTTGAGAGCTAAAAAGACTGACTGGATTACATCATCATTCGCAGTGCTTCACATGAGTGGGAGGAGCTAAAGAGTTATTTTGGCGCCATTCTCTGATTGGGGGAGATTACCCTGCAGAATCATGGGTAATGAAGTTTTTTTAGAAATAAGTTGAAATAAGTAGGCTGATGACTAACAAAAGCATATTAACAGCCTCTTAGCTCACAGTAGGTCTGTCTTTACAGGTTATTAAGTTATCGGTAAAAATCTTTTTCCTGTGGAGAAAATGAATGGACTGTTGCTCTATACCCTGCATGTCATGACAGGATCATTATGACCGGGTTAAGAGAGCAGGTTGGCTGTCTTTGAAACAAATCATGAGCCGTAGCTTTGCCATATGGCTGTCTGATCTAAAGCGATCTCTCCGAGCTGAACAGTCCTCTCAAGCGTTCAATCAAAGCCACACCAAACTGCTTTCTGGCCGGTAGCTGAGGGCTATATCCCATATGGTGC
Source organism: Gobiocypris rarus (assembly GCA_023029165.1). Classification (NCBI taxonomy): domain Eukaryota; kingdom Metazoa; phylum Chordata; class Actinopteri; order Cypriniformes; family Gobionidae; genus Gobiocypris; species Gobiocypris rarus. The sequence goes on along the minus strand of CM040921.1, from coordinate 2,989,059 downwards.
TGTACGCAGGGCGCGGGTGACCGCTGCATCGCCTGAAGGGAAACCGCGAGACACTGTGACCTCGCTGAAACAATGCAGCACTTCTGCAGCCCTCGTATTTCCACCGTGACTCCAGACAGACCACGAGCAGCCATCTGCCCTTTCATTTCCTCTAAACTCATGCTGAGGGATCAGTGGGGCAGGTATTTGGGCTACAAAAAGGAGAACTGGTTGAATACGGACCCTTTTCACATTTACAGGGTTCCAAGAAGCCATCATAGTGGTGAATCGAAACTACAACAGACACAATGTTTGCGTTCCCATTTGCTCCAACGGCAAAATAAAAAAATCCATGATTGCATTTCAGCGACTTTACAAAAGTGGAAAAAATATTTGGGAGACTGATTACAGTGGTCAGAAGAGAGAAAGATGGCAAATTTGCCTTCATTCCCTCTGCTGTTTTATTAGAAACACCTGCACAGCAAAGTTAAAGCCACAATATGTAATTTTTCACCGCTAGATGTCGCTTATTCAAAGCAAAGGCAGAGCTTTTATTCTGCCGCAGACGAGCGCTTCCGCTTCTTCCGCTCATGCGTATGTGTGTTATCATATTACACACATTTGAGTGTATTGAGAGTTATGTTATGATGCTATTCTCTGCATTCGCTCGACGGCTACTATGAGACACTAGTTCACACTGCAGCTAGATCATTATTAGGCATTGTAAAACATGGTACTCGTGGTAAATCAAGAAAACAAGACTTAAACAATAAGCTATATGAGCTATAAAACAATGATTCGTTTTCTGTCCATGAATGATACAAACAGTTGCTCACCAGTGTAATAAAACACATATATTAAAGCGTCTTTGGTGTTTCCATGGTTTCTACAAAAAAAAAGCCGGAAATTGAGGGTAACGCGGGCATGCTGTCATTGATAGGTGGTTCAAATTGCTAATTTCTCTGGATTTAAACATTTTTGGAAACATTTGGGATAATGTAAGTACACAAGTCAACAAAATATATAACTGTTCTTGTAAATATTTAATTAAAATATCTTACATATTGTGCCTTTAACTTGTCTATAATTTAATATTTATTTATTGTTTATACAGACAATACAGAATAACATTACTGTACAGTATTGAGCAGCAGATTCTCTATATACACTGTAAAAAAAGTCGCTGCAGAACATTTTTGAGTTTTCTCAACTTATTTGATTGTTATCTCAACTTTTTTCATGTTTAATAGTTGAATAAACTTTAAAAGCTGAATTTGTCATACAAAACATAAGTTGGATTTTTTTTACAGTGTATATAGAGTATGCTTTGCAGCACTTGTCCTTATATATATGTAATGTACATTAAATATTAAAACATTTTTTTGTTAGATTTAAGTTGTGATCTGTGAAAACACACGATCACAGTCAATGAAAAGGGTTCATTGTTCAGTTTCAATTGTTTCATTGCTCTGAGCGTAAGGCATGTAATCGTACCTTTTTTTTACGACTGAAGTCAAATTGAGTAATTTTTTCATGCTTTCTAGTGTCCCAATTTAATATGCAACATTCAGAAATGCCTATTTTTTGACAATAAAGACACAAAATACATGTACTTATTGTGTCTTTTATTGTGCATGCAAAAACATCTTGCAAGTCAATAATTTTTCCAAGAAGAATCTCAAAAAGTTGCTACAAGATTTTCTTTTGCATTCAAAATCAAAACTTTTCTGCTGAGTGGAGTTTGCTTGCATATATTTTGCAAATCAACAAGTTTTAATCTCAGTGCCTGAGCTCAACAGATGCTGATAAATGCTGTAAAAACATCTAACATTCACCAGCAACCCTTGCGTTTTTCCTCTGCATCTTTGCGATGCAACATCTTAAATCTTATTCACAGCGAAAGCTCTAGAAAAAGTGACTGTCGTTGAGATCTCGTTATAGCTCATATGCAGTTGACATTAGGTAAATATTCTTATCCAAGCGTCAAACTTACTCTAGCTTGTGTTGCACCTGAGCGCACTTGCTGTGCACACTTTGGGAGCATTTCAATTGATGCACTAAATGGTGTTTTCCATGTGAAACGCACACACAAACTGAACGGCCCGTCTACGGACACTTGCCTTTGGGGCTCAAGCCTGTCTGCAGCCTTTGAACTCAGACTGTCGTAAATAAAGCCGGCCGGCCACACGCGTCTGCTCTTTAGCTCGCTAATGGAGCGATGGGGGGGCTATAACAGCCTAGTAATGGTCTCTTGAGATGCAGCGGCGCTTACATCACTGTCCAGGGATTTCATCAATGCTGGAGCGCAGGAGAGCATGGGAACCCTGATAAGTGTTGCACGGACACAATGAAGATATATGTGCAATGATGTCATGTGCGATATAGAGGTAAGCGGCCAAAATCATGATAATGGTAACAGTATAAATCACAATAGATAGGGTTATTTTTTCTGAAAATTAAAAATGGTTTATGTCTTACATAACCATGTGGTAAGCCCCTATTTTTGGAAACTCTACTGAATTAAAAACTTTATAAATGAAAGGCACTTTTTATTTGAAACTTGATGGACACAAACCAAAAGATAAGATTATTCTAAACAAATGAAGTCTGACATCAGTGTAAAAACAACTTCACGTTGCGTAACACAAAATGTGACTCAAAACAGTCAAAGTAATATTATAAAGCAGATGTTGTTCCCTTTTTGTTTACTCCATATTAATGTAAATACTGTATATTGCACAATATAAACCATCGTACCATTCTATGTTCAAACTGAAACATTTGTAAAACATTTCATTCTTTTTGGTAACACTTCAGTATGGGGAACACATATACACTATTAACTCCTTACTGCTTATTAATAGTTAGTAAGGTAGTTTTTGTAGCGTTTAAGTTTAGGTATTGGGTAGGATTAAGGGATTTAGAATGTGGTCATGCAGAATAAGGCATTAATATGTGCTTTATAAATACTAATAAACAGCCAATATCCTAGTAATATCCATGATAATAAGCAACTAGTTAATAGCGAGAACTGAACCCTAAAATAAAGTGTTACTATGTTTGTCTTTGCAGAGTGGAAATGTTGCATGATTGCTTATTTTTGCAAACTTTCCAAATCGCTCAGTCATAACAATACATGTTGTCCAGAAAACACGGTTACTTTTTTTTAAGATGACATGGTTACATTGTACTACTAATTACCTACATGTACTTACTATAGAGTTAGGGTTTGGTTTAGAGTTAGTTACTTACAATTATGCATAATTTCTTGTTATTATGTGTAACTACGTCACCTTAAAATAAAGTGTTACCGAAAACACAGCAAAAAAAAGATTAGCATGCACAAATGTGTGGAAAATGCATGTAAACTGTCGTACAATTCTGTATTCAGACTGAATAATTTCTAAATTTGATTCTTTTCCTCTTTGCTTTTCAGGCAGAAACATGACAATACTTGTCGGCAAAGAAAAGTGTAAAACGGATTAGCACGGTCAACGGAAAGGCCTCCCTTCTGAGTAACACCAAGCTATCAGTTTTCCCATCCTGCAGATAGACTTTTAATTTATTGGCTTGTGTTATTAAAAAGCCCAGCCCGAGCTCGGCCGCGTGTTCCTGGCCACCATGTTTGTGTGTAACACTAACCGCCTGCCATGGTGGGCTCTGCTTTCCACATGACAGCCTCCAAGAGGAGAAAGCCACCTTTCATGCCAGCTTGTATGGAAGGATCGCCTCTCCCACCCAAAAAAACCCTGACTTATGTGTAATCGACCCCCTTCTTTCAGACATTCGCCCCATCGGTTCCCAATTTCTCATCCTACCCATCCCCCCCCACCCCCCATCTCTACTGCCGCCACCCTCCAGGTCTGCTGGACCCTTCACCCCTGGAGCGCTGCCCCGAGACGTGGGTCATGCATGGGGACAGCTGGTGGACCTCCCAGAATCCATCTTATGAGGGACTCGGTCAGACGGCACTCTGTTCCCAGGTAACACATCTGGCCTGTTGTAGTGCGGAGGCTCAGACTGCATTAAAACAGCTCGAGCTGCGTGGTTTCCGTGCATGCAAATCACATGCACAACGAAAGAGCACTGAGCAACGCAACCATTCTGGGATAGCATTTCACTGACAAGCCTTGTGAAAAGAAGTGCACTTAACTGTATCGAATGTGCCCTTGTAGGGTACTTCAAATGTTAAAAGTATGCATACTTGCAGATAATAATAAAAAGGTACTTTTCATAACTGTTTCTTTGTAATCATGACATTAGAGTTTTAAATCATGTTTTAATAATCTTGTTGTGCTTTAATGGAGTACACATATTTGTATGTGTTAATTAACATACAAAAATACTTAATTATAAGTTCAACCGTAGTGTTTTAAGGAAATACATTTTAATTGCACTAAATTGCAACTTCATAATTCACCATCAAATGAATATATTTAAATACGTAACATTAAAAAAGCATATTAAAAAAGACAGAGGTACAGTAGTTATGAAAAAATACATATAAAGATTAACTACTTAAGTAGGTCAAAAAAGCGCTAATTGCATTTAATAGAAATGTAAACAGATGCATTTTCTTTTAATTAAAACGTCTGAAAACATTGCATTCAGTTTGCTCTTTTAATGTACATTATTTCCATAAGTACTTTTTTAAACAAATATGCTAAAGTGTACATCTTTTTCACAAGTGTATAATCTTGTTTTAGGCTTGCAAACATGCTTTTAATTCAGTTTCTAGATTTTTACATTTCTGAAGAAATAGCGAGTGGTGGTGCCAGAGTTTTGCTATGCAGTTGCTAAGGTTGTCTGAGTATTTTTTTTCTGCTTATTAGCCCAAGTCTCTATTATAATTCAGAAGTAAGATTTATCATCCAATCAGAAAAGTAACCGCACACCTCAAGCATGTAGCATGCAAGCTACAGGATGAGTTATGACAAAATGTTACATTTTGTTTCTGGGCTTTGTTCAGATCACTAACCCTAAGTATATGCTATTCAATGGAGCTTAAGTTGTATTTATCCAAGAATTGAGTTTGCTTCTTGTTTGACTTGGATTTAAAAACCGGAGCATTCTCATGACTTGTAAAACAGCCGTGCACCGTCTACATAATGCATGCACAACCCAGGAAGACTAAGTAGTTTATTCAGTTAGTAGTCTTGAACTTTTAACCTTGAGACACGGTAAGCTGCAAATGCTCCACAACTTACATTGTTGTGGACACTCAGTGAATGATATATGACTTCATCAAAGAAACCTGTTGAAAAATTTCCTGCTTATTTGCCCCGAAGGTGATTAGCATGTGTAAACGCGCTCGACGTGCAGAGGAGGAACGTTTCAGCTTATTCAAGAGACCTAATTTGTTTAGATTGTATACGATCCAAGATTTTCAGTCGCCACCTTTGTAAATTGATTATGAGAGAGAAAATCTCTTAATGATTCACATGTTGATTGATGTCGTGTTACTCACTGCTGAGACTGCGGTGTTGAGTTTTGTTGTTCTAGACTGTCAACTGCTCGAGCCGTTAATGCAATTAGTGTCATAAAAATCCTAATATAAGCATTATTTATATTATAGGGCTGAAAGGTATAACAGTATGTGTGGTGTGATGGTTGAAATGTCCAAGTTCTGCTTGGGTGCCATCAGCCAGTTGGCACTGTAATGACATTATTTTCATATCAGCCTTCAATTGTTGGATGAATAATGCTATTTTTTTGTTTTGCATCCATCGAGTTCCAAATGAAGCACCTTTCATATGTAAAGGATTTAATTCACTGGATCACAGCAGCTGGAACACACACACACACACACACACACACACACACACACACACACACACACACACACACACACACACAAGCTTATAAATGACACAGAATGGGTCCTTTTGAAAATGTAAAAATGCTGAAAGTTTTGTGTGATGGGTAAGTTTAAGGGTAGTAAGGGGAGAGAATATACAGGTTGTACAGTATAAAAACAATTACGTCTATAAAGAGTCCCCACTAAGATAGTAAACCAGACGTACGTGTGTGTGTGTGTGTGTATGTGTGTGTGTGTGTGTGTGTGTGTGTGTGGACTGGTAATCCCTACGGTATGGGGACAAAATGTCCCCACAAAGATGGCAATATCCAAAATCCTTGTCCTTGTGGGGACATTTTTTGGTCCCCATGAGGAAAACATCTTATAAACCCCACTAAGTGATGTTTTTCGAAAAAGTAAAAATGCAGCATGTCTCCTGTGATGGGTAGGTTTAGGGGCAGGGGCAGTGTAGGGGGATAGAAAATACGGTTTGTACAGTATAAAATGCATTACGCCTATGGAATGTCCCCATAAAACATGGAAACACAACATGTGTGTGTGTGTGTGTGTGTGTGTGTGTGTGTGTGTGTGTGTGTGTGTGTGTGTGTGTGTGTGTGTGTGTGTGTGTGTTTCTGTGTGTTCTGTGTGTGTCTCCAAGATTTAAGATAAGGACTAAAGGTTGGCAATAGCTGAAGAACCAGCTGCTATTTGGTGAAAGAATGAGACTGTAGGGAAAAGGAGGGTTTGGATGTCTCTGTGTCTCTCTCTGTGTGTGTGTGTGTGTGTGTGTGTGTGTGTGTGTGTGTGTGTGTGTGTGTGTGTGTGTGTGTGTGTGTGTGTGTGTGTGTGTGTGTGTGTGTGTGTGTGTGTGTGTGTGTGTGTGGGCATGTTATGGTGAAATATCAGGACACAAATGTGTATAATGACATGGGTATGACATAAGTATTACAAAAAGAGGGTGAAATATGAGGACGTTCCCCATGTCCTCACTTTTCAAAATGCTTATAAATCACACAGGATGAGGTTTTTTTCACAGAAAGTATCTATAGAAGTCAATGTGTGCCGACAGCTGACTGGTTACCAACATTCTTGAAAATATCTTCTTTTGTGTTCAACAGAAACAGGTTTGGATGGCGAGTAAATGATGACAGAATATCTATGAACTATACGTTTTTTTAAGCAACCACCAAAGCAGCTTCATAGCAACACCAGCATCATGGCAGTGGCTTTTGCACAGGTAAGCACTGCTCACATTTACATCAAAAAATGCAAAAATTTAGTTTGTATCTTCATGTTTCATGCACCTTTTGACCAATGAATTTCTGGAACCTTTTCCATCTCGTTCATTATTACTAGACAACATATTTTAAAACATTCACAATAGTTTACAGAGTTCACAGAGAGATTGCTGATCAAATACTTTATAGCAAAACAAATATTTCAAAGATTCCTTCCTATAGAAATACATATTTTCCAATCACAATTCTAAAATTATCTGATTTTCCCAGGTTCTTCATCACTGTGAAAAGCCAAAAATGATGAACCGTGAGTGATACAACCTTCAGGAGTAACACAAATCACCTGAAACATTCACCATTTGAGGTTTACAAAAGGAGGTTTGGTTGTAATCAACGACGGTTAGAGCTTCAGCGGCGTCTGATCGAAGCGAGGGTTTATGTGACACCGAGCCCCTGACCGTTCCTGTACACGCTTTAGGAAAAGGCTAGTATGAACAACAATTATAGTTGTAGCTATTAGTGTTAAAAATGTTGCACTGTTTAATCCTGCTGCTTTTCCTAGATTTGCATTATAGGTTTTGCTCTTCATACCTTCATCCTGAAAGTGAGCTACAGTTGCGACTGTGATGATGATGTGGCAGTGTGTTAACTGTGACAACGGCTTTTCCCGGCCGTTCACATTCAGTTGCTCAAGACTCACGAGACTTCGGGAACACCTCTGTGGGCGCTAGCTAAATATTTTGCTCATTACGAGCAAGGTTATCTTCCATCTGGAAGCAGAGGATCGGTTGACAATTCAAAGCAGAAGCAGAGTTCAAGGCCTCCAGCCTCACCCTAAAACCGAGGGGTTAACGCCGGCCGGCCCGTAATGAAACGAGCGCCGATAAGCTCAGGAAGAGCCGTGCTTCCTATGAAAATATTTATCATTCCAGAAACCTTTGGCTGCAGAGGACTTTAGGAATTAATTTGTGTTTTCTTAGGAGGGGGTGCTCAGGATGGGGAACTCGGGCCTCGCTTTTGACCAGGAATCGTGCAGCTTATTCACAATTTATTAGAGTTAGTAATCAGAACCATGACGGGAAGAGAGGTCTGTGAGAGAGGAAGAACGAGCTCAGAAAGAGAGCTGATGTTATTATACGCTGAAAACCAGAGCGTTAAATCAAACTCACCCCTGTGCACATGACCTTTGATGCCTGTTTATCCAGCAATATTGGTGTGGAAAAAAAGAATGGGTGCTTTTATGTCTGATTCAAACAGAGTGTGATTAAAAATAGTCGTTTTAATTATGAAATATGTGTACATTCTTCATGTCTACTGCACGCATGTACTCCAAATCCACACTGTGATTCATGCATTTAATGCATTTTCAAAGCATCGAATGTAAAGAGAATTGGCTTCGTTTTCACACACTCTATTTTTGGAGTTTTGAATTTGGTTCTTTGGTTCAAGTGTGAACAGATCTATTTTTGTTCACACTTGGCAGCAGGAGACCAAATTTAATATGAATAATTTAATAATGCAATGCTATTTTTAGTTTCTATGTCTAAGAAGCAGCAGTGCGAGACGTGACTGTTCATCATATTCACAATATAAGTTAAACAATATAAGTGCATGCCTGTGCATACAGTATGTTATATAATGAGAAATATTATTCGCTTTATCGTTGTCATGTTAGAAAAATAGAATCCGCTGAGTTGCTGTGCATGAGTCAATATTTCTTGGACATGTTTGTGGTGTTGCAAAGTCATGACGGTGGTAGAATCATTACAGTTGAGAAAGTTTAGGATCAGTGTTACGTCTGTGAATAAGCAAACTGGTTTTAGATCTCTGAGTCCGATTGAGGATCACTTTAACTGCAGCGCTGTAGACCTGGATGGATAATAATTTGGAATTGTGCAATAGTGCGTTTTCAATGTATTGAGCAGGGGGTTGTGCTTCTCTTTGAAAAATGCTTAGCAAGGCACCCTAAAATTACCTTATTAGCTTCCCGACTTTAAACATCCCTCAGCGATTTCAGAGTTCAGCCATTTCCAACACACACATTTCTTGCTCGCATTAATAGACACGTATGCACAAACTAAGACTACTAACATGCAAGTAAAAGCAATTGCCAAGAGCGATTGTACAGAGTGTTTAAAAAATGTGGATAAATTAAATGAAGAAGTACACAGATGTTTAGATCTGGAAACCAAAGTATTTGGTCTTTCATAATAGGCCTTTTCTTTAATAAAGGGCATTTCCCCTTCAGAAACTGTACTGGATGTAAATGCCAGGTAGTTAACTGAAGCTATATTTCACAGCATTTTAACCCAAGAGAATCCGTTAAAATCAAGTTTAGCTTCACAAAACATAAGCAAAAATATGAACAACATTCATTGCACGTTTACATTTATTTTACCTTAATAGAAGATCGTTTTTGATGGGGGGGAACGATATTTTGTGGTGTTTTATGTCTGCTTCAGGATAGGAATGAGTTTTTGTTACTGTTATTCTTTTGTGTCTAACTATAATAAAAGAAATGCTCCTTAAGGTTCTTTAATGACACAAATTACAAATAGAACCGTATCTTCACTAATGCCTTCACAACGACCTACAAACTAATCTTTAATTGTATTTAGACTATAGTACTTTTTAAATTGTGGTTGTGTTAAGTGTTGTGTTTGTAAAATATGAATGGCAAATTGAGATTATTATTCTGTGTTCAGATGCATGGTGCTGATCTCCGTATAGAAACTCAAATATAGCTATGAAGTTCTGAAACTAATAACCCTTTAAGAGCCTAGTCTTGTGTGTGGGACACATTTAATGTGTCCAAATCAAACAAGCAGTTTCTAAGCGGGTACATTTATGTTTATAAAAATATGAATACAAATTTGAATATTGACAAATTGAGATTATTTTTGTTTGACCTAAGAGAAACAGAAAACACACTGCATACAATACACTAGATCAAGCTCTGTGTCATTATGTTGTAGCTTCACTCTTTTATGGTTATTAAGATCATGAGTTGCTCTACGGTTCTCAATAAGTTTGTGATGTTTCATTATATGTCATTATATGGGGAGGGGGTTATATGACTGTAACATGTCTTTATTCGAGATGATATATAGATCTTTATGTTAAGTTAACAAACGCGTCCTCATGCGATCATGCGTTTTTATGAGATTTTCCAATAATCGATAGTAGGCCTATGTATGCTATTACACAGACAGGAAGTATTAGCGGGTTTTATCATCAAATACAACACAACACATGACAGTATCAGTGAGTAAATGATGCACTCACCATATCTGGAGCAAAGCAAATGGAAAAATCAGCTGTAAGTTCAGCAAAGTTCCCCGTCCATCCTGGTGTGTGTTGATCAGAGCACCGACACACGGATATAATGACGCATCCCGCCGCTGATGTTACATTCGGTTTATAAACGTTCAATGAACCGATTGCGCGCGCGCCGAAGATCGCAGTGTGTTCGAGAGCTCTGTCTGCGGTGTGTGTCTCGCTCCCTGCGTGTGTGGCGCACTCAAGTGCGCACTAATGTGAAGAAACGTTCAATAAATGAGCGACCTGAAGTTCCTCCTCCTCCTGCTCATGTCCTCATCACGCGCGTGTAGCTCCATCCTGCTCTCTGTGTGTGTGTGTGTGTGTGTGTGTGTGTGTGTGTGTGTGTGTGTGTGTGTGTGCACGCGCTTTACAACCTCACAAATAGCGAAAGGTGAAAAACAGACGTAGAAAAATAACATTTTGAATGACTTATATTTTAGCTTTTTTTTTTTTAAATGTTTTTAAAATGTCCAAAACAAACTATAACAAATCGTATCCAAACATCTTAATAAGCATACTTAAATCACGTCTTAATAAATATGTAAAAATACAGAAAGGCAGGGGAAAGAATCAGCTCTGTGTAAAACCAACAGATAAGTCCATAATAGGAAAAACAAATGTGTGTTTGTGAAAGAGATACAACTCTATAACTGTTCAAAGAAAGTTAGATGATCAAATTTAAAAATTAATAATAATTTAGTGTTCGTTGTGCATTTCAGCAAATATGCTTGCACAAATTATTGATGTTAAAAAAATCTGTAGTCAAATAGGCCTACAATGCATGATTTGTAGCCAGTGTGAAATGATCAAATGAACTGGATGCTGAACATGCTGACTTCCGTTCCTCTTTTGCTGAGTTCCCCTTTACAGCGAGTTTTCATTTAAAATCAATGACTGTTTCATTTCAGAAGTGATTAAAAGAGGATAAACCATACCAGTACTAACGGAAATGTCCCCCGGTATGACAGCTCGTATCGGAGGGGTGTGTGTTTCCTTTAAATCCATTTCATACTTTCAAAGTATGTACTTAAATGTAAATATAACTTGTAAAATAATAATTTAGATTTTTTTGGTCACCCTTGTAAAAAAAAAAAGAAGAAAAAAGATTGTTTATAAACTACATTGTCACAAAATTAGGAGTAAGTACAATTATTTTAATATTTAAAAACTACATGTAAATGTCCTGTCTCTTTAAGAAAGTTGTTAAAAACATTAAGGGAACGAACTAAATATTCAGGACAAGCCATACAGGTTATGATAATGAAATTTCCTTTGTTTCCCACTACATGACAGATTTGTGAACTATAGTTTACAAGGCTTGCAAATAATCTGATAAGAGATGGTGATTCTGAACATGCCTTAAAGCTGCATTGTTATGTGTCATAATATGTTTATTCTCTCAGCAGTTCTCACAAAACTAACGTTCACACATTTGTCAGCAATCAAACATCTGATTAGACAAATGTTGTTCAACTGTAAATCATAACATTTTTATAATATAGCTTTTTGCAGTTAAGGCTTTCAGGTTTGTGTCTATACAGAAATTGAGTTTCAAAATAAAATGGCATAAAAAGTGTGACAACTAGCCCTGGTGTAACGTAATTAAATCAAAGACAGAAATCACCTTTACAATCACATTGTTGTGGATTTCCCTGTCGCAACACCCTATATCTGAAGGTCAAATCAAGTTCACACTATTACTGTTAAAAGAAACATCATCTGGTTACAATAAGAAGTGATGCAGACTGTGTGTGTGTGTGTGTGTGTGTGTGTGTGTGTGTGTGTGTGTGTGTGTGTGTGAGCGAGAGATGCTAGTAGATTTGATTTATTTCCAGAGATGGCAACAGTCTGGCTGCCAAGATAGAAAGGTAGAAAGACTCTGAATAAAGGCGAGCGAGAGCGTGGATGAGGAAAAATCCGGTAACCTTACCTATGATTGTAGTTAAGTAACGCAACCCAGACACAAATTTGTCTGCCCGTGATTCATTTTTGCAAGGAGGGTGGCCGATCTCCATGCTTTCAGTGGAATGTGCGGCTAAAGAAGAAAATAAAAGCAGCCATTGTCTTTATCTTTATTTCTCTCTTGGAGTTTTGTTGAGCCGGTCAAACACGCTGCGAACAGCAAGAGATCAGGGAGAGTTTCCTCCCAATTCACCAGTTCACTTCTGTCTACCATTCCTCATGAGCAAAGAACTAGAACCCATTTCCAAAACATCATGTAAATATTCCCCACAAGAGATGAAGTTTGTTTCTATTTAAGTCTGCATTCAGCTGATGCCAACACTAATATTAAGGCCTTGAAGCAGTAGTGAATATATTTAGGTTAAAGCTGAGTGTCACATTTATCATTCTTTATAACCTCAAACGTTTATATCGTTTATATCGTTTATTTTATTCCTCAAATCATCATCTTGTTGATGAGAGGTGTGCTGTTACTTTACTAATCTGTGACTGTTTTCAGAGGGTTTTCATCTTGAGGACTCATTTGACTTTTGAAGCAACCTAGCACCCAGAACACATTGGGAGCGGATTGGCAATGCCCTAGTAACACTCCAAAAAAGACTTTTGCCAGCAATTGCCTGGCAAACACATAGCAACATGCTAAAAAACACTCCTGTTCACACCTGGCATTGAGATGCGTTTTGGTCGATCGGATCACAAGTAGATGAGGGGGACACATTCCCGTCTCTTTGGTCCACTTTCAACCACTTCTGTCCTGATTTCTTCGAGGGGTGGGGCTATGGCCGGGTAAATGTAAGTTTTTTTTCAGATCTTTCGATCTAAGGGACAAAATAAACTCTTTACATATGAACAAGGAGACAATGGGAAAAATCAGGAATGGAGAGAGAACATTGTTCTTGGTACACCAAACTTGGGTCTTCAGCTGATTAAGTTTAAGGGGTTAAAGGGGTTAATTAAAGGGGTCCTATAATGCCTTTTTCACAAGATGTAATATAAGTCTCAGGTGTCCCCAGAATGTGTCTGTGTAGTTTCAGCATGGATTATTTATTATAGGATGCGTTGTTTTGAAAGCCCCCTATTTGGCTGTTTTCATGTGTGTCTCTTTAAATGCAAATTAGCTGCTGCTCCCCGCCTACTTTTGCCATGGGGGTAGAACTGGTAAACCTGCTTGCGAAAACAAAATGGCGGCACTGTGGGTGAAAAAGTACAGATTAAGGGGTGGGAATATTATAAGAAGATCCCCTTCCTACATCACTAGGGGAGGGAAATCTGAGCGGCTCGTTTCACATGCATGCAGAGAAAGGCTTACCAAAACAAAGTTATTGGTTTGTCCCTTTTCACTTTTTCAGTAGGCGGAGAGAAGAGGGTCTTTTAGTAGCTGTTCGAACACATTTGATCACATGATGAGTGTCTACACAACGAAAGCAATCCCGCGAATGCGTTTTCTACCACTTCTGGTAGTGGTCGAAAGTCAACAAGCTCCTTTACACCTGTATTTAGCATCGTCCACTTGTGATCTGAATCCGATCAACCAAAAGTACCAGGTGTAAATAGGGCCAGAGTTCCTCAGAAACCCAATAGCAACACCCTATCAATGTGGTAGCAGCTTTTTCGCATGATTGAAGTAAATGTCATAAAGAACAACTCCTTTAATGTACTCGAGTCTCAGTGCGGCACTTATAAACACAGTAGAGCCCTTCACAGCAGGGCATTCTTCTGAACTAATAAACTCTCTCTCTCTCTCTCTCTCTCTCTCTCTCTGTCTGTGGTGGTTCTGTGAGTGGTTAGTGGAGTGTGTGCTAGTCCTCTATCCCCTCACACGCAGGTTGCTCCTCTCCACCCCACTTGTGCCCCTCTTGTCCGTGGAATGTGGAAATCATTTCCCCCTTAATTTTATAATGGAGGTGGGGGGGAGGCCTCTCTTTGGTTCAATTTTCACCAACACCATAAAAAACAGCGGTCGTAAGAACAGCGCGGACATCTGTTTTTTCCATCGCCAGGACTTTAATGATCAGGTAATAAAAGTTTCATTTGACAGAAATTACAACAGATGTTTCAGCCGATAAAGTTCAGATAGAAGCGATCTCTGTGGAGACCCCGCTGACCTGACGGGCCCACCTCCACTACATACCGCCACAACAAACCCCTTAAAAATCACTGCCAGTTTACTTCCACTGCCATGTCTACACATTAAAATAGAGGATTTTCTCCTTTTTTTTCTTGACTTTTGAATTGTCTGGTTTGTCGGGTTTTGAGAACCCTGGGTAAATGTTCATATTTGCATATTTATAATATTAAAGGGGTCATGAACTGGATTGTTTTATTGTTTTATAATGTTTCCTGGGGTGCACTTATAATGTTAGTATGATTTTTAACATCAAAAATGGTAATAATTTAGAAATAAAAGGCATTTTCACAGATCTATGGCATTATATTTAGATCTATGGCATTATATTTAGATATATGGCATTATAATCAGAATTATGGCATTATATTTAGATCTATGGCATTATATTTAGATTTGTGGCATGAAAGGTTGCAGTGATCTCGTCATTGTAACTTGATTTCTGCACACCAACTAATGCTCTCATCATAACTAACAGTGCAAACACAATGTAAATAAGAGATTCCTTGATTATTAGGGCGCGAGTCCTGAACTGATAAACTCGCACTGTTTGATTGACAGCTCCAGTGATGGCAAAGGAAGCAATCTTTGATTGTTTTCTATATATAATTTAATCTCAGTTTAAATAATAGATTATTTTCATCCTACTGAGAGAAACAATGTGAAGTTGAGCGTTTAGTCACTGGTTTGATTTACTGACACACAGACAAAGAACATCTAACTGTACATGAATCATTACATATCAGAAATCACTGGTCTCAGATCAGGCGTTATTAACAGGGTCACTCACATGTTGTGGCATTACTGTTGAGTCCATATCGTAAAATCGGTTTGTAAAGCCTGCGCCAAAATTGTGACTGATTTACCAAAGAATTCACAGTGAAATGTAGCGAATACAAATACATAATGCTCATCTGAGACATTCACATTGTTGAATATAAATAAAATAATCACATTCCTAGCATTAGGATCCTTTGGAAGGTAATGTTATTTTCTGTTATTTTCCGCTCTTCTCTCCTTGTCATCTCACTAACACACCAGTAGGCGGGGCCAAAGTTGCAATGATGAAGTAGGCGTTAATCTTCTTCTACAGAGGCGCTCTTTCACCGACCTATTATAGGCACATTCCACAATGAGTTGTTTGCTAGGCTTGGCTACAATAAAAGCTGTTTTTGGACTAACAAGGATATTTTCAGTTCAGAAACTTACAGGATATTCTTATTTCTGTCAGGACCACTATCGTCAAAGATGATTCATTTACTAATAGCATATAGTTTGGATTGCCGGTATGGTTCTGTTCTGGGCAAGAACTCCCTGCGCATTCATGAAGCCTAGCATGGATAAGAGCAGGGAGAGCAGGAATAACCCCCCTTAGGGTAACAGAACAGAACCAGCATAATGTATTGCAGATATCATTAATGTTGATATTTAACATGCAAATTTATTCAGAATTTAGTCTGATTCAAGGGGAATTAGAATACCAAATCCTGACTGACGAGAGGTGGAGCTGGGGGTGGAGGAGGGTAAATGAGCTCTGGAGAATGCAATAGCTGCTGATAGTATTGAAGTAGCTATATACACTCACCTAAAGGATTATTAGGAGCACATACTAATACTGTGTTTGACCCCCTTAATTCTACGTGGCATTGATTCAACAAGGTGCTGAAAGCATTCTTTAGAAATGTTGGGCCATATTGATAGGATAGCATCTTGCAGTTGATGGAGATTTGTAGGATGCACATCCAGGGCATGAAGCTCCCGTTCCACCACATCCCAAAGATGCTCTATTGGGTTGAGATCTGGTGACTGTGGGGGCCATTTTAGTACAGTGAACTCATTGTCATGTTCAAGAAACCAATTTGGAATGATTCGAGCTTTGTGACATGGTGCATTATCCTGCTGGAAGTAGCCATCAGAGGATGGGAACATGGTGGTCATAAAGGAATGGACATGGTGAGAAACAATGCTCAGGTCAGCCGTGGCATTTAAACGATGCCCAATTGGCACTAAGGGGCCTAACATGGGCCCAGAAAACATCCCCCACACCATTACACCACCACCACCAGCCTGCACAGTGGTAACAAGGCATGATGGATCCATGTTCTCATTCTGTTTACGCTAAATTCTGACTCTGATTGGTTGTAGGTCTATCCAATTGAGGTCTTCCCTGGTTCGATTGAAACACGCCCCATAATCATAAGATATTGCGCTGTGGCTGGTATTGCACGTTTGTTCGCTTAATTTCACCGGAATCATTTGTAAACAAGACACAGGATGAGACTGGATTTGCAGACATATTGAGATTAAAACACAAAGCTGTGCCTTCTATATTGAATCAAACACGCCCCATAATCACTGCCCAATGGAGCCGTATCAGATTCATATTCTGACTAGAATTGAGTATGACGACGTCAGGCTACTCTTTAACAACATTGATTAGACAAACCATGTTTGACCAGTTTTACTATTTTCTTCAAATGCATGCTAAAATAACTATACAAAGTGCATAAATGTTTAATGAGGTTAGCCATGTTTAATTTAGAGTGATTATCTCTTCCTAGGCAACTTACTATAACAATCTAGTATCACATTTAGCAATGCCATTTGGGTTTTAACTGCTGATTCTCTGAAAAGGGTCTTGAAAAATAGCAATGGGGAAGAGTTAATTTCAGTGGTCCACTTTAGACATTCTACTATTAGTAACTCTGTACCTACATGTCAACTAGCAGTCATTAGAGTATTAGTAGACTGTCTGCTTAATATTTGCTAACACTTTATTTTGATTTTCCACCAACAGCATTCTACTAACTGTAAGCAACTTTGCAACTACAAATCAACTTTTTCTACTGAGCATAACCATAACCGAGCAGTCTACTAATACTCTAATGTTAGTTGACATGTTGCACAGTTAGTAGAATGTCTTAAAGGGGTGATGAATTGAGAAATCAACTTTCCCTTGAGCCTTTGATATATAAAAGTTTATCATGCATAAGAATATCATGTACGTTTCGGAGCTGAAAACTTCCTTGTTAGTCAAAGAAAAGCTTTTATTGACACGAGACCCAGAAAACGCTCAATCTCAAAATATGTCGACCCTTGACGTCATCGTATGTTGAAAAGCCGTCTCAACAAATATGAATGCCTGCTTCTGTAGTCCTGCCCACCAACTTGTGGAGCAAAACGGATCGCGCTACAGAGCAATAAACATGACGAAAAGCTGGTATTGCACGTTTGTTCGCTTAATTTCACCGCGGAATCATTTGTAAACAAGACACAGGATGAGACTGGATTTGCAGACATATTGAGATTAAAACACAAAGCTGTGCCTTCTATATTGAATCCAACAGGAATGGTGCAACAAAAATGAGAAAAAAACAGATACATTAGAAATAAACCTAATTAAGGATAACTTACCAGGCTGTCACAGGCTGTAATACCCTTTCTTTATGAGGTGTTCTTGGTTCATTGTCCTGCGATTCAGGATCAGATTCTGGGTCGAACATGTATGGGCGAAACATTACGGTTGCCATTTTTTTCATGGACAGTTTCAAAACAATTTAAAAGGGGGAGCTGAAAACTCAGCGTTCAGGAGAGAGGCTCAAAACCATGGTAAAATACTATTACTTATTCATTATGATGTTTTTGATTGTAAAAACCATGCAAATTTAATAAGTTGACGTCAACAAAAACAAAAGCCAGTTCATGACCCCTTTAAAGGTACGATTTCTGAGAAATGCTGTTGATATTTGAAATGACCAGAACAAACGCGTCCCTACCCCAAATAATCACATCCCTATCGTGATAGCGCCGCTCCTAAAATCACAAACACACTATGCAAAACAGACAACTCCCCCTTAATGAGTGTATACACCCCTACTGCTGATTGCCTACAAGCGTGTTTTGGTGCTCGATCTGATCCACTTCTCAGAAATCACTTACTGCACCTTTAAGTGGAACACGGAAATAAAGTGTAACCTACCAGGGTGAAACTTTTCTTAACCAAGAGTTTAAAATAGTCCTATAATGGGCTTAAGAAATGTATTTTCTCAGAAATCTGAGCGAAAAAGGTGTGTACAAATCTTTGTATCTCCGGTATGTAGGCTTAAAAACAAATAAAGAAACGTTTCCAAGTATGTTCTGTCAAATATGCACTGATTCAAGAGTGCCTTGCAGGAAGGTATTTGATACAAACACAGCTCTATTATCCCATGAAGTCGTATTCAGTCTCGTCTTGTCGACTGATGTGAAAAATGCCATTCTGGAATCAGTGAAACATCACAAAAACAAGCACACGCACAACAGATATTGAAGAGACGCCAGTGACGCAGACATGAAGATTTGATGAAAATTAAAACCTTAATCAGCGTCAGAGGTCAGTCTTTACTTTTGTTGTTTGTCACAAATCCATTGGCCTTTTAGGCATGATAAATAGCTTTACATTGCCAAAATATGAGGAATATTGCATGAATATTCAGATCTGAATATTGCATGAATATAGTAGATTTAGGGCTTAATTCCCCCACTAAATAGAGACATTATAGATACAAATTTGAATGAATATATAATGTAACTATCACTACTTCTTTGAAAAATAAACTAAATGTTTTTAAATGGTCCTGCAATGTGAGAAACAAATCCCTTTAAAGCACAAATGTTCATTATCTCTCTCCATAGGTTGAGTGCTCAATAATGGCATGCACGATAATACTGTTTTAGAGAGAGTATACCTTCATCACACCGTAGGACATGACAACTTTCTAGAAGTATTTTGTTTGAGCTATCTATCTATAAACATATGACCAACCATTTCAATAATTTGTTCTGCTTTTTCAGTGATATTCCCATGGTTTTCTTGGACATGGCGTTTGATTGGCACCTGTTCTGGCCTGATGAAATTAACAGCCCCCAGATGATTTATAATAAACCCGGGCCACGAGCAGTCTGAACGCTTTACGACAGATCAGGACTGTGTGAAAGTGCGAGTGTGTGTCTTTCACAGTGCGTCTCATCTCTTTTTCCCGGCCCAGCCCCAGAGGTGAGACAGATACGTTCACACATTTCATTTTGTGGTTCCCACGGCAGTCAAAAATGCACCTGACCCCGAGGCTCATGTACTGGGGGATTTTTTTTATATCCTGCTCTTAAAGGAGCAGCCATGACTAATGCGTGTTTTACTGTCTCCATTATGCTGCTGGCTATTATGAAGTTTCATGCAATGGGACTGGATGTGTGTGTGTGTGTTCGGGTTCAGCAAAACACATCCTCTGTCATGTTTGTCCTCTGTCATCTATGTACGTCTTTGAATGTATGTGCACCGTATATTATCATTTTTTCACCATTATTTCAATGTATCATGAAGTGCTTTTGTGTAACTTCCCCTTTTGCGTCCCATGAAGAACACAGACCCAGCAAACAGGGAACATTATCTGAACTTTGGCAACAAGTTATGAAATTATGACAACTTTACTTCAAAACGTTAACATTATACATGTTTCAGAATGTTCTCTTAACATTTGTGTGACTAAAAATACTGGATATTTTGAACATTAAGAGAACATTCAGAATTAAAGGATTAGTTCACCCAAAAATAACTATTCAAAAATATAATTTATTCATCCTCATGTCGTTCCAAACTCGCAAGACTTTCGTTCATCTTCGGAACACATATAAAGATATTTTTGATGAAATCTGAGAGCTTGCTGTCCTCCATTGACAGCTGCGCAACTACCACTTTGACACTTCAAAAGTTCATACAGAGATCATAAAACGAATCCATATGAATTGAGCGGTTTAGTCAAAACTTTCTGAAGAGACTTGATCACATTATATGAGGAACAGATTGAATTTAGGCGTTTATTCACATATTAACATTCATGAACTTGCACATCATTTCCGGATTACGCATCATGTTTGAGCTTCAGAAAGAACCAATGACATTCATTCTTGTGTTACGCATCACGTTTGAGCTTCAGCAAGAACCAATGAGGTTCATTCTCGTGTTACGCATCACGTTTGAGCTTCAGCAAGAACCAATGACATTCATTCTTGTGTTACGCATCACGTTTGAGCTTCAGCAAGAACCAATGAGGTTCATTCTCATGTTACGCATCACGTTTGAGCTTCTGCAAGAACCAATGAGGTTCATTCTCGTGTTACGCATCATGTTTGAGCTTCAGCAAGAACCAATGAGGTTCATTCTCATGTTACGCATCACGTTTGAGCTTCTGCAAGAACCAATGAGGTTCATTCTCATGTTACGCATCACGTTTGAGCTTCTGCAAGAACCAATGAGGTTCATTCTCGTGTTACGCATCATGTTTGAGCTTCAGTTTATGTTTGCGGATCAATGACTACATTTTTATAAAAACCTAAATTAAATCTGTTCATCGTAAAAAAGCGTTCAAGTGTCTTTGTTTAAAAAATGTGGACTAAACCTCTCAATTCATATGGATTAGTTTTACAATCTCTGTATGATTTTTTGAAGTGTCAAAGTGGTAGTTGCGCAGCTGTCAATGGAGGGACAGAAAGCTCTCAGATTTCATCAAAAAGATCTTCACGAGTTTGTGTGATATATATATAATCTTAGAAAAAGTGGTAAACAGATTTGGCTTGCTGTCTGCTATAGAGGGGCTTGGAGAGGATATTCTATCCGAGCTCCGATTGCCCCCTCTGAAACAGGCAAAAAAGGAGGAGCTGGGGAGGAGGAGGGATGCTGCAAGAACTAACAGTGGGAAGAGGTAAGCTGCTGGTTTTATACCTTGGTATTAATTGGAAGATTAGATGGGCGTACTCGTCCTGAAATTACGTTTATGTAATTCATTTGTGTTCCGAAGATGAACAAAAGTCTTACAGGTTTGGAACGACACGAGGGTGAGTAAATAACGACAAAAACTAACCATTTAATGGGAACGTTAGCAATTGTTCTGAGAACATATTTTTGTCAGTTGGGGAAACCGAAAAAGAGGGTGAGTAAAAGATGACGGTGTTTTAATTGAGCTTGTTCTCGTGTGTGTGTGTGTGTGTGTGTGTGTGTGTGTGCGTCTATGTATCTGTATCCTCCCCTCAGGCATAGGCGACTGTTAGGAAATGAATAGAGGCTGTTCTCAATAGCTTTGTGTTTCTGTTTGTTTGTGCCCTCTGTAAGCTGGGTGTTGGTAGGAGGGGCTCTGAGAAAGATGGCGTTTCACATGGCCACAGGGGCTGAAGCATTGTTAACCAAACAATACAGCAGGTCCTGGCATTAGCACGTCTCTGTTTAAGAGCTGCCAAACAACAGTTGCCTTCCCAACAGCATCGCAAGCCTGCAACTGAAACGTGCGGGTAAACTCGCAATCCATTCGCAGGAATATCAGGTCATACAATACATCGAAAAATAGGCGTGAAAGCAGTAAACATGCAATGCAACTACATTTTAATAATGGATAAATGATGAAGTGGTTTTGATCACATTTATATATATATATATATTTTTTAATTATATTCTAGTTTTACATTATTTATAATATATTTATTGTATGTATGATATATAATTGTATTTGTTATTCTGAGGTTCATCTTTCATCGCTCATAGTTCTTAGTTAAGTTATTTGATTATCAACTTAATTTATCATGATCGATTATCAGTTTGATTTTTGATGGTATTGCTTGAGTTACTGAAATCTCAGACCTTTGATTTCAGGGAATCTTGGCAAATCTGAGCACAGATTGAAATCACAGAGAATTCTTCTGAAACTCCAGATGAAACGGGTGAGATTACTCTGGCCTTTTTTTTTTTTTAGGAGAATCATCTGAGAAGCTTGAGATAAAATCTCATTTGGGTCTGAGAATCAGTTGAGATATCACAGGTGATCTCTTTATTCTGTCGGACAGGCTCTCATATTCTCTTATACAGAACTGAATGCTGTTTTAATGCACATTAGCAGGCTTGAAAAGGTAAAGAAACACTATCCTAACTGAATAGAAACCAAAGAGAAGAAATGGTGGAGTACGAACTTTCAGCGCTGCTCAGTGGCCACATTTTTCACTCAAGATGTCAGTCCTTTCAGCCTCCATCAATACCAAAGCCACTAACGGTGATCTCTGGCACACCGTCCTTATGGCGTATCAATAACCTGACTGCACTAATAGAAAGACCTGGGCACTTAAAACCTTTTAACTAGTCCTGTAATTAAGTTAGCCTGATCACAGTGGCATGAAATATTGATATGTTATTGGATTCCTATCAGCTTTGAGGAATTATTAATAATAGATTACCCATCTGGTGGCTGGAAATGGATGTAAACCTCAGGACGCCCGTTTGTTAACAACCTCTCAATCAAATCCTAAAAGAAGGAGAAGAAAAAAAAAGCATTTTTTATGTCAATAGCTGTGCTTTGAAACACTTTGAAATATATATGAATATATATACAATATATATGAATAGTGTAAAAATATTTTCTTCTCAGATCTGTGTTCAATAAGTTATATTTATTTAATGTATTTTAATTATTTTTTAATTATATATATACTTAGATGTGCATATATAGTAAATGTTATTTATTTGTACGTTTTTATTTATTAACAGTATTTATTTTATATATATTTTATTTTTATATTAGATGTGCATTTTTTATATTGCATATAAATAATAAATACTATTGCATATTATTTTTTACATTTTTATATATTTTTTAAAATTAATCTAAATTAATATATGTTCATTTAAAGTACATATAAAAAATACAAATAAATATAATTTGGTAGAAACTAAATTCATGGAAAATGTAACCCATGATGTTGATGTTGCTAACATTATGCTCTACCAGATGAGCTCGAGTGAGTAAATGGGAAACGTTTAAGTCTGGCACGCTGTCTTTATAAATGAAAATGATATGTTTGGCTGCTCTTAGATTAAACCTTCCACTGCATGAGGCTTGATGGCATTTATGAAATGTGTGGTGAACTAAAGAACAAAGGACAAATCTTAAATAAGATAAGTTGACTTTAAAGAAATCATAAATTGCGTTGGAGTTGTGTCGGTCATGGCAGTCTTGTTCTAATTACATGTGGTTTGACAGGCGTTCCAGGATCTTCCCCTCACAGACGCCATGGTGGACACACACACACACACACACACACACACACACACACACACACACACACACACACACACACACACACACACACACACACACACACACACACACACACACACACACACACACACACACACACACACACACACACACACACACACACACACACACACACACACACACACACACACACATGTTTGTTTTTGTGAAATGTGGGACATTCCATAGGCGTAATGCATTTTATACTGTACAAACCGTATTTTCTATCCCCCTACACTGCCCCTGCCCCTAAACCTACCCATCACAGGAGACTGTGCAGTTTACTTTCTGTGATAAAAACCTCATCCTGTGTGATTTATAAGCATTTTGAAAAGTGAGGACATGGGGAACGTCCTCATATTTCACCCTCTTTTTGTAATACCTGTGTCATACCCATGTCATTATACACATTTGTGTCCTGATATTTCACAAAAACATGACACACACACACACACACACACACACACACACACACACACACACACACACACACACACACACACACACACACACACACACACACACACACACACACACACACACACACACACACACACACACACACACACTACACACACACACACACACAACACACACACACACACACACACACACACACACTGCCCCTGCCCCTAAACCTACCCATCACAGGAGACATTCTGCATTTTTACATTTTCAAAAAAATATCACTTTTCCATTTTTGTGTGATTTATAAGATGTTTTCCTCATGGGGACCAAAAAATGTCCCCACAAGGACAAGGATTTTGGATATTGCCATCTTTGTGAGGACATTTTGTCCCCATACCGTAGGGATTACCAGTCCACACACACACACACACACACACACACACACACACACACACACACACACACACACACACACAGCACATAAACTCACAGAGCGTGACCGCAGCTCCACTGGAGACACATGCCCTGTTAAAGCTCAAAGGACAAACACTGTTTGAACGTGAAGGTCAGAAACTACATGGGTTTATTTGTGACAATGAATGTCTGACTGTACATTTTGTACATATTTGGACTATTTTACCCAATAGTTGCATTTATGTTTATGCATGCCATAATATGTTGTTGCTATTTGATGACTCACTTTTCATCAGTATTGGTTACGGAAGCATTTTTTCTCCATTCATTTAGTCCACAGGATTGACAAAAATGTCAGCAATAAAAAGTCTTCTTGAACCAAACCATCCAGCTGAATTTGCCAAACCAGACAACTTTAATATGAATCAAGAAGCATATGAAAATCTAAAAAAAAGTCAAAGATACAATCTATTTTACAATTATATATATATTTACAGCTATTCCTCACATCATGCATTATGAATGACATAAATCAAAAACCATGGCACAATATAAAACTATTGACTAAGTTATTTATTATGAAAACAATATTTGAGGTTTAAATGCTGGATCTGACAGGCATGGGTCAATACTTATAAAAAGCTGCCTTTATAGATCTATATATATGACTGTCAAAAATAACAGCTTATGATGTGCATAATGAAAGACTAGACATATTTTACTATAATAAAGTTGTTGTAAAAAACAATGTGCATTTATTCAAAGCAGCTTTTTCAAAAGTGCTATACAAATAAAGAAAACTTATTGCATAAGATTCATTAGAGTATGAATATGTAAGTAGTTTGATTATGTCATGTGCAATGCTTCATGGGAGTTTTCTTGTATGGCAGAAATGCTGTTCTTATTTAAGTTGAAATACACTGATTTGTGTCTTCTGCAAAAGCAAATATCATCACGGTCTGGCTTGATTTATTGCTAAATATCAGTTCTTTGTGGAGAAAAATGAATGTGAATTTGACTGTTGTGCTGTGAATACAGACAGAAGAATGTTTCCTTCAGACTGCAGGTGAAAGTGACGTGAGAGAAAGTACCTGTC
Organism: Gobiocypris rarus; assembly: GCA_023029165.1. Classification (NCBI taxonomy): domain Eukaryota; kingdom Metazoa; phylum Chordata; class Actinopteri; order Cypriniformes; family Gobionidae; genus Gobiocypris; species Gobiocypris rarus. Next base: position 2,963,606 of record CM040921.1, on the reverse strand, counting down.
CCGAGCTGATGCAGGTTCTCATGGTGTCGAGGCGCTGATGAGCCTCAGTGGGAGGAGTTTTCACATAGGTTTGAGTGACAAGGGAAGGCCAGAGAGAGAGAGAGACAGAGTTTGGGAAATCTTCAGCCTAGAGCCAGTTGGCGAACAGGAGAGGAAATGCAGAGAATGCTTTTTTTTTTGTTCTCACACCTTCGTATTCTCTCGTCACCTGGGGCGTTGAGAAGCGCCGAACACCCCCGCTCACCTGCTCTGCCCTGCCCTCGCTTGTGTGTGAGAACAAAAATAGTCTAAGGTCTCTGTCTCTCCCCCTTTTCCCTCAGTTTCTTTCACGCTCGCGCCAAAACCACCTGAGGCGCGCTTCTTTATAAGACACTGTCAGAAATGAACTTACTCCCCGACCTCTCTCCAACCTGCTTTTAAGATCAATATTAATGCTTGAAGCAAATGACCTCTGCATGGCCTTTCACCCCAACTGACCCACACATATTCACTAGAACAACATTAGACCTGTTCCAATATGAGCTGCCTACAGAGACAGTATGAGGCATATAGGCACTTTCCAACATGAAGGCGCTCACACAAAGGCACATATATAATACCATATATATAATACCAATTGTTATTTTTTTTTATCTATATATGAAGAGTTCAGATGCAAAAGCCTCTAAAAGCCACTTCGGTCAAAAATGAGATGACGATACTGGATGCGTGCTCTCCGCATATAGTAGCTATACGTTCATAAAATACTTTCACAAAATCTCAGCCTATTCAGAAGTACTGGTACTTGAGTAGAAACCTATACATGGAAGCCTGACAAAAATGCTTATTTTAAAGATAACAACATCAGATTGAACTCTTCATATATATATATATATATATACCAATCAGGCATAACATTATGACCTTTCTGTCTAAAATTGTATTGGTCCCCTTTTGCTGCCGAAACAACCCTGACTCGTCGAGGCATGGACTCCACTAGACCCCTGAAGGTGTGCTGGGGTATTTGGCAAGATTTTAGCAGCAGACTTTAAGTCCTGTAAGTTGCAAGGTGGGGCCTCCATGGATCGGACTTGTTTGTTCAGCACATCCCACAGATACTGCGGCTGACTGGTCTGCGGTTATGCCACCCCAAACACAACAAACTGTGATGCACTGTGGAGCCTGATCACACGAAAATGCGTATCAATAATATGAGTTTGAATGAGTTTTGGCGTGCATATGGTATGCAGTTTTTCGTGTGCATATGATATGCACTTTATGGCGTATACGCACGAACCCCCACCTTAAGCCTACCCAAGAGTGTGTCATATACACGTCATAAAGTGCGTATCATACCCACATGAAAAAATACTATAGTATATTATAGTAAAACGATTCTAGTAAATACTATAGTGTTTTTGAACCATCCTATAGTAAATATACTACAGTAAATTAACTAAGTGTTGTAAATCCTATAATATACTACAATTTACTGTAGTATATTTACTATTGTATGGTTCAAAAACACAGTAAAGTATTTACTAGAGTAATTTTACTGTAATTTTACTATAATATACTATAGTATTTTTTCATGTGGGTACACGCGAAAAACTGCGTATGCATGCGCCAAAACTCATTTTGACGAATACATTCCACGACATTGCACACTTGTATTATTGATACATATTTCCATGTGATCGTGTTGGTTTGATCGGACCACACGGGCCAGCCTTCGCTCCCACGTGCATCAATGAGCCTTGGCCGCCCATGACCCTGTCATCGGTTCACCACTGTTCCTTCCTTGGAGCACTTTTGATAGATATTGACCACTGCAAATTTATCTTAACAAGTCAAATATTTACCAAGTGTTATATTTTTTCAAGTGTTTTTGCATATACATGGAAACAACATTACCGAAATGCCACAGAAGTGAGAAAGTCATACAGGTTTAGAGCAATGAGGGTGAATAAATGATGACAGAATTTTTGAGTGAACTGGCCCTTTAAACTGTATTCTCAGTCTCTGAAAGTTCTATATATGCAGTTTTCCATCTGAAGTAAACTGATCTTGTTTTAAGGATGTTTAAATAGTGTTTCTGGAAAAACAAGACACAGATAAGAGTTCTGATTTTGCTGTTGGTCTTCTCTGACAATAAGTAGTTTTGACAGTAACATGTAGAAATGAACGTTTCAGGTGACTTACAAGTGCTGTGATTGACAGCAACATTTAAACGTTGGAGACACTGTAACAGAATATGACAAATCTGAATCAGACTGAGCTCTGATATTTCTCACGATGAGCCACAATTCTTTTGTTATTGAGTAGCAATTATGTACAAAGATTTCTTACACACGTATTGCTTTTTCATTGCTCAATTATGTTTCATTTAAATATCTCAGATGTTTTTTTTAAACATGACAGACCCAAATGAGTCAATATACAGTAAGATTAGATCGCTATCAAATGAATGTGGACAGCTGCTCAGATCATGAGATGCATATCGAGATGTTGACAATCTGAGCACAGTTTGAGATCTCTTCTGAAACTCTAAAAAGACACGATTGAGATTACTGAGGTCTTTTTCTCATGCAGGAGAAACAGCTGAGAAGCAATTAAGTCTCCATTTGTTCTCCCTTTAATCGTATCTCTATCTAGACGAGACAACTGCCTGCCATATTAAAGATCTCATTCGATCCAGAGTCGTGATTGTTCTCTCCTGTGGGTATTTTCCCAGTCACTCGTGTCGTAAAACATCTTTTGTGTGTTTGGATACGGCCTGTGTTCTGTGTATGACAGCACAACAATGGGGAAATTCCCCAAAGTTTTCTTCTGGACATAATAACAGTCACCCGATAGGAGTACAGCAGAACTAGTTAACATCAGCCACTAGCTAAACAAAGATGCTTTTTGAGGGCAAATAGGAAAAAGTGAAAAGAGAACAAAGTCTTCCGTGAAAGCCCAGCTAGCAAAAATAGGTTGTAAAAATAATGTGTAAAGTTTAGCTAGCATTCCCAATAAGTTATAAAACATAATATCTGGGTTTTCCCTGAGTGTTTAGAATGTCTAGTCTTTTGAACATTTAAAAAAAAACGTGTTGGTTGCGAATATAAAAGCAACATTCCATTTTATGGGAATGTTACTTTTGAATGTTCTCTGAAAATTCTAAAACATTCTGCAGAAAGTTGTAACATGCCAGATGAACGTCCAACTAAAAGCGTGTCCGGTAAAAACGTTCCATGAACGATAACGTTTTTAGAAAATTATAAACTGAAGACCAGATATCTGGAGGAACGTTGGGAAACTTCAAAAAAAACGAGATATAGGCGGTTATGAAAAGTAAAGCAATGTTTTGTTGAATAACCACCCAGAATTCAGGTCTTCGTCCATCTCTGGGCTTAAACTGCACAGGGGTTGTAGGTGAACAAACATCTCCACTGAGATCATAACACTCCACCCTTAAACCTCCTCTGTTTTTCTCTTTAAATCCACATCACTGCACTGTCTGACATTTTTGCTTGCTGCTCTATGTTCATTTTGGAGAAAAAAAAAAAACCCTGGTTGCTTTCTTTGCCGGGTCCATCAAACCCTACAAACACTCTGGAAAACAAAGCAAATCTCTTTTAGCTTTAATAAGAGTGAGCTGCGGTCGAGAGGTCGTTCAGACTGCGTCCACTTCGTCTGGCAAACAATTAAAAGTTGTTTTGATGGTTTGGGCTTGATTGAACTCATACAGAAACGACTTTTTGTTATGTCTGGAGCAAAATATGAAAATATGGCGCCTTTATTGAGGAAATTAAATTCACTGTGTCATGTGAGGCCAGAAGGGAAGGACACTCCCTTTGTGAGCTCATCAAAATGGAAACACGCAGATAGCCGAGCGTCTGCTGTGGTAACGTCAGTCAGTCACACATGAGAGACAATGAGACTTTTTTTTAATCAGTATTTTTGTTCACAAAAATCCTTGAAACAAGAGATGTTTACTTGAGAAGCAAAACTGATTGATACCTATAGGCAACTGCTGTACCTTCCAAGGGTGCATCTATGAATACAACTCAGCTCTGGCAAGCACATTATGTGGACATAGTTTATAGTATATGCACCAATAATGCATAACATTATGACCACTGACAGGTGAAGTGAATAACACTGATTATCTCTTCATCACGGCTCCTGTAAGTGGGTGGGATATATTAGGCAGCAAGTGAACTTTCTGTCCTCAAAGTTGATGTGTTAGAAGCAGGAAAAATGGGCAAGCGTAAGGATTTGAGCAAGTTTGACTGTGTGATGTTCTTCTGGGAAACTTTGGGTCCTGCCATCCATGTGGATGTTACTTTGACACGTATCACCTACCTAAGCATTGATGCTGACACCCTTTCATGGAAACAGTATTCCCTGGTGGCTGTGGCTCTTTCAGCAGGATAATGCACCCTGCCACAAAGCAAAAATGGTTCAGGAATTTTTGAAGTGTTGACTTGGCCTCCAGTTCCCCAGATCTCAATCCAATCGAGCATCTGTGGGATGTGCTGAACAAACAAGTCCGATCCATGGAGGCCCCACCTTGCAACTTACAGGTCTTAAAGGATCTGCTGCTAACTTCTTGGTGCCGGATTCCAAAGCACACCTTCAGTGGAGTCCATGCCTCGATGGGTCAAGGCTGTTTTGGCAGGAAAAGAGGGACCGAAACAATATTAGGACATAATGTTATGCCTAATTGGTGTATACAGTATATAATTTGTAATAATATTTTGATTCATTAATGATTTGATTAATGATTTGATACTTATTTTAAACCTATTTTATTATTTTGGCCTATTGTATTAATGTCTTTTTATTTTAACTTTTTTATTTTGTTTGTAAACACAATCATGCCAATAAAGTACTTTAAAATAAAAAATTTTAATCAATATAATGATTTAAATTGAAGTATTATCATGTGATTGTAGTGTGTGGTACCATGAACATCATCCTACTTTGTGAATTTACCAGAAAATAAGTGTTTTATCAAATACAATTTTGCTCTTCATCTAAACTGATCTTGTTTTAAAGATTTTTACAGGAAAGACCACCTGTCACATTAAAGATCCAGCTGTAATTATGACTCTTATGACCCCACTCTACTTCCTGATGAAAAATGAAAATCTAATAAACAGAAAAGGCAAACACAAGCGTGCTAAAAGGCATCACTTCCACAAACACAAAAACAAAGACTGACAGGATGAGGAAGCAACCAGAGGGGACGGTGAAGAAAAATATCAGAGTGGTATTTGGCAAAGAAGCTCTTAAGTAAAGCAAACACGGCCCGTCTGAGCAGAACCATCTGTGGAGAGCGAGCACTGGCATCTGGGAGGAGAATAAAACGCTGCTAATAGAAATAATAACCGGCAGGGTCTTCCATAAAGCCTCTGGTTAGGAGCTCCTGCCTTGTGAGAGTCTGCCAGACGGCCCATGTCACCACCCTGACACAGGGGCTGATGGGATGAACGGATCCCGGTTCTGCCAAACGCACGGCTCAGGGTAAAGTTGCCATGTTGTTTTTGGCGCCATGCCCACTGAAGTCAGCGGCTCGACGCTCCACAATCTGGGCACAGGATTCCTGCATGACACGGAAAAGCTCTATCGCTCTACCGCTCCATCGCGGTGAGCGCCAGACCACGCTGCTTTTCTGGCTCTTGATTCAGATCTGTTATTTTCTCCTGTATCATCATAACTCTCCTCCTTCACTGCTCACCTCCATCTATTTTCTCTCTCATATGTACAAACACGCAGGTAATTCACTGCAATTGAGTCTATTATAAAAGTCAATCCATGACAACTTGAGCTGTGGAAAGTTATAAGTGATCTAGGAGCTTTATCCAGCTTTTAAAGGTCCACTGAAGTGCCTTGAAACGGGCAGCATTATTCAATGTGTTGACATAATTTCCAGGGCGGGGCATATAGAACAGCTCCACCCCTTTTTTTAAAATGCCAATAAAAAAAAAAAACCTAAATCGACCAGAGCCGTTGCGCTCGGTATAGCCGCAGTTTCCTCCTAATCACTAAAGGCCCCGATATATTCATGGCTAAGTTGTTTTTCATTCTTCGCTTAGGGGTAAAGAGAAATTTTAAATACGTGACCAGTGTATACTGTTATTGACCATCGAACACCGCCCACACAGATTGCTTAAAATCAAACAGCTTTACCGTATTAAACATGAAAAACAGTGTCAGTGTAACTTCATTTTCTGCTATAAAGCAGCCAGTGTGTTCATGTTTTCACTCGTGGACGTCTGACCTCGATGGTTTGAACAGGAGAAATGAACCAGAAAAGATTTCGACATGAAAGAAGGCGGTGCCTCCGAGCACAACAACCTATTACATAATCGCCATGGACCAATGGGAGTACAAAGGTGCTTACCAGCTGAAGCCAACTTTTTCGGAAAGTTCGCTTTGGCAAGCTGTTTCGAACTCAAAAAACGAACTGCAAACAAAGTTCGCTTTGTCATGATTTTTGTCATGAGTTCGTTCTTCGATTGGGGCTTTAACCGTTTCTCCTCCTAATCTCCTCCTTATCGCTAAATAAAAAACAGCATTCTGTGCAGACTTCAAACGGGTCCGATAAGTTTTCTGGTCTGCGCCATCTCGATCACATGACACAGAGCACTCCGCTCTGTGCTATCGTGTCTCTGGACCGACTCGATCACATGATCCGCTCTGTGCTGTCGTGTCTCTGGGACGGACTCGATCACATGATCCGCTCTGTGCTGTCGTGTCTCTGGAGCGACTTCGATCACATGATCCGCTCTGGCTGTCGTGTCTCTGGACCGACTCGATCACATGATCCGCTCTGTGCTGTCGTGTCTCTGGGCGGACTCGATCACATGATCCGCTCTGTGCTGTCGTGTTTCTGGACGCTCGATCACATGATCCGCTCTGTGCTGTCGTGTCTCTGGACCGACTCGATCACATGATCCGCTCTGTGCTGTCGTGTCTCTGGACCGACTCGATCACATGATCCGCTCTGTGCTGTCGTGTCTCTGGACCGACTCGATCACATGATCCGCTCTGTGCTGTCGTGTGTCTGGACTGACTCGATCACATGATCCGCTCTGTGCTGTCGTGTCTCTGGACGGACTCGATCACATGATCCGCTCTGTGCTGTCGTGTCTCTGGACGGACTCGATCACATGATCCGCTCTGTGCTGTCGCGTGTCTCTGGGCGGACTCGATCACATGATCCGCTCTGTGCTGTCGTGTCTCTGGAACGACTCGATCACATGATCCGCTCTGGCTGTCGTGTCTCTGGACCGACTCGATCACATGATCCGCTCTGTGCTGTCGTGTCTCTGGGCGGACTCGATCACATGATCCGCTCTGTGCTGTCGTGTCTCTGGACCGACTCGATCACATGATCCGCTCCGTGCTGTCGTGTCTCTGGACCAACTCGATCACATGATCTGCTCTGTGCTGTCGTGTCTCTGGACCAACTCGATCACATGATCCGCTCTGTGCTGTCGTGTCTCTTTACCGACTCAATCACGTGATCCGCTCTGTGCTGTCGTGTCTCTGGACCGTCTCGGTCTCATGATCCGCTCTGTGCTGGCGTGTCTCTGGACCGACTCGATCACATGATCCGCTCTGTGCTGTCGTGTCTCTGGACCGACTTGATCACATGATCCGCTCTGTGCTGTCGTGACTCAGGACCAACTCGATCACATGATCCGCTCTGTGCTGTCGTGTCTCTGGACCGACTCGATCACATGATCCGCTCTGGGCTGTCGTGTCTCTGGAGCGACTCGATCACATGATCCGCTCTGTGCTGTCGTGTCTCTGGACCGTCTCGATCACATGATCCGCTCTGTGCTGTCGTGTGTCTGTGCTAACTCGATCACATGATCCGCTCTGTGCTGTCGTGTCTCTGGACCGTCTCGATCACATGATCCGCTCTGTGCTATCGTGTCTCTGGGCGGACTCGATCACATGATCCGCTCTGTGCTGCCGTGTCTCTGGAGCGGACTTGATCACATGATCCGCTCTGTGCTGTCGTGTGTCTGGACTGACTCGATCACATGATCCGCTCTGTGCTGTCGTGTTTCTGGAGCGACTCGATCGAATGATCCGCTCTGTGCTGTCGTGTCTCTGGACCGACTCGATCACATGATCCGCTCTGTGCTGTCGTGTCTCTGGACCGACTCGATCACATGATCCGCTCTGTGCTGTCGTGTCTCTGGACCGACTCGATCACATGATCCGCTCGGTTCTGTCGTGTCTCTGGAGCGACTCGATCACATGATCCACTCTGTGCTGTCGTGTCTCTGGACCGACTCGATCACATGATCCGCTCTGTGCTGTCGTGTCTCTGGACCGACTCGATCACATGATCCGCTCTGTGCTGTCGTGTCTCTGGACCACCTCGATCACATGATCCGCTCTGTGCTGTCGTGTCTCTGGACCGACTTCGATCACATGATCCGCTCTGTGCTGTTGTGTCTGTGGACCGACTCGATCACATGATCCGCTCTGTGCTGTCGTGTCTCTGGACCGACTCGATCACATGATCCGCTCTGTGCTGTTGTGTCTGTGGACCGACTCGATCACATGATCCGCTCTGTGCTGTCGTGTCTCTGGACCGACTCGATCACATGATCCGCTCTGTGCTGTCGTGTCTCTGGACCACCTCGATCACATGATCCGCTCTGTGCTGTCGTGTCTCTGGACCGACTCGATCACATGATCCGCTCTGTGCTGTCGTGTCTCTGGACCGACTCGATCACATGATCCGCTCTGTGCAGTCGTGTCTCTGGACCGACTCGATCACATGATCCACTCTGTGCTGTCGTGTCTCTGGAACATCTCGATCACATGATCCGCTCTGTGCTGTCGTTTCTCTGGACCGACTCGATCACATGATCCGCTCTGTGCTGTCGTGTCTCTGGAACATCTCGATCACATGATCCGCTCTGTGCTGTCGTGTCTCTGGACCGACTCTATCACATGATCCGCTCTGTGCTGTCGTGTCTCTGGACCGACTCTATCACATGATCCGCTCTGTGCTGTGTCTCTGGACCGACTCGATCACATGATCCGCTCTGTGCTGTCGTGTCTCTGGAACATCTCGATCACATGATCCGCTCTGTGCTGTCGTGTCTCTGGACCGACTTCGATCACATGATCCGCTCTGTGCTGTCGTGTCTCGGGACCGACTCGATCACATGATCCGCTCTGTGCTGTCGTGTTTCTGGAACGACTGGATCACATTATCCGCTCTGTGCTGTCGTGTCTCTGGAACATCTCGATCACATGATCCGCTCTGTGCTGTCGTGTCTCTGGAACATCTCGATCACATGATCCGCTCTGTGCTGTCGTGTCTCTGGAACATCTCGATCACATGATCCGCTCTGTGCTGTCGTGTCTCTGGAACATCTCGATCACATGATCCGCTCTGTGCTGTCGTGTCTCTGGACCGACTCTATCACATGATCCGCTCTGTGCTGTCGTGTCTCTGGACCGACTCGATCACATGATCCGCTCTGTGCTGTCGTGTCTCTGGACCGACTCGATCACATGATCCGCTCTGTGCTGTCGTGTCTCTGGACCAACTCGATCACATGATCCGCTCTGTGCTGTCGTGTCTCTGGACCGACTCGATCACATGATCCGCTCTGCGCTGTCGTGTCTCGGGACCGGCTCGATCACATGATCCGCTCTGTGCTGTCGTGTTTCTGGAGCGACTGGATCACATTATCCGCTCTGTGCTGTCGTGTCTCTGAAAACGACTGGATCACATGATCCGCTCTGTGCTGTCGTGTCTCTGGAACGACTCGATCTGAATCGTTCCCTGTCCCCTATTTAGTGCACTATGAGCCATTCACCATGTAGAAATGTGAACAAGTGACCGATTTCAGCCGCAGCTTCAGGTTCTGTTTATAATGTAGGGGGCGGGGCGTCAGATTCTAGAGAGCATTTGATTGAACAGAATATCTGACTTGAAGCTGAAGAGTGCAGAGTGATGTCATCAAAATCATTGATCCTTATTGGCGGAAGCGAGAAACTGTAAGATTTGAATGCTTATGTCTTCTAAATGCGTTAGCTAGATTAGATAACAGTAAGGCTAACATATTCATACTAAAAGCCAAAAAAACAACTTCCATTTTGATTTCATGGGGACTTTAACAGCGGGTGCCATTGAAAACAGGCTAAGTCTCTCCTTCACAGCCTCACTTTTATACCTGTCATGGTGCTAATAAGGTCTATTTTTCATTGTTAGTTCATGTTAATGTTAACAAACGGAGCCTTGTTGCAAATAAATGTTTTCTTATAATGATTCTAATGTATAATTCTTATTATGTTGGCAGAAATAAGCCTAAACTTTGTAAAAAAAAATTAAAAGACACTTTGTTGTGATGTTTTTTAGGCCAGTTAGGGAGTACTTGTTACGTTTAACACAAAGGAAAACTGGCGCGAGGACTCAAGTGCAGAAAATGAAGATTTATTTATAAAAATAAAAATAAAAAAAAGTAATGAATTGCTAGTTACTAATTACATCTTTAACAATGTAATTAGATTACTTTTTACTAATTACTTTCTAAATCCCAGATCAACCTCGACCAGTTGAACAATACAAGGATACACACAAAACTGCTCTTTTAATAATATGATAAAAAATATAAAATTGCTTAAGTTATTCTTGAACTGCTAAAAGTATTTAAAGGGTGAAGGTTACATCCACCATTTTATATAAAATTGTATAAAATAATAAGGTTCCCCTACTTTACTTTTTCAAGGGTATTCAATTACTTAGTCATACATTATACCTAACACTTATGGTTATAAATAGATTTTACATTGCAGTTCATTTGTCAATTGAACATCATAGATCTTCATCCAAGACACGGACGGAGGTCAATGGATATGTTCTTCATATACTGACACTGTAGAAGGGAGGAGGAAAGAAAAACATGTTGTTGTTGGTGAACATTGCTGATGGTGAATGAGTGTAGTTGTAGTGTTTCAGAAGGTTCTGGTGTTTAAACTCTTCTCAATCCTTCATGGTGTCTGTCTGAACATCAGAGGCTCCACACTCCGATGAATGAGGATGGACAGAACAGAGTGAAAACAGAAGGAGAGAGACATTGAACTCATAAATCAGCGTCAATAATCTGGCTATAATAAAGTGCCTGCACCCTCCTCCCAAATAAACGTTCTCGACAGGAAAAGAGAAAGGAAGACAACACAATGACTACAAGATAAGAGAGAAGTGTGAGAACATGGAAAGAAGAAGACAAACACCTGATAATGTGAGTCATGATGATGATGATAGAAAAAAATATTTTTAAGTGATTTCCCTTTGCATTAATAATAATAATTTCTGCAGCTCTCTTAATTACAGTTCATACTGACCACGACTGTCAACAAAGCACAAAACAAAACCATAAAGGTCTCCTGTATTATATTCCACATCTTCTGAGGTCATCTGATAGTTTTATGTGTGAGAAGATTGAATTTTAAATCATTATTGAAGTTATATGCGCTACTTTTATGGATAAGAAACCTTTACTTAAAGGATTAGTTCACCCAAAAAATTCTGTCATTTACTCATCCTTACGACTGTTCCAAACCTGTAAGACTTTCGTTCATCTTTGGAACACATATAAAGATATTTTTGATGAAATCTGAGAGCTCTCTTTCCCTCCATTGACAGCTGCGCAACTACCACTTTGACACTTTATAAAGCTCATAAAGAGATCGTAAAACTAATCCATATGAATTGAGCGGTTTATTCAACATTTTCTGAAGAGACTCGATCACTTTATATGAGGAACAGATTGAATTTTGCATCACGTTTGAACTTCAGCAAGAGCAAATGAGGTTCATTCTCGTGTTACGCATCACATTTGAGCTTCAGCAAGAGCCAATGAGGTTCATTCTCGTGTTACGCATCACATTTGAGCTTCAGCAAGAGCCAATGAGGTTCATTCTCGTGTTACGCATCACATTTGAGCTTCAGCAAGAGCCAATGAGGTTCATTCTCGTGTTACAGCACATTTGAGCTTCAGCAAGAGCCAATGAGGTTCATTCTCGTGTTACGCATCACATTTGAGCTTCAGCAAAAGCAAATGAGGTTCATTCTTGTGTTACGCATCACGTTTGAGCTTCTCAAGAACCAATGAGGTTCATTCTCGTGTTCGCAGCACATTTGAGCTTCAGCAAGAGCCAATGAGGTTCATTCTCGTGTTATGCATCACATTTGAGCTTCAGCAAAAGCAAATGAGGTTCATTCTTGTGTTACGCATCACGTTTGAGCTTCTCAAGAACCAATGAGGTTCATTCTCGTGTTACGCATCACATTTGAGCTTCAGCAAGAACCAATGAGGTTCATTCTCGTGTCACGCATCAAGCGAGTACAGTTGAGTTTCTGTTTCTGTCTGCTGATGAAAGTTTATATGTGAATAAAAGCCTACATTCAATCTGTTCCTCATATAAAGTGATTGTGTCTCTTCAGAAAATGCGGACTAATCCGCTCAATTCATATGGATTAGTTTTACAATCTCTTTATGAGCTTTTTGAAGTGTCAAAGTGGTAGTTGCACAGCTGTCAATGGAGGGACAGAAAGCTCTCAGATTTCATCAAAAAGATCTTCATTTGTGTTCCGAAGATGAACAAAAGTTCAAACTTCATGTTTACTCAGGTCAAAGAACATGTCTGCTTTGGTCTATAATGAAACCAGTGGGCAAACAGCCTTCGGGTTAAAATGATGATGGTGTAATGGATCCACCTCGTTCTGCTCTGCTAATAATAAATGTTTCTCTGGGGACAGAAATAATGTCCTCAGACACTTCAGATTTGCATTCGCTCCTAAAGTTCAGATCTCTGTTCGCTCTCAAGGATTGTTTGAAAGTTTTAAGTAGGGAACAGATTTGTAAACACTTCCTTAGGAAGAGATGGTGTTGCTGGTTAACACCCATTCCACAGCCCCGAGGTAAAGAGGCACAGGGTACATAATGTATATTTATATAACAACAGGCTTGCTTGAGGTTACAAGCACTGAGGTTACAGCAAAAGAATTCCTGCACCTCTTTCCAAACAGTGAATGCAAACACCTTTAGGATGAATTTAATCAAAAGCAGTTCACTCCAAAGGAATAAGCTATACTATATTATCCATTAGCACACATTGTGATAAATCTCTCTCAATGCACATCATCATGTGTGGCATGGGCCATACTCACATGTGCCCGTAATAAGGCCCATAAATGCCTTGATTTTAAAACCCAGAGCAGTGGGTCATGATGTAAGTGTTTGTAATGCTGCTGAAGTGCCTCACTCGGCTGGAAACACATTCATGTGGAGTTGATTAAACTTGTGTTCCTCTTTGCCCTCAACTGGGCTTGAGTATGATTCAGGCTCTGAAATTCACCTTGATCCACACACACACACACACGCTAGGCCCCTGCCCCAGGGCTGTGTGATTGACAGGTTGGGGTTGTGTGGTGGGATTAAGCCGAGCCAGGGGTGGGCGGGTCAAGGAGGGGGAGGAGGGATTAGGAGCGGTGAGCTTCATTAACCCGATTGTTTACACAAGCAGATCCCAAGCAATGAGAGCTTTTCCTTCCCACAGGATTCCCCCTCAAACCCCTGCCATTGTGGCCATCCGGGACTCGTCTGTGGTCCCGCGCACTGTGGTCTGGATGAGTATTTAATACGAGGAGCAATGCAATATCATTCATTCATTAGATTTCATGTCAGTGTGATACTGTATAGGGACCATTAGCTGTGATGAAGTGTGAATTCAACTGCTTGGACACTCAACAGTCACACCCTGCAAGCTTAAAAATGATTTTCTTTGGGTAGTTACATTTTAATTGTGACTAATATTATGACGTTTTTAATGTTGTGTAGTATAGCATCATAAATCTAACATTCATGTGAATTTTGATGATAGCCAAAATGTTGCCCCATTTACAGTACTTGAACTCACCCAATATACGATACCATATTCATATATGATGATAGAATAATAATAATAATAATACATTTATTTAAAGGTATTTACAAGGTAACTTGAATAATACCATTCACTGATCAGGCACAACATTATGACCACCTTCCTTATGTTGTGTTGGTCCTGACCCATCGAGGCATGGACTCCACTAGACCCCTGAAGGTGTGCTGTGGCACCCTGACTGGTCTGTGGTTATGCATCCCCATACGCAACAAACTTGATACACTGTGCATTCAGCTCAACTGTTTGATCGGACCACACGGGCCAGCCTTCGCTCTCCACGTGCATCAATGAGCCTTGGCCGCCCATGACCCTGTGGCCGGTTCTCCACTGTTCCTTCCTTGGAGCACTTTTGATAGATCCTGACCACTGCAGACCGGGAAAACCCCACAAGAGCTGCAGTTTTGGAGATGCTCTGACCCAGTCGTCTAGCCATCACAATTTGGCCCTTGTCAAACTCGCTCAAATCCTTACGCTTGCCCATTTTTCCTGCTTCTAATACATCAACTTTGAGGACAAAATGTTCACTTATTGCCTAATAAATCCCACCCACTAACAGGAGCCGTGATGAAGAGATAATCAGTGTTATTCACTTCACCATGCCTGCCTGATCGGTGTATATTACCATCTTTGTATCCATTTAGTACCACTTTTGTTTCCAAAACCAAGGTATTTCAGAATTTTTGGTAATATCATGGTATTTTTATTATTTAGCTTTGAATTTTGTTTATTTTAACAGATTATTCTCAGTGAATTCAGATTAATTCAGTATTCTATGAATCTGGAATATGACAATTTCTAAATGTTTAAAATAAGATAAAACATAAATTGATTCATTACTTGCCATAAGTTTTATTTAACACATTCATTTATGTATTATTTTAGTCTTTTACCTAAAAAAAAGAGAGCAAAGTGAGTGTTTCTTTTTGCTGTAAAAAAAGCCATATAAATGAGGTATAGGATAGAGGCTGGTTTGAATGACAGCATGAACCACAAAAAATGATTCTCTGATAAAAATAATTTATGTAAAAAAAAAAGAAAAAAAGCGTATAAGTGTTAAAAGGTCCTGAACGTGTACATTACAGGCAGCTTTATTAACCCGACAGAACATCAGAACCTATCCGCACCCCCTCAAAGACATCTCCGGCCTCTTTTTATGTCAGTGAAAGGGGTTAGGAGAGATGGAGACAGGCATAAATCGAGTCTCAGACTTCAAATGCTCTGATTCACTCTCTAAGCGGGTCCGGCGCAGAGCCCTAAAAACAACACTGGGAGCTATTTACACTCTGTCATACAGAGAGAGAGAGAGAGAGAGAGTGTGTGTGTGTGTTTACTCTCTTGCTAAATAGGCTTTATCTGAGAGCGGGGAAGCTTCCAGAGGTGCTGCTATCACCTCTCAAGTGGCTCTTTTGTTTAGGCACTGCAGGGCTGTTGTTTTCCTATTGCAGTGAAGTGGAAAAGTAAATTAGTCTTCCCTCCTGGCTGAAGGAGCAGTGTGAATGGTGTGTGTCGACAGGCAGGGTGTTGGACGGCTTTGGGTGGGCTAATGGGCCGATTTGCTGTCTCTTTGGCAGGAGCTGATGCATACTGTCAGCCCTTATTGAGACATGCTCAGCTTCAAAGAGATGCATGGCACTGATGCATGGAGGCTCTAAATGTTTAATGCGTCCTCCTACGGGTGCTTTTTGTATAGTATGTGTGAGTATGCACTGTATTGGATGGAATATTTGAAATGCATCAGTTTGCATGCATGCTTAAACGTTTGTATATACATGAAATTGCATGTTTAGATGTTTGCATATGTGTTATTGCATGCTTAAATGTTTTTGAATGCATGCATGTGTAAATAAAGAAACACATGTCCGAAATGCAAGTCTAATTTCACACTCTCACTATGTAACCGGTTTTAAAGATCAGACCAAATCAAGGAGATCCCGGCAGATTCCCGTCCTCTCGGAATGTGGAATTCCAGACAGGAAAGAGGATGGTGGAAGAGAAAAAAAACAGTGCAGGGACATCTGGTGCTGATTTGGATGGGGTGCTGCGGACACGGCCGGTCTGGCGTGTTTTGACTGGAGTACCAGGGGGAAGTTGCCATTGTTTGTTTTTGAATAAGTGAGGTCATTAATCGATGAATGTGAGGGAAGCAGCCTCGGTGCCAACTGACAGAACGTGGCAGCTCAAACTTGGGTTGAGACAAGCGGAGGGTGGAGTGCAAACAGCAGGGAACCCTTTTCCCCCCTTCCTTTCGGATGAAAAATAAAACCCCTGGAGCTCGGCTAGTGAACGCACATCACAGGCCGTGAGGATGATGGTCTGCTGGCAAATCCTCTTCATGCAACACTGAAATCAGGCTCGCTGCCATGATGAAGCTCACAGGCACTTAAAGGGAATGTGAAAGCAACATTGATCTTTTTTACTTTCTTAATAAAATGCACATTATTGCAAAGAATAAAAGAAATCGAAATCTTCCAAATGAACTTTCTCTACCTAAATTCTTTAATAAATGAAGCAATGATATCATATCCAATAGTTTTTTTTATCCTGATAGATGAGTTCAAACTCCTTGCTTAATATTGTTACAATTGGAAATGCATCATATTCTAGTGTGCAAACACTCTTTTTTCTAATTCTGTGAAATAAAAAAGTATATAATAATTTCAACTGAAATATTTAACTTGTTCTAAATAAAATACATATAAATTATATCATAAATAAAAACTGACAAATAAAAATAGATACAGAAACATTTAATTGTGTTGCGAATGCTAAAAATTGTCCTTTGTTAAGACTTGTGGGATTTGGAGGGAAATAAACTAACAGTGTTGTTTTGCACATGCTGTGTTGTTTTAGCACCCCACTGACTAAAGGAATTATGCAAATAAGGGAACAGCACAGACACGCCCACAAAATTAGTGCTGAATGCAATTAACATGACAGAACTTCCCACCTTGCAGGCTGGTTTTGAGTGGAGGATGTCGATATCAGACACATGAATGGTCTGAAATGCTGAAAGTGCACTTGCTTTTGTGTGATGCTTCTCCATAGTTTGATCTTCATTTGATGAACTGCGGCTGCATTGACCAGCAGAAACAGAAAACAGAGCCAGACTCAATGTGCTGTTTTATGCATAAGGGCAGTCTATAATAATGAGTTTCCTTATTCTGTTAAAAACAAAAGAAGATATATTAAAGAATGATGGTAACCAAACAGTTGACGGTCCCCTTTGACTTCCAAAATATGCAAGTCAATCAGTGCCGTTAACTGTCTGGTACAATCTTTAAAGTTTTTTTTTTTTTATGCAGTAGCCAAATCATCAGTAAAAACTGATGCTATAATAAGCCTAATTTACATAGAAAGGAGACGGCTTTTGTATGTCGATACTCCTCATTTGCAAGCATTGGATAAAAGCATCTGCCTCACAAATAAATGTAAATAATTTATCATCACAAAGGATATAAAGACATGATAAATACTCACAGTGCAGTGCTATACCATCACGAATGCACTTTGTTTGGTTTGGGTAATTAGTGAATAAAATCTATGTCTTTGCACTAAAATAGCAAGGTTTAGTCAGTTTGCAACTTTGTGTCTGATTAGATGCAGATTGCATCTTCCTCTGAGAAGTGTTCCTGCTGCAAGCATGGCACAGCCGTGATGCCCTGAGAGCCTGAATATAAACCACAAACCCGAGATGACTGCCAAAGCAAATGAACTGCAAAGCCTGTTTGGAGAGAGAGATGGATGGCAAATACGCTCACCGAAATGAAGGCCATCAAACCTTTCAAAATAGTAATTTTGCACGCTGTCTAGTTCCGCAAACCTCTTCATTGTTCCACCATGACATCTTCTCTGTTGAAGGGCTGGAGAGTCGTGATGGTGGGCATGAAACCCCATATGTTGGCGTCGCTCCATCGGGGCACATGGAGAGAGTTGAGGGTAATTGGTAAAGACAGATGTTTGATTTAGTGAGGTGTCGGGCTGTGCTGTGCGCTCGCTGCAGTATAACGTGTTTGCTTGCTGTGTGTTTCTTGTGTTTGGCTGTAGTTTATGGTTACTGTGTGTTCGAGTAAACGGAGAATGTGTGCTGGCGAAGAGGACGAGAGGAAGAGGCAAAGGGTGGTTCCTTACTGGCCCAAGTAAAAAGAGCCCACCTTCAGCTCTCCATATTCAGGTTCTTCCTTCAATCCTTCAATATAAAGGTTTTTTAAAGGTGCAGTGTGTAATATTTATGAGGATCTATTGACAGAAATGCAATAAATATGTTTTCAGTGATAAAGACCATTTCTATCTACATACACCGTGGGTCCCCTTACAGTGATGTCACCATTTTGTGCCATCATGTTTCTACAGTAGCCTTAAAAGGACAAACTTCTCAACAGAGCGCTAGTCACTCTCTGCGCTCTCCGACGACAACATTTTTGTCCTGTGTTGGCCCCCTTAGCTTTTCTATGTGCTTGGAAAGAGAGGGGTGAGCGGCATACATGCCAACCCTCCCGATTTTTCAAAGCCCCTCCTGAAAGCCCCTTCCGAAAATCTCCTGGCCCGACCTTTCTCCCGAATTTCTCCCGATTTCCACCCGGACAACAATATTGCTACACCATCCGTCACTGGGCGCCATTTCAGACTGAACAATAATAAATTTACACCTCGGAGTCAAGCGCGGCAAATTCAGAACGGAAAAAGAAGCAGAAGAAGAAGGGGGAAGGAAGAAAGAAGAGACATGGCGAATAAAAAGAGAAAATAATCCTGCAAATTCCTAACTGAATGGGAAAAATAATTCAGGTTCATCCAGGACAGTTTGAAGGGGAAGGGATATGCTGCCTGCAAATTTTGTAGATCAGACTTCTCCATTGAGCTACACTCCTTCAAGGGCTGTGCTACTGCACCTTCAAACACAACCATCAGTAGAGGAGTGTTGTTGTTATTGTACGTAATATGTATGTATAAATTATGTACAAATAAATGAATTATATTCTTCTTTACGTTTGTTTGTGTGTGTGATTATATATGAGGCCCCGCCCAGCCCCCTCCCTTTGCACTTCACAACCTCACCACTAGATGTCGCTAAAATTTACACACTGCACAATTAATGTCATGAAGAACTGTTTAACATCCATGGAAACTTTGCAGAGTAAAAAAGGTTCTTAAATGCACTGTGTAAACCCTCACGCTCAAAATAGTGAATCGGTTTGAGTAGAGTTCAATCAAATGTCCTTTTAAGAGTATTTAGAACTTTTTTTTCTTTTGAGTTCTCGAAACTGACACATTCTAAGTCATCTGAATTGTTTCATTGTTTTGAGTTTTATGAACTTGTTTCTTTTAATTTAGACAAACTTAAATTGAACTGAAACTGGGCTTGGATTTCTATTACCCAGAAATGTTTGCCATGACACTCAAAAGGGACAGTAAATGGTAGAATTAAGAATATATGATGTTTTTTTGTGCAAGATTAATGTTAATGTTTAGATTTAGTGTTCAGTGTTTTGCTTCTTAGAAGAGTTTCTGTTATGTTGGGTTAAGGTGATCATTTTAATTTAAATGTAATAAGCTTACTCACATATTTGAAGTTAAGCTAAAAATTTGTAACCGATGTAACCGATTGCCTACGTTTTTTTTTGGTAGTTTTGCCAACTTATTCGGGTTTACAGTGAACCAAAAATGGATCTTCTATGGCATCGCTGTGAAAACACCAGATTTTTTTCTCCCATGTTTTATGTCCAAGCACATCTTTAATTAATTGATTAAAAGACTATTAATATCTAGTAATATCATCTACTTTCATTACATAATATTTAACTGCACGGACTCTACCAGATGAGAACAAAGTTTGAACGGAATTGGGATAAATAATAAAACTATCTTCTAAAGAGCTGCTTTACAGCAATTTACAACTTTAAAGGATTAGTTCACTTCAAAATGAAAATTTCCTGATATTTTACTCACCCCCATCTCATCCAACATGCTCATGTGTTTCTTTCTTCAGTCAAAAAGAAAATACGTTTTTTTGAGGAAAACATTCCAGGATTTTTCTCCACATGATGGACTTCAATGGGGACCAACGGTTGAAGGTCCAAATCAATGCGGTTTCAAAGGGAGGGCTTCAGAGGCTCTGCACGATCCCAGACGAGGAATAGGGTCTTATCTAGACAAACCAAAATATTATATGCTTTTTAACCTCAAATGCTCAACTTCTGTGTTGTGATTCTTCACAGCGTATGACGTCATCACGTTGGAAAGGTCACGCGTGATGTAGGTGAAAGTACCGAGCCAGTGCTGAAAAACTTGTAAAGGGTCTTTGCACGTTTGTTTTAACACTGGGTTGGTACTTTCACGTACGTCACAGACATGACCTTTCAAACGTGATGACCATATGTCATGAAGAAGCACAACATATTTTTTAAATGACTGATGGTTTGTCTAGATAAGACCCTATTCCTCGTCTGGGATCATGCAGAGCCTCTGAAGCCCTTCCTTTGAAACTGCATTGATTTGGACCTTCAACCGTTGGTCCCCATTGAAGTCCATCATGTGGAGAAAAACCCTTAAATGTTTTCCTTAAAAAACTTAATTTCTTTTTGACTGAAGAAAGAAACACATGAGCATCTTGGATGAGATGGGGGTGAGTAAAGTATCAGGACATTTTCATTTTGAAGTGAACTAATCCTTTAAACCATCTAACAGTTCTCAGGACTTACAATTACATTCATAGAATGTTCATTTAAAGTTGATCTGCTCTTTGATAATGTCTTTGGACATTCGTCAAACATATTCACTCTCAGAAAAAAAAGTACAAAAGCTGTCACTGGGGCGGTTCCTTTTCAAAAGGTACACTTTTGTTCCTTTCAGGCACTATATGCACTCTTTAGGTACAAAGATGTTCCTTTTGAAAAGGTACCGCCCCAGTGACAGCTTTTGTACCTTTTTTTCTGAGAGTGTTCAGAATGTTCAGAGGACATTTAAAAGTAACATTCCCATAATGTTTGCACAATGATTAAATGGAATGTTCCCTGTTAATGTTCCCTCATAACCATGGAAAAACATTTTAATTAAATAAAAGAACAAAGAACTTTCAGTAATAACATTTTCATAACGTTTTTTTTGTTGTTGCTTGAAACATTCTGTGTTGTATAAAGCACTATATATAAAAAAATATGATGACCTAATTGACAAGCTTGATTCGAGGCATCATTTCTGTCTGTATCACAATAAAGTGATAAAGTGATTAATGGTAGACTAGCGCAGGTAGAAAACCGGCAGGGAAACAGTAGAAATTCAATAAAAGTTTAACAAATATTGGAAAGAAACCTTGGCTTGTCTTGCAGGTTTGGCTGATGAATGAGGAGCTCCTGGAGAAGATCCAGCTGGAGAGGCGAGCGACTAAAGAGGCTTTTTAGCACACGGGGAGGACGGGAGCACAGATGAATTCACCTTCATCATCTTCATCACAGTCTGCCAGAGGATCTTTCTGCTGGAGTTCAGCTCATCTCTTGTTCTTCCTCCTGGGCCTCACACCTCAAGATGATCCTGTCAGTGATTAACGTTTCTTTCAAACTGGACATAATGTGGAATGGCTTGTCTTAAAGGGACTTTGATTGATTGCAATGTAATTAAGTTGTGAATGCTAATCTAATTAATTGGACAAAAAAAAAAAAAAATTCAGGTGATGTTCCTTCAGGACTAATTTTCATGTCACTGCTAACATGCATCTGCGGATCAGACTCACTCATTATGACTGGCTGTTGTTATTGGCTAGTACAACACACGTCTGTGATTGGTTATGCAATTCCACTGCTATAATCAACACTCTCACAGCTAGTTAACTGGCAGTCGTAATCATTGTCCTTATTATTTATTTGATTAATTGTGCAGCAAAGCCTCATTGATTCAATAAAGTGTGATATTTCTCTCTTTACACATCAGTGAGGAGGAGCGTCAGACATGGAAAGATCTTGAGAGCGAGTGTGTGTGTGTGTGTGTGTGTGTGTGTGTGTGTGTGTGTGTGTGTGTGTGTGTGTGTGTGAAAGAGAGTGAATAATGAGGTGTGTGCTAGCATGACATTCATGATTTGCAGATCACTTCACACATACGGACCATTAAAGTTCTGAAATATCTCAGTGTGTTGGACTGCTGTAACTATGTTTGACTGGCAGGACTAACCGCTGTGAAGCCCACAGTAGCCCACACACAACAGACAATATATGACACTCCTGACAACCCAACGGTCATCGATTGGGATTATTATTATTATTTTTTATTATTATACTTTTTTATTTTATTTTAGACTGACTTTATTAGTGATCTTCACGCGTGAATTCATGGAGGTCCTGAAATTGAGTTTTTTTTTGTTGCCATTTTTATCATTATTATTTTGAAATATGTCTGGGTTAACACCCGATGCAGTAATATGTTTACTTTTCTTTTAAACCTCATTAGTTTATTTGATTTGGTTTTATTTTATTTTATTGTAATGCCATACTTTAGGCTGACTTTCTGTGATTAATTCACATTTTAAAAGGTAATATTTTCAAGCGTGAATCTTGGGAGGTCCAGAAATTGAATTTGCTGCCGGCGTTTTTTTCTTACTTTTTGTTCCCTGAAATGTGTCAGAGTCAACACCCAGTGCAGTAATGTGTTTATTTTCTTTCTAATCCTCATTCGTTTGAATTTGTTTCTTAAGACAACCTTTAATAAATAAATAGCCTAAATACAATTAAAAAATGTATAAATAAAAATCATGAATTAATGACTTAATTGACTTCAAATGTGAGGAACTGTGTGTTTTCTCTGCATGTCACAGACAGCAGCTCGTTCATCCCCTGTCCTCTCCTCTCCACGGGGCGAGTGTGCACAGGTCTGACCCCGGGCGACCCCTCCTCGCCTCATCAAGCTCTCACTCATCTCGGGAAACAAACGCCCCCTGGCCAGCGCAGGTGAACTGCTTAAATCAGCTTTAACAGACTGATGACTAACCAGCCCAGATGAATGGTGTGGGAAAGTGAGAGGACGTGACATTTATAGGCTCAAAGGCCCGAGCGCTTGAGAAAGAAAACAGAAAGTGGAGGAGGGTGCGGTGGAGGGGAAGCCTGCTGAAGAAATATGAAAAACCTGAGCGGAGCCGTATATGACATGCACAGAGGCTTGTTCTGTGAGGATATGAACTGTTGTGCACTTTGTGGCTGAACTGAAAACATGGAATTACTCCAGAAAACGTGTTGTTGCTCTTTGATGGCTTAATTCAACTTTGTTTCAAAATGTTTAGTAATAAAATTGATTTGGAGAAATAAAAACTGACACAAATGAGTCAATAGTAAGAGTATAGAGCTATGACGTGCAGAGAAACTCGGATCATTCTTGGAAGAATTTGATGAGAAAGGATCTCTGATTTCTGATTTTAGCATCTTGGCAAATCTGAGAATAGTTTGCGATATTGAGGAGGATCATTTTATCAGCTAAATATCATTACACCACACTACAAATTTATGTAGCACAAAACATAACATGTTGCTTATAAATATTGCAAGCTTTTATTTTGGTAAAAGGTTTGGTTTTTTAATCTTTAGCTTGAATCTACCAATATAAATGCTGTAAGGCACTGCTTATGTTTTTTTATTTTATTTGAATTGAATCTTCTTTATTTTTCTATTTTCTATTCAATTTTCTAAGCTGCTTTGTAACAATGTTTATTGCCAGTGTTTTCATCCTGTGTCTTTTGGGGGAGAGTAAAAATGTTTCCCAAATTTTATTTAATTATTATATAATTATTATTTTATTTGTACTATTTTTGTTTTATTTAAGGCTGACTATGTTAGTGATATTTTATTCACAAGCAAATTCAGAATTTTATTTTATTATTTCATTTTAGGCGTGTTCTATTTTTATATTTATTTTATTTTAGGCTTATTATTTAATAATTTTATTGTATGTTTTTCTATTTTTTATTTTATTTTATTATATTTTAGGCTTATTCTACTTTTCTTTTTTTTTTTCAAATATGCTTAAAACATTATTCATGTGGGAAATATAGCATATTGGGGTTGAACAGAAAGTGCATGGACAAAGCCTAATTTTGTATTTTCTCATAAAATGCATTAAGCTTTTAATAAAAAGCCTGTGGACAGTATATGCATCATGTTATTGTACTTGTGTCTCTTCCTCTCTCTCAGAGACCGCCTGCTACTGATGATCTTCCTCATGTGAGCTACTCTCAACTCTGCACATTTATTGACAGCCTTTAGAAATATTTACCCGTACACTTCCTCTTCCCAATGGGCGCCTGGCCCATAATCCTCCTGCCCCTTTATTAGATCATTTGTCAAACCCTAGAGCTCTTTACTTGTCTTCTCTTTCTTTCTGCCCCCTTCCCATTCCTGTCCTCTCCTTTGAGAGAGTTGTTGTGTAACGGCCGCTGAGGGTTTAACTCCTTGTCTCCTTCTCCTTTTAAAAGAAAAAAATTACAGCTGATTAGTCTGTGCCGTAAAGACAGAGCCAGTCCTGAGACCTGAGAGGAACGCACCGAAACATTTAGAGTTTGTGCAAGACTAGACGCTCAGCGTTATGAGAAACACATGGAAAGAAAGGCAGAAAGATTGCTGCAAACATTATGAATATTGGAGAGAACCTGAGACTACTATCATTGACATGCTCTTAATGCAAAAAAAAAAACATATGCGCTGCCTGTATAAGGGACAGTGTTTTGGTCAAAACTAAACAAGAATAAAATTAGATAGACAGACAGACAGACAGACAGACAGACAGACAGACAGATAGACAGACAGACAGACAGACAGACAGACAGACAGACAGACAGACAGACAGATAGATAGATAGATAGATAGACAGACAGACAGACAGACAGATAGACAGATAGACAGACAGACAGACAGACAGACAGACAGACAGACAGACAGACAGACAGACAGACAGACAGATAGATAGATAGATAGATAGATAGATAGATAGATAGATAGATAGATAGATAGATAGATAGATAGATAGATAGATAGATAGATAGATAGATAGATAGATAGATAGATAGATAGATAGATAGATAGATAGATAGATAGATAGATGGATAGATGATGGATAGATGGATAGAAGTATGGACGGATGGATGACCCAATGCCAAAAATGATGGTCTGACGGACGTGCATGCAAACTAACATTAAAAAACTAGCTCAGGTGAACATGTGAACGTGTATTGGAGCGTCTAGTATGTTTATAAACAGAACGATGGTTTCATTTGTTCAATAAATGCATCAAAGTTGTGCACATCAGAGCTATAAACCACATGGAAATTCATAGACAAGCATCTTTCCCAACGATTAGCGTAAAATGGCATCTATGTTCATCCATTTGGCAAACACACACATGCAGATTCCCAGTATGGAGAGTTTCCCTCTCAGTCTGAGTGCTGAATGTGGAAAAGCAAAGTGCTGCAGCTCATTGATATGCAGAAGCATGCGGCTCAGACAGGGAGTGCTGTTATTATTGGGGTGCGCGGAGAGGAGGTCTGGCACGGGTTTCCACACGGCAGCGGCTCTGCGCATGTCTGCCAAGCTCACAAACACACGCACACACACACTCGCCCCAGCCACAGGTATGTCCCCGGCCCGGTGGGTAACCTCTGCCCGGCCAAGGAGCTGTCAGAAACCCTCTCCTCTCCCATCAGCCTAACTCGAGTGGAAAAGGCCTGAGCAGCCGGTGAGGAGTTGGGGGTTGCACACCCATGCACTTTCAGACGTATGGGTTTCCCTCTGTATTTTAGGCTTCAGGCGTTCTTTATTAGCCAATTACGGATATTCCACTGCAGTGGAAACAACGTTTCTTCGAAGACAGATAAATTACGGCTTTCCCTGATGAGGGAAAATTGGAGTGAGCGTGCATCATCCGTACGGGTATAATATTTTTTGAAAGACTCTGTGGTGGGCGTTTTCTTTTTGGCGATACTAAACAATCTGGAAAATTTAAATGACTGAACTACGTTACCCACAATGCACCAAGCCACAGCAGACCTAATTGAGATGGGACATTCTGCGGGTTGTATTTTCTAACTTTGCAGAAGTGAGTTTTGAGGGTAACTCAGGAGTGACAGGAGAAGAAAAACGAGAGTGGCGTGATGAATGACGCTTTTCCCCAAATCTTGTCTTGAAAACTTGGAGATGTGTGGCATTGTCTTTGTCATTGCATATTTCGTTATTGTTCTTATTGCAATGATTTTCAAGACACGGCAGGCAAAACCATTGTTGTTTCATGCTCAATTTAGCAATTTTGGGCTATTTTGCATCCAAGTAACTTGTCTTCTTCATTTATTATATCCCTCTATAAAAACCTTTAAATCTAATATGTCAGACAAATGAAACAATCCAATGTTTATATATCTGGTTCATTTGCATATTTAAACATAACATTTCAGAATACTAATAATCAGCTGGGGAAGTATATATACACTCACCTAAAGGATTATTAGGAGCACATACTAATACTGTGTTTGACCCCCTTTCACCTTCAGAACTGCCTTAATTCTACGTGGCATTGATTCAACAAGGTGCTGAAAGCATTCTTTAGAAATGTTGGGCCATATTGATAGGATAGCATCTTGCAGTTGATGGAGATTTTTGGGATGCACATCCAGGGCATGAAGCTCCCGTTCCACCACATCCCAAAGATGCTCTATTGGGTTGAGATCTGGTGACTGTGGGGCCATTTTAGTACAGTGAACTCATTGTCATGTTCAAGAAACCAATTTGAAATGATTCGAGCTTTGTGACATGGTGCATTATCCTGCTGGAAGTAGCAATCAGAGGATGGGAACATGGTGGTCATAAAGGGATGGACATGGTCAGAAACAATGCTCAGGTAGGCCGTGGCATTTAAACGATGCCCAATTGGCACTAAGGGGCCTAAAGTGTGCCAAGAAAACATTCCCCACACCATTACACCACCACCACCAGCCTGCACAGTGGTAACAAGGCATGATGGATCCATGTTCTCATTCTGTTTACGCCAAATTCTGACTCTATCTGAATGTCTCAACAGAAATCGAAACTTTTTTCCAGTCTTCAACTGTCCAATTTTGGTAAGCTTGTGCAAATTGTAGCCTCTTTTTCCTATTTTACCCACAGCAATGTGCAATGCATTCAAGGTTTGTGTTGCACATGAATACTGCTGGAACTATTTATCATATAGTAACATCTTGTAACCTTAACAAATGTTAGTATTGTGCTGGTGAGTTTTTAAAAAATCGGAATGCATATCATTCTTTTAATAATACATTTTGCATATGTCATAGTCACACCGATGAACAATAGTGTTTAAGTGCAAATGAAATCCCACAGAACAGGTTAAAACAAGACATTACAGGTGAATAGGGGAAGTATTTTAACTAATATACACTCACCTAAAGGATTATTAGGAACACCTGTTCAATTTCTCATTAATGCAATGATCTAATCAACCAATCACATGGCAGTTGCTTCAATGCATTGAGGGGTGTGGTCCTGGTCAAGACAATCTCCTGAACTCCAAACTGAATGTCAGAATGGGAAAGAAAGGGGATTTAAGCAATTTTGAGCGTGGCATGGTTGTTGGTGCCAGACCGGCCGG
This sequence comes from Gobiocypris rarus, assembly GCA_023029165.1. Taxonomy (NCBI): domain Eukaryota; kingdom Metazoa; phylum Chordata; class Actinopteri; order Cypriniformes; family Gobionidae; genus Gobiocypris; species Gobiocypris rarus. Next base: position 2,936,045 of record CM040921.1, on the reverse strand, counting down.
TCTGAGTATTTCACAATCTGCTCAGTTACTGGGATTTTCACGCACAACCATTTCTAGGGTTTACAAAGAATGGTGTGAAAAGGGAAAAACATCCAGTATGCGGCAGTCCTGTGGGCGAAAATGCCTTGTTGATGCTAGAGGTCAGAGGAGAATGGGCCGACTGATTCAAGCTGATAGAAGAGCAACTTTGACTGAAATAACCACTCGTTACAACCGAGGTATGCAGCAAAGCATTTGTGAAGCCACAACACACACAACCTTGAGGCGGATGGGCTACAACAGCAGAAGACCCCACCGGATCCCACTCATCTCCTCTACAAAGTGTCTATTCATATACAGACTTTTGCTGGGGTGCTCTGATTGGTTGCTGGTCAGTGTGAAGAGGCTTCTGGTATTTCATGTAAGTCTGTGGGGATTTTGTCCATTTTTAAGAAATAAACATTAGCAAGAACTACTAATAATAATTATAACTGACAAATTGGATGTTGGCTTATATGCTGACACTTTTCTTCTGTACAAAAATAATTTTTAAATCATGCATATTTCAAAAAAATTAAATACCAGTCTTTGGCTAGGGTGCTCTGATTGGTTGCTTACTGGACAAAATGTAGTTAGTGATATTCTGGTATTTAATGCAGGTCTGTGGGGGTTTTGTCATAAACATTAGGAAGAACCACTACTAATAATTATAAATGAAGTCTGTATCGGCCCTGTAGTAAGGAGCACTTTCTGGAGCAAATTAGTGACTTGTATTTAATGATCTCCTTAAAAATCCACAAATATTTGCTGCAATAACTGACAAACTGGCTCTGTACTTCCCTTCTCCAGGTGCGTTCAGAGGAAACAAGGCACAGAAAGCCTCTCGTCTTCAAAGTGTCTGCTGTGAAATGCACATGGCCCTCAATATTTTGATGGACTACTTCTTGAAACCTAATCAAGATACGCTTCCCCCTCCCTGAACGCATGAGGCTTATTATTTTAACCCCGAATGCGCTGCATGATGTCTATACCGTATCTGCCGGCCAAGATTTCTCCGGTATGCTACACTTCCTGCTTAAGCATAAAAAAAAAAAATCAACATTCCTCTGGGTTTCTCAATTTGGCCGTCGAGTTGGGATGGGTCACAGCCAGTACAAACACCCTGATGCCTGGCCAATTAGACATGCTAAATGCATTTGATTCACTGCCCTGTGAACCCTGATGTGTTCAATTAAACACGCCTCATCTCCATGCGCCCGTTCAACCTGATTACACCTCGGGTTAAGCTAGACGTCTCAATCGCACGAAGAGTCTCTTGAAAGACGTTTTACTTGATGCGAGTCCGCATGAGGTTTTGATGTAGTCACAGCATTTTAAATAAAGGAATTCAGGTTGATTGGCCATTGAGATGACTGCATGGGGAAAAGTGTCCCAGTCAACCTGAATTCACCCGTAGGCTATTTAAAACAGAGTTGTGATCTATTTTATTTCCATAATTTCCATATTTGTTAAAGACCCCTTGTGGTGAAAGTCAAGTTTTTAAGTGTTTTATAATATGCTTTCAGACAAACCATGTGCAAATTAATAAGTCAACATGAGTATTTTCCCTTTTAAAACTGCAGTGAACGAAAGTGTCAAAAACGTGGTTTGAAATCGCTGTTTTTTCTGATGTCACAAACTATCTTGTAACCAATCACGTCACAGGGTGGGCGGGGCTTTAGCATCTCATGATGGCTCTGAAGCAGGGAGTCTCAAGAGAAGCCATACCGGTATATATTTTTGTTGATATGAAAAATCAGTTAGTAATATGAATTATGCATATGATTATGATGATAGTTCATTAACATGCCTTTCTCCACTGGGGTTCGAAGTGGAGAGAGGATGCTGATTTTTTGAAGGCAGACTGAGATGGCGAACAGGAACATGGTTTGTGTGACATTAGCAACACATTATTATCTGTTCGAAAAACGTAGGGTAATCATATTAATTACAAATAATGTGTCCGACGGTGTAAAGAACAATACCTTTGTGCAGCGTTTACTACATTAACTACTATAAATGAAGCAAGGGTGTAGTTATTTTGGGGATCAAAGATGAGTTTTAAGGGATAAAATGATTGACTACAGGGGTTCAATGAGACCGTATATAGCCTGAACTTGATTTTATCTTGTTAACTTTTTTAGCACCTGCTGGTAAATTATCATTGTGCACAAAGAGCTTATTTCTCTATTAACAAGCATTTAAAAGTAGCCCTGTATTTAAAAAAAAGAGTTTGCATCAATGTCTCCTGATTTTGCAGAGTTAGACATGTTCCTGGGTCATATTTTGATGACCCTGGAACAACTTCCTGTCCAAAAATGTAATCTTAATCATATCTCAACCCCTAAACCTAACCCTACACTTTGAATAATAAAGGTTCCAAAAGGAGGCTTTTGCAGTGATGTCATAGAAGAACCATTTTAGGGTCCCAAAAGAACCTTTCAGTGAACCATCTCTTCTTGGTGTGAAAAGCGCTTAAATAAACTAAAGAACCTTTTTTGTGCAATTAAGTTTCCATTGATGTTAAAGGTTCTTCATGAAACTGTAGATGCCAATAAATAACCTTTATTTTTAAGAGTGTACCCATAAGTTATCCCTAAAATCAGAGGGAAATGAACCCTGGTTGTAAGCCTATAACTTGACATAAACTGTAAAATTGTCCCTCAAATCTGATTGGTTGATTGGAATGTTGTTCAAAGATGTTGATCCATAAACATAAAATCAGGTTATGCATATTTATATTGAAGTAAATGTTTCACAAATGACCATTTTTTGATTTGACATCCAATGAAATTTTTTTGACTCTCAGTCATGACACATTTGTCTCAAAAAATCTCAAAAGAAGTCTCTTCTGCTCACCACAGCTGCTTTTATTTGATTAAAAATACTGTAAAAATTTTGAAATATTATTAAAATGTAAAAGAGCTGTTTTCTATGTGAATATATTTTAAGATGTAATTTACTTCTGTGATCAAAGCTGAATTTATCATCATTACTCCAGTCTTCAGTGTCACATGATCCTTCACAAATCATTCTCATATGAGGATTTGCAGCTCAAGAAACATTTATGATTATTATCAAGTTGTGCTGCTTATATATTGAATATGTAAAGTGGAGGTCAAAATTGCTGGCACACCTGGTAAATATGATCAAATATGGCGGTAAAACATAAATCTACATTGTTTATCCTTTTGATCTTTTAATTAAAAAAATCACAAAAATCTAACCTTTCATTGAAGTAAAATAATTGAAAGTGGGGGGTAAATCACATTATGAAATAAATGCTTTTCTCCAAAACACGTTATATGGAAACTGTGATCCATTTTTTACGATTCTTTGAAAAGAAAGTTTAAAAGCATTCATTTGATCTTTTGTAACATTACAAATGTCTTTACTGTCACTTTTGATGCATCCTTGCTGGATGAAATTTTGTTGTTGTTTTGTTGGAATGCCTTTGGAATAATGTGCACAAAACCAGGAACATGCAACGTGCATGAGGTCAGTTTTGATTTCATGTTGACTTCAAGCTAAACTCAATTTGAAGGGTAAATGTAGTGGCAATTAAATTCAGATAAATGGCTGTACTTCTAAGAGCGCGCTCAGACGCGAGTCTAAGGCAGTGAATGTGTTTATAACAGCTTGAGAGCGCAAGAAAACGCATATGGATCCGCACCACTGTGTTGAAAGACACTTTAAAGTATTTGAAAGAGTGTACTAACAGATTAGAGCACTCCTTGATCTAATGAAAATCCATATTGCAAAACATTTAGCCATGAGAGAGGCATACATAATCTAATAAGACACATAACGCAATTTCTGAATTACTGGTAGAGCAAATAGATAATGGAGATGAACTATATGGGCTTTATTTGATAATGTCAAACAAATTGAAAAACTTACCCATGAATATTCTCAAATTCATTATTATTATATCTCATAATATAAATATAAACACACATTGGTATTAACACCATCTCAACCATATTCATGGTTTTGCACCATGCACTGTAATAAATTATACAGCCACAGTCGTACTTTACATACCACTGCACAAACTAATGGTCACTCTGATGTGCACGTCAATGTTAAACCAATCAGTCGCTCCTGAAGGCACAGGAAATAGACTTTATTAGCACTCACCTCCTCTCCTAAGACAACTTTTTGCTCTCATCTACACAATTAGACTAAGTGGCCTGTCACTGACCATTTCAATTCATATTCATTGTCCACACAGGGTCAGAATTGCCATGAAAACACTGCAACATGGATGGGTCTGGTCATACATTCATGTGACCTCAGATTAAGAGTCGGTCAAGCCGTTGCTAAAAGATATCAGTTAGCTAAAGGGCCAAAATAGAGAGACTTAACACGCATTAAACACATTTTGCAAGCGTGTTGTAACAACTTTCTCGTATAAAAGGTACTGTGGTGGTAGCCTACAGTGATGGAAAAATTATAACTCCATTATAACTATACTCATTTTAGCAGAGTAACCGACATAAAACAGTCCCGAAAGCTTATCGTTTGCATGTGTTATATATACTGTATATATATTTTTTTAAATTCAAACCTACTGTAAAACGTACTGTATATTGTCCATGCCTACCTTGTGAACAAACAATAGGCCTATATGATTTTTTTATCATACCCTCATTGGGGGCTGAGCCTAGAGTCGCCTCTGTTCTCAACTATGTTATGAAATATATAACATAATTAATTGATATGCAGTTTTATGTAATATGTGGGCAAAATGGCCTTAAATGGGTAGTCCCATTAAAGGGGTGGTTGATTGCCCCTTTTTAAAAGATGTAAAATAAGTCTCTAGTGTCCCCAGAGTGTGTATGTGAAATTTTTAGCTCAAATACCCCTACAGATCATTTTTTATAGCATGTTAAAATTGTCAATTTTTGAGGGTCAGCATAAAATGAGTTTTTGTGTGTCCCTTTATATGCAAATGAGCTGCTGCTCATGGGGCGGAGCTTCAAGAACTCCAGTTAGCAGCTCTGGTAACCTCATGCAGACAGGCAATGGAACTGTTCAGACTTTAATGTTCAAACCGGAGTCGTTCAATGATGGAGAGACTCAAGAAGAAGTGGCAACATGTAGAATGAGACAGGACGTCTCTGAATGGTTGATGAATATATGTAGCTGATGTGGAGCTGACTATCTTTTTATTATAATATTCTGTCATGATAGGCCCTGTCCCAAATGGCACCCTAAACCCTGTCTGTACTTTCAAAACGTAATGCCACTTTGACTGCCGGGTAGAAGTCCTCTGTGTAGCTCGCAAACTTGCGGGCTCAGCTGAAGTGCGCATTGAGGGTGCATAGCAGCCGCAAAGGGGGCGCTCACGAGCACACTTCTTTAAGCTTAAATGACGAATGGGACACCCTATGGTCTTGTGGGACTTAACGGACACACGCATGCAGCGGCCATTGTAAGTCCACCAGACCAAAAGTGCACATGAAGTGTGCCATTTGGGACAGGGCCATAATCTCACCCCCTTTGGTGTTTGTTCCCGGGGGCGGGGTTTATGTAAATGTCAGGGTTAGTGATGTCACTAACCCGGGAGGAAGCTTGTGTAGTCCCTACCAGCCATTTGTTGTAGTCCTTAAAAAGTGATTTCTGTAAAAGAAAATATCTCCCTTTGCATTGATCTGTAAGCAGTGTAATTTTGCAGATGTTGTTTATGCTCAAACACCAACATTACACCCCAACTAAAGTTTAAAAAGTCAAATCATAATCAACCACCCTTTAAATACAACGTACTGCATCTAATTTGCATATTAATGTGTTCTTGGGGGAACATGCAATGAAAAATGAGTGTAGCCTAATGATGGGAGTAATAATTGGCAAGATTTTCTTTATAATATCTAATATTTCATAGGCATATTGATATAACTTCTTTCCCTGTTCACTGGTCTCCTAAAATGCCTGATAAATACTGTAAGCCCTTGTGTCTCTACAGTGGACATGTATGAAACCAATGCCGTTTTTAAACAGAAAGTCCTATTTTGATTAGAAACCTCATAACGTTTTCCTGAGATGTCGATTTATGACAAACAATTAGTCAGATTTAAATGATAATTACAAAATATTATCATATTTCCATAAGAGTACCAAAACTCCAAACATTTGGTATCTCTGAAAAGCCCTGAATGTGCTCTTTACAGGACATCCAGACCTAAAACTGTGAAATGTATACTGTGGAAGAGAAATTCACTAAAATATAATGTCCACCACAGTGAACACAAGTCTATTCCTGGGTCCCAGGAGGATAATTCAATCCAAACTAGTTAATATAACTGTGATCTTAACGATCACGTTCGTCATTTCCTTTCTCTTCATGTGATTGGATCTTTCCCCGCGTTAACTCAGCATTGAGCGCCATCATGTGGTTTGTGTTTACATTCACACGGAACTGAAGTGCAGTTTTTAAACCACCCTCTAAGCGGCGCTGTCTTAAAAACAAACGAAAACTCGCAGCTGACGCTCTTCACCGACGCTCTTCGGTTGTTTACCTTTAGCTTCAGAAACAGAGCTCAGTTCTCCGGTAAAACCGTTTAAATCGTATTTCCAACATGGGATGCGACGGCGGAACCATTCCCAAAAGACACGAACTAGTTAAAGGACCGAAAAAGGTTGAAAAGGTAAAAAAAAAAGAATCGATTATTTGTCACTTCATGAAAACTTCATGAAATTAGCATGTAACGTTAGCTTTGTAGCACGTCTATAGCTCGTGAGTTGTCTTTAAACATTTATATTTTGTTAAGCTGCTGTTGAATTTACACATGCATACATGTTTTAGTACTTTTGTAAGTGATGTTTATATTATGGTACACGAATGTCAGTACAATGACATATTTCAAAGTCCCATAGTATTAACGCACCCCAGTACCATGATATTCTTACAATACTGTACAATAACATACAGAGTATGATAACAAAACAGTACCGTCATAAATATTACAATACTTAACTATGATGATATTTATCTGCATTAATAAACCCTTACAAAGATACAGATGCTGAGTATACAAATAAATACCACGAGGTTCATAAATAATTGTAACATTTTACACAAAAATGGATTTAAGTAACATTTGTTTTAAAATTAAAGTTTAATATTATCGGTAACACTTTACAACAAGGTCTTAATTGTTAATGTATATAACCATGATGAAATGTTACGATATTTATCAATCTTTGTTAATTTACTTAAAATAAGTGATTATCTGCATTAACTAATTAACAAGTATTGACCTTCATAATGTAGCAGTACATGTTGAGATTAGCATTAAGATTAATAAATGCTGTATAAGTGTTGTTAATAGTGAACAAATTAAACCTTATTGTGAAGTGTTACTGAATTATGTAACTGTTAAGTATGTATAACATTTGGAACTAAATACTGTAAACATGATTTTTTTTTTTAGCTCACAAACTTTGCAACTTTAATTCATAGAATCTGTATCAAGGCTTTTTGTGAAATATTTGTAAATCTCATTCTGAATTATGTCATTAGTGTATTTTTATAATTTAGGGCCCCACAAATCAGACATCTTTCATTTTTACTTCATTTTCCCTCTGTACAGATAAAACATGCTATCAAAATTATCAGAAAATGACTAAAAATGCTGTATTATGATACCAGACAAGTAATTTGCTGTCATTTTTTAAAGAAAAATGACGTGCCTGCGCACATACGTATTCAAACGCACTTGCTATAGGCGAAACACATAATTTCACGTTAATTAGATTCACGTTTTCTTAAAGTTTACACTAAGATGATAATGGTATCGTGGTATAAAACCTTTTTCAAAGTTTGCTTTCTTAAGCCACCAAACACTGTTGCCATGCAAATGAGCGGCCAGAACACATTGAAAGGCTTCTATTGTAATTAAAAATGGTGTCATGTGAATAAACAACTAATGATTTTTTACAACAGAAATCAATCAATCAAAAATGTCCTCTAGCTAGAGCCGACGTACAGCCAAAACATTAATTTCCTATTATCACTGTAAAGCTGCTTTGAAATCTATATTGTAAAGAGCGCTACATAAATAAAGCTGACTTGACTTGGCTAATAAATCAGAACTTGTACTTTACAGGTCGATAAAAATGCAGAACTCGCTGCCAAATGGAAATACTGTGCACTGAGTCAGGAGAAGCTGAAGCGACCCATAGTCGCCTGTGATCTGGGCAGGTACCGTATTCATTTATCTTCATGTTTTACTTTTGTACAGCCAGTTGAAGCAGTCACTGTTCTAGTTTAAAGGGCACCTATTATGCATCTTTTTAGAAGATGTAATATAAGTCTCAGGTGTCCCCAGAGTGTGCCTGTGAAGTTTCAGATCAAAATTCCTAACAGATCGTTTAATATACCGTTTTGAAAATGGCAATTTTGGGGTTGATGAAAAATGAGCTGTTCTGTGCATGGCTCCTTTAATGCAAATGAGCTGCTGATCCCCACCCGAGAGGGCGGAGCCTACACAGCTCATTCACAGCAGTGAACATGAATGAAAACTGAAACATGATATCTGTTTGTTTTAATGATCATCTCTATCGCAGACACGTTCATGTGACAGTGCGGTTCTTCATTATGAAATATTATCATATGCATGCGTTTTAAAGCCTTATCGCTCTCAACTTAAACACACACACATGCTCCTGTCACATGCACACAGAGCTGGATGTCAGCACATCCGTGAGTAGTCTATTAAACTAGACTAGTTCTCTATCAAACAACAGAAGATAAACAGAAATTCCCTCACTGCTCTTGACTGACTGAACTTTAGTAGCTTTAACAAGAACTAGGGATGCTCATTTCGATTAATTTTCCCGACCGATAACCGACGCTCGTTATCCGATTATTAACCGTTGACTTATAAGATTATAGGCTAATATTGTATAGCCTATATGATAATAATATATGACATATATAGCCTATGACATTAAATAAAAAATACAATTGACCAGTGTCTATGTCTTCCACGGGTTTATTTTAACATGCAAACAGCAGCATAGAACAGACAGAACCTGGATTCACATTATTAAATTGTCACGCACATGCAGCGTATCAATAACCTCAGCGTATCTGAGGAGATAACGCGGAGAATCTGTTATACAGCTCTCCGTTGTGAGTGCTGTCCAGCAGTCAGTCGTTAGGGCCACGAACTTTGTGCTTTCGAGATGTGATTTAAGCTTTTTTTTCTGTCCTCAAAACAGGCTTCAATTCTATGAGTAATGGTACATCTTGAAGGGATTTTGTAATTGGGCTCAATATAGCCCAGTAGCTGTTGAAAACCTTCACCACAGACCACACTGATGGGCAAAACGTCTTTTACAACCATTGAACAGATTCTCCGCGTTATCTCCTAGATAGATAGATCCCCGTGCATCGCATCTTCTCCCTGATAACATGGTGGGCAAAGTTTGTTGCCCTTCATTACTCGATGCTTCTGGATGTTTGGCTCGCAGGTGATATTGCATTGTACTTGTGCTGCTGCTGTATTTTAATACCGCGTGGCACATTTTACAAGTAACGTCGTCACCCTTTCTATCGAAATTGTCCCACAAAGTACTTTGTTTCGCTTGCTTCATTTTGCTTGCTGCAGGCAGTGAAATATGTCTGTAGGCACGTGTGTGCGCGTGTGACGCGCCCCGCGTGTTAACAAATAAGCATATGTAGCATATTTTTCATTAACCTTGCAGCAAACAGCAACAGAAAAAAAAAAAAAACACATTTAAACCGTTTGACTGATAGTATTAATCGGTTAAAATTCTTACTGTCGGTTAACGGTTAAACGTTCAATGTGAGCATCCCTAATAAGAACACATTTCTTACTTGAATGCTGCTGTTAATGCTCTGGTGAGGAGATAAACATGGCGGACTGTGAACAGCTCAGCTCTCTGAGGGAGGGGTCTGTGCTAGTATGTCAGTGTCCATCAACATGTGTGGGCGGGGCCTCTGCAGTGCGACGTCACTGCAGGAATCTGGAAACGGCTTGTTCTGAGACACTGCTTATGATGTATATGAGGATTAAAAAAATTGGGTGGGTTTTACCATTATAGGGTGGTTGTGTACACACACTGCCAACATACATTTATGTTCAAACTCCTTATAAAAGTGAATTTTGTTCAATAGGTGCCCTGTAAGGCTATTGACATGCGCCTTGTAAAAGTCGGATGTTCATATGCACAATTAATACGCATCATCAATGCACAGCAGAATTCTCATCACCGAAAAACCCCTTCAGGCTGATACAAGACCTCTGCTTCACATCAGGATCACCATGCATGTTGGGATTTATTCTGACCGCTAATGACATTCTACCTTACATAACCTCTCTTAGAAAGATTAACCATCATTCTTGCATTAAAAACCAACCATTGTTTAAATGTGGTATCTGAAATAAGATCTGCGTAACCACAGGTCAAGCCGTGGATGGATCCTCACGATAAAGCTCCACAGTTTTCAATAGAATTTGACTAAGTGTCTTTCAGCAAACCAATAAGAATGCAGAACTCTCTGCTCTGGTTGGCATATATTACCATATTTAAATACGTTCTGCAGAATTTCATTTATGTCATTAAGTCAGTGCGAAATGATGGTATTAATGTACTGGTTTGTTATATTTGTTATAATTCATTTTTTAGTATTCATTCATTTATAATATTTCTGCCTAAACACTATTACTATAGTCTCAATAGACTGGACTGCAAAACCAGTCATAAGGGTCAATTGTTTTGAAATTGAGATTTATAAATCATCTGAAAGCTGAATAAATAAGCTTTCCATTGATGTATGTTTTTTTTTTAAGCATATGACAATATTGCAGAGATACAACTATTTTATAATATGCAATCTGAGGGTGCAAAAAAAGTCTAAATGTTGAGAAAATTGCCTTTAAAGTTGTCCGAATGAAGGTCTTAGCAACGCATATTACTACTAATAATAAAACTTTTATATATTTGCGGTAGGAAATTTACAAAATATCTTCATGGAACATGATCTTTACTTAACAGGGTTCCTACGCAGTTTGGAAAAGTATGAAGAAGAATGGAATTTGATTAATTCAGTAATATTTCCAGGTCTGGAAAAGTACGGGGGAAAAAAATATTTTTGTTTCCAGACTATTGCCCCTATTTAGTTTTATATAATAGATTTACAAGAAGTGTGTTTTCATGGGAGCTGTTTAGTGATTCTTCAGTGTCCAAAACGACTGTTTGAATGAATTCAAGGTGCACTTTTTCATTATGCTGAAATTAGCGTTTCGGGTTTCTTCCCACGATATTGTTAGCACCGTATTACAAAGCCTCTAAAAGGAAGGACCTTTGCAAAAATGTAAAATATACAGACCTTCGTGTGCACACAAGAAGCCATTAAACTGAGCAAATAGGACAATCCACAGTTTCGCACACTGAGCCACCTAGTCACCTTCAGCCCATTTCGCCATTAGGCCTTGATATTAGAGGTACTACCCTAAGGAAAGCCACATTTTGAGCAAATAGTTCTCTATTAATTCATGTGCATCCATGCTCTCGGTTTCTTCATAGTAAGATGGCAGTGACACAAAGGAAATAGGTTATAGTATATAAAACTAGAAATTGAAAAGCGTAAGCACACAAACATTTCCAGTGAATAGTTTCTCAAAGGCACAAAAAAGTTTCTTCTGTGCATGCAAAAGTCTGTATATTTAAAAAAATATATTCTCTATATGTATTTTAGGGGCTCTTTATGTTGTCACTTTGAGAAAATCAATGAAAAAACCCTTGAGGAAATACAAATATTTACAGATGACTAAAAAAATGCTGTATGAACCATTTATGTTCAATATGGTCTGACAATCTACTGAGAGGTTTGGACATTTGAGTCTGGAAAAGTATGTCAATGGAAAATGTGTAGGAACCCCATCCTAATGATTTTTGGCATAAAAGAAAAATCGATCATTTTGACCAAACAATGTACTGTTGGCTATTGCCACAAATATACCCGTGAGACTTATGACTGGGTTTGTGGGCCAGGGTCACTTATAGTAAAGCAATTGTACATTTTTAAATGAAATATTTTTTCTTTCACCAGGCTGTATAATAAGGATGCGATCATTGAGTACTTGCTGGATAAATCCGAGAGGCCGAACACAGAGGTTGTGGCGCACGTACGTGGCATCAAGGTCGGTACACACATCCTGCTGCCATCAGTGACAGGCTGTGAAAACGCTTTTCATCGGGCGATACTACACACGCCTCCACACGTGTGTTTCACTGTTATTATAGGAGCACTGAGAGGAATTTGTTTTTATGGAAACACTGTACAATCAGGTCTAACATTTGTTAACTAACATAAACTAACAAAGAACAATATATTTTTGCAGCCTTTAATACTTAATAAAATGTCCATATTCATGTTACGTTCACAGTGCATTAGCTAGATTTGTAGAATTATTTTTATTGTTAGCTCACATTAACTAATGTTAACAAATGTAACCTTATTGTAAAGTATTACCGTTTTTATTTGAACTTTTAGTAATTTTGTATTAATTTAGTTTTTTTTAATAGATCTTTATTGTCATTGTGAACAACGAAACACGTTTAGCAGCTCTTCAGAATTAGCAGGATAACAATAAACAATGTAAACAGTATAATATGTATAAATAACAGACATTAAAAATGAGAATAAATAGACATAAACAAACAAAGACATGTATACAACATGACTAGGACATAACATACAGTGGGGCAAAAAAGTATTTAGTCAGCCACCAATTGTGCAAGTTCTCCCATTTAAAAAGATGAGCGGCCTGTACTTTTCATCATTGGTACACTTCAACTATGAGAGACAGAATAAGAAAAAAAAATCCAGAAAATCACATTGTCTGATTTTTAAAGAATTTGTTTGCAAATTAATGGGGTAAAAATACTTTTTTTTCCACACTGTAGCATGAAAAATAAGATCTAATACAGCGAAAGACACAATGGACTCATATAGAGAGGTAGCGCAGAGTGAAATAATAGTGCAGAATAGTGATATAATGGGGGGAAATATTATTGCACTTCTTTAAATTACGGGATTATTGCACGAGACACATTATGAAGGGGGATTATGCATTTAAGCATTTAAATGGATAGTTTACCCCCAAAAAATTTATTCTGTCATTTACTCATCCTCAAGTTGCTCCAAACCTATATTAACATAATATTAAACTTATATAGTATAGTAACTTCACGACTTTTACTTGCACTGATATAGCACGACTTTTCTTTTAGTAGTCCTCTTCCGTAGACAGCTCTTTTCTTCTTGCTGTGTAAGTTTTTGTTTAAATTCGTAATATTTTTAAATCTCGTATATTCTGCAGAAGTGAATTGATTTATTTCAGTTAACGTTGATTTTGTTTCAAGTAACCAAATTATTTGTTAAATTCAGCTAACGCCATATATGCTACAGTTTGAAAGCTTAGACTCTACTTTCTGTAGACATGCATCACTTTGACATTTACTTTACACCACGTAACTTATTTACAACGAATGACCTCATTTCCCCAAACCACAGCCCTATTGTGACCATATATGTTTGTTGAATATGACTATTGTATACAATGTGATAGAGAATTTATGGCCCTATGATTTCCAGGATGCGGAATCCAGTCATAAAAACGGAATTTACTGTATAATGCGGAATTTCACGGAATTTGTCAAATTTTTTATGATTAAATAAAAAAGCAGGTCATTACACTTAAAGGGTCAGTTAACCCAAAAATGAAAATTGTGTCATTTAGTCATGCTTAAGTTGTTGTTCCAAACCTGTATACATTTCTTTGTTTCTCTATCCTTTTAAATCAAATTGCAATATAGACTAATGTCTGTGAAAATTAAACTCAAAATTATTATATAAATACAAATCCTGCATGCTCTGTGTGAATGTTGTGTTTCCATGTTTTATGGGGACATTCCATAGGCGTAATGGTTTTTATACCGTATAAACTATGTTTTCTATCCCCCTACACTGCCCCTGCCCCTAAACCTACCCATCACAGACACACACACACACACACACACACACACACACACACACACACACACACACACACGCGCTGTGTTTTCAGCCTCTGTAGCCTTACTATATGAGGACATGATGTCCAGAGCCGCCCTGAGAGTCACTTCATGAGCATTTTACCGTTTCATTTAAGAAAAAAAACAACTATCGTCATATCATTCATAAACCCCCTCACAGACTCAAAGTTGATGATCTTCACGGCGAAAAAAAAGTTTGTTTAATTTTATATGAATGTTAAATTAAATGTTTTATGTCTTAATTTGATTACCAGAAAATACACAATACAGAATTTGTGGAAAAAAATAAAATCAAATTAAAAAATGTATATTTAAATATTAGAATTTTATTATTTAGACCTGATTTTTGAAAATTGTATTAAACGAGTAAAATGGAATCCAGAAAACTTAAACAGAAAACTTAGAATTTGCTAAAAAAATAAAACGGAATTGGATGGGGAAAAAAAATATTTCATAGGGCCCTAAACATGTCATTTTTGTAAAACTTTTAATAAATTGTTGTTAAATTGCATGTTTCATCATTTCAATTAATTAGACATGCTTTTTGATTACTAACATTTTTATTTAACCAGTCCAAAAAAATTTAAACGGAAAAAACGGAATCCAGAAAAATTTATACGGAATTAAGAATTTTATTTTTAAATAAATAAAAATAAAACAAATTTCATAGTGCCCTAAGAATTAAATATTTTCTCAGTGTTTTCTGCCACATGCTGGAAATGAGCAGAACTGTCTGCAGCTTGCCAGATTAAACAAAACAAAAAAATCAAAAGCGCCTTTTGTTGATCAGGCAACATATATAATAATATTTATCACTTTCAGCAGTGTTTTATGTCATTTCAAAAGGTTTTTTTGTGAAATGACACAAATTTTGGCATTTACACCTTGGCATGTGAATATGGAGAGCTTTTCAGTTTGGGTAGGCCAAAATCAGGTGTAAATCCATTAAACGGCCCAGAGATGAACAGGTTAATTGTAATAACCCTGGTGTGTTTCACAGGACGTGAAGGAGCTGAATCTCACTGATAACCCTGCGTGGGAGGGCGAGAGGAGGAACATTAAAGGAGACTGTTATGAAGACATGCACTGCGCCATGTTCATCTGTCCTGTGGTGGGACTTGAAATGAATGGAAAACACAAGTAAGGCCACATCCGTTGAGTTCATTTGCTGCTGTTGACTCCAACCACAGTACAACTGAATCCAATTTCGATCGTTCAGGGCTCGACATTAAAGGATTAGTTCACTTCAAAATGAAATTTTCCTGATAATTTACCCACCCCCATGCCATCCAAGATGTTCATGTCTTTCTTTCTTCAGTGGAAAATAAATTTAGTTTTTTTCAGGAAAACATTTCAGGATTTTCAATGCAACCAAAATGTTGAAGGTCCAAATCAATGCAGTTTCAAAGGAAGGGCTTCAGAGGCTCTGCATGATCCCGGCTGAGGAATAGGGTCTTATCTAGCCAAACCATTGGCCATTTTCCACGATTTTGAAGTTGGAGATGTTGGACTTTTTTTTGTAAATGCCGTTAAAGTGAGGATAGCAAAATAAAGTAAACTGACATATTATCAGTGATGGGAATAATTTTTTTCAGTAACGAGTAATCAAACTAATTACCCGTTACAACGCCGTTAGCGTTACTGAGGAAAAAAATGTGGCGTTACTATAATTGAGCTGACTGAAGCGGTTTGCATCCGAACAGGCTCTCTGTCAGTCGAAACTGCAACTCTTTTCTTTCTCTGGTTGGTGTGTGTGTGTGCGCACGCGGGCGGGTGTGCATGCTTGTTGGGGGGTGGGTGGGGTAGTAACACGTAACTGATGATGATTGGTGAGTAGGAGACACACACACCTTTGACGCACACGCATATGCACAGTCAGCGATAGGCAAGTCTAACGACTTCAAAGGTAGCTTTCGCAAACTGGAAGTATAAGCGCAAGTTTTCCGTCGTTGAGGTGAAAGGTAAGAATGTTTGGAATGGAATGGAAAGTAATTCTAATCTAACGAAGCACCTCACATCATCACGTGCCGCCACAAAATTAGTGGCTAAAAACCCAGTTGATAACGCTCCCAGTTGTTAACGCTAGTAGTACTATACTAGCCTACTACCAAAGGAGTAGTATAGTACTGATAATAGTTACACTATAGTAGGCCTACTGATAATATTTACACTATAGGCCTACTGATAGCCTATTTACAATAATGTATTGAATTTGATAGTTGTCTCACATTATCCCATTACAATAGTGTACATTAATGTACAATGTTTTATAACAATAATTTATTCTATTTCATATTCTATTTTATGTCCAACTCATTTATTTACAGATTTAATATTGGGGCATCCAAGTTTTGAAAAAAAAAGAAGTAACTCAGTAGTTACTTTCCCTGGTAATTAGTTACTTTTATAATGATGTAACTCAGTTACTATTTGTAAGAAGTAATTAGTAACTATAACTAATAACTAATTACTAAGTAATGTGCCCAACACTGCATATTATACCCAACAATTCTTCATACAGTGACTACCAGTAAAATTGATAAAAATTTGTGAGCAAAATGATTCCGACTCTTTGACCTGATCATGTTTTGCTGAAGTGTTTTTTCTTCAATTGCTAATGTGACCTTTGACCCCACAGACTGAACAAAATGAAGCATTGCTTGGTCATTGGTTGACCTGAATTGGTATTATCTAATTGTGTAGTTAAATTTAACATCTGATTGGTTGATTGTAATCCATTTCATCCTTTTCTATCAATCTGACATTATCAAGATGAGTTTGAATCTGACACAGTTATTACCATTTTCTAAACTATAACGAATGAACTGTGATAATGTGAGGAAATGTTAAAGGTGTCTGAATGTATTTTAGTTTGACTGTATGTATGATCATTGGCTGTTTTTTGACAATGGCTGATAGTAAAATATAATTAGGGATTTAATTAATCACGATACAATTTTCTCCCGATTTTTTAAATAAAATTTAAACATATATTTTATGTCAAATAATAACTCAATTGAAAGTCAAAATGCCACCACAACTCCTATTTGACTGCGTCAACGTAAACTACGTGCTTCTGTTTGATGGCGCATTCACACGGGTGCACTTGCGCCCAACTTCCATTTAAACGAATTGAAAACTTTCGCTTACTTCACTGTTCTTCGCGCTAGTTTGCACGCACAGTACGTAATGCTAGCTACAACTTGCTTGTTGCTATCGTGCCTGTAAAGTGAGGCTGTTTAAAACGTGTATCGCAATTCATTTAACATCTCAACCGACTTGAATCATCCCACATTTGTTTCGATTTTTTTAACTGGCTCCACCTGAATCGTTACATCCCTAAAAATAATTGCTTTAAATGGTCAATATTGGCAGATACATCGATAAATCCCTATTAAATATTATTAAATGTTATTGCATGAATAAAAAATCTGAACACTTTACAATGTTAAATTGGTTTACATTAGTTAATGCATTAGGTATCATGAAATAACAGAACAAATTTGACAGCATTTATTCATCTTAATTAACAACTGTTCACTAAATGGAAAATGTGTTAATTTTTCCACGTTCAGCCTATTAACTCAAAACAAATCAAAGCTGCTCTTGACGGTTTCCTGTTTCCATGAGGTGGTGATTGTTTTTAATCGCTGTGTTTTTGTGTCTTTCTTTGAGGTTTTTCTACCTGCAGACCTGTGGGTGTGTTTTCTCTGAGCGAGCTGTCAAGGAAGTCAAGACAGAGATTTGCCACAAGGTGGGTGAAAAGTAAAGATTTTCTGAAATCTTCTGTGGTCTGTTTTCGCACTCATCTATCTTTGCGTAGGCCGTTTTATTAGAACTGCTGTATGATAATGTTCCTGAAATCTTAAGTTGCGTTTTCACTGCAAGGCTTAATGCACAGATCTGTGTTTTTGTCCTGCCTTACATTCACATACACGACTGGTTTCAGATATCTATGTTTACTAAATTATTTTGATGATTGCTTTACTATGTGACATGGCTGACCCTCAGATTTTGAATGGCTGTGCTATTAAAATAATGGTCATACTTTAGATTAGGGTCCAATTCTCACTAACTAATTATAAACTAAGACTTTTGCCTCAATAAACTCATAATTACTGCTTATTAATAGTTAGTAATGTAGTTGTTAAGTTTAGGTATTGGGAAGGATTAAGGGATGTAGAATAAGGTCATGCAGAATAAGGCATTAATATATGCTAATAAGCAGCCAATATCCTAGTAATATGCATGCTAACAAGCAACTACTTATTAGTGAGAGTTGGACCATAAACTTGCCAGCATGGATAATGTGGCGAGCATCGAGGCTGAGGGACCATGAGAGTAGGACGTGTCTCATGGAGGAGTGGCGGGAGCATAAAGGAGGAGCGACGAGAAAGGACCAGGCCTGGATGTTATGTTGTGTTTTGTTTAGGTTTTGTCATGTGTAAATTCCAGGCCTGGTCCTCTCGTCCTTCACTGGTGTCGCTCGTTCTTATATGCCTCCGAGCTCCCTCATGAGAGGACTCGCAGCTGACGCTCATTCTCAAATCACACACCGGTCTCACTCGCTCCTCCCACGTCTCTCGTTCGTCTACCTCGCCACAGATAAGTTAAGAGCTTACATGGATGTTTGCAGCGCAAAATCTGTCTGAATAGATATACTGTAAAACAATAGTAATTTTTGTTTTGCTACATTATGTACAGTTAGATCTACAATTCTGAAGTGAAATAAAGTAGCTCTGTGAGATTACATTTATTTAAATCATTAATTTGAATGAATTAATAAGAGTGAGAGATGCATGATAGTGAAGCTGTGAGTTTAATTGCAAAAACAGTAGTTATCACCTTGTTGAGAATTATAATGTAGCTTTTAGTAGCGGTTTTACAGGGCAGAGGTGCTCCATAATCCATCTGCTTCATAATCCAACATTGAAAAGCTATCTTTGTGGGCAAGCGTGTTGTCCTCGCCTCATGGTGGCTTGTAATTATGTCGGATATGTGTCTGATTTAACAGCACATTTGGAATTAGCTCAGAATGGATTTGAAAAAAATCTAATCTTGTGTGCAACAAATTCTGATCTGTGTCAGATGTGAGTAAAAAATTCAGATTTGTTTTTGTGCCAGTGTAAACTAGGGCTTGGCGATATGACAATACTATCATTCACATGCATTAACATGAATTCAATATTTTCTAATGGCTAATAGGGTTTGGAATAGAAAATCGATTCCTATTCTTGATACCATTCGCAAGAAGACGCCAAAGAGAACACTTCTGCATGCGTGTGTTTTCTGTGCTGTGCACACATCCAGAGCACACACAGAGAGCCGCCTCTTTCAACCTCTTCCACTGCCACATTAAAGGGACAGTTGAAAATGTCTGAAATGAGTCACCCTGAAATGAAAATGAAGCCATCTTTTACTCTCCCTGCTGTTGTTCCAAGGCCCTATGTTCTTCTATTTTTTTTGGACCCTAAAAGCAGAAATTGAAAAAAAAAAAAAACCTCCTGCACATGTTCCTCCATATAATGGCAGTGGATGGCAACCAGGCGAAAAGGATACAGAAAGTTCACACAATGATACTGAGAGACGCGCGCTGAGAGATGTTCAGGAGGCATACTATACGTTTTTACGAGAAAGAAACCTTATTAGGCAGTCAAAATACTGAGCTCTGCTTTTCATTTCAGGTTCAACTATCCCTTTAAAATAATCAGACAACTGGGTCAGAGCATCTCCAAAACAAGAGTACCAACACAATATTAGGTCATAATGTTATGCCTGATCGGTGTAAGTTGGCAGTGGTGGGGGCAGGGCTCAGATAGATGATATCCAATACTACAATATTTTTTAAGGTGATTTATCGATAAAATATCACCCAGTCCTAGTGTGAACCCAGCCTTAGACAATAAACGACCAGTGGCATAAGCCCTACATATTTCATTTGTTTACTTATGTCATTTGAGCTTAATGTTTGTTTAATGTCGATCAAATGTCTGAGCTGATGGCTTCATAATGGATCTCAAAGTCAAACATGTTTTTTTTGTGTCTGTAAGCTGTTCTGCTTAATATTTTTGAGTAAACCATTTCTTTCAGGATTCGTTGTTTAAAAAAACAAACCTTTGAACCTTGTGTCGTTAGATCATTTTTTATTTAATCATCTACAGTCTCCTGCAATGCCCTTCAGATCACATGAAGCCTTACAGCGCATTGAGGGAACCAAATAAGAGACGCAGAGACCAGATTGCTGCTCCGTTGATCCTTAGTTTAATACAGACAAACGGAGGATCTTTGTACAGATACAGAAGCAGGATATCTTCCTTTGACTATTGTTTGTTTGCACAGCTAGGTGTTGTCCAGTCACCTAAACAATTACTGGAAATAGGGCTAAACTTGAGATCACAAGCAGGGTGACAGAGAGCCAACAAATATTTTACAGTACATTAGCTTGACTGAAAAATACTGTTATTAAGTGTAATTTTATTCCTATTTTGAAACGTATGTAAATGGAACATTTTCATTTACAAAGACAGTTTTGTATTTCTGTCTGTGAGTGATTTATAGAGACTTTTACTGAATTAATTTACAATACAGCATGCCCTCAAGTGCTTTATTGCGTAAATGTTAGTTTTATAACTGTGCCACACTTACATCCACTCTATGGACTTGGATAATGAATTCTTATCATAGGTGAAGATAAGCTATGTAGTTAAGCAGTCAGCAGCTCTGGTTATGTGCTTCTGTGTGCAGGTGATTTGTCACCTATGTGTGCACTTTCTATTGTGTTTATGTATGTTTGCGTTTGGGATTGGATGGAGTTGTACCGTGGCTAATGAGTGCGACTTGTCTTTTGCTCTCAGCAGTGAATCATTAACCTCACAGTCCCCTGCCTCGGTCTAATTGGTTTCAGGCTCAGCTAGCTGACGTTTCTCTGTGGCATTTGTCTCAATTAATCCAAGCATTAAGGCGGAAATAGGGAAACTGCATCCTGAAGTCCATCTCTTCTCCAAGCCGGCAGACTGGAGCATGCATGGCGTGCTGTGCTTGGACAAACATTCAGCAACATTTGAATATACAATATAAACCCCTAATGGTTATCCATTTCCAAGCAAATTTTTAACTATTCTCGGTGCTGTTAATCATAACCTGTGGTAATGTATTGTGTTACACGCATCTAGCTTTTGAATAGACATTTTTCATTCTAACACCAGGGAACGCTGACCAGATTGAAGGCTTCAACCAATTTTTAACAGTATTTTTTAGACTAGGAACCATTTAAAATACTAGCATGTATGGAAACATGGATATTTTAGGAGAAGTATTCATGCAGGAGGGGCTTGCTATTGCAGAAATCACCTGGTGAAAGTCGTGTCCTATTATAAAGTTTGAATATTTAGTATCAGCTAGGGCTGCATGATTTGGTGAAGTCTAATTTCAATTGTTCTGATAAAAATTGTGGTTATTAAAATTTGACTGAAAACAAAAAGCTCCAGGTTTGCTGTGCTTGCTTGTAGAGCTGCAAAAAGTTACAATTATCATTATTTTTACTATGTAATATTTCTTTGTAAAATAAAAGATTGAGTGTTAAACTGTTTTCACAGGCACGGCGCATATATTTATTGAATTAAATCTCAGCCTTTTCGATCATACAACAATGCGATCACATTCGGTCACACAGCAATCACACTAAGCCATATCGCAATTTCAGTTTTGTTTTAATGAATTGTGCTGCCCAGGTATCCGCACACTTTTCCTCAAAGACCCATGATTTGAGGAACCATTCATGTCTGTAGTGTAAACGGTTGTAGTTTCTCCTCTGGCAGTGTGTACTGTGTACCATCAGATTCACCGTGACTCAGTCCTGGTCAGAATTATTGACGACCTTGGTAAATATGAACAAAGAAGCCTGTGACAGGTAATGGATCCACATTGTTAGTCCTTTTGACTTTCTATTAAAAAAAATCACAAAAATCTAACCTTTCATTAAAGTAAAACAATGGAAAATGGGGTAACATCTCATTATGAAATAAATGGTTTTCTATAAAACCCAGAATTAATAGCACCTTTTTATTCAATACTTTATGCAACCTCCTTTTGCTAAATAATGACAGCTCTGATTCTTCTCCTATAATGGCGGATGAGTTTGGCGATCAGAGACCATTCCTCCAGACAGGATCTCTCCAGATCCTTCAGTCCATGTTGATACACTCTCCTCTTCAGTTTTCTTGGGTTCATGTCAGGGGACTGGGACGGCCATGCCAGAACCTTAATTTTGTGCTGCTCAGTGACCTATTTTTGTGTTGATTTTGATGTTTGTTTTGGATCATTGTCCTGATGGAATATCCAACCATGGCTCATTATAAGATTTTTTTAGCAGAGGCGATCAAGTTTTGATTTATTTTTTATTAGTTGGTATCTGATAGAGTTCATAATGCCGTGCATCTGAAGTCCAGGACCTCTAGCAAAAAAAAAAAAAGTATATTTAAAGCTGCAGTCCGTAAGTTTTGCCTCTTTATTGCCATCTCTGTTTGAAACCTGAATTTGCGGTTATTTGTGCATCGCCGCGGCTCGTCAGCGCAGATGAATCTAATGTTTTGAGGAGTATGTGTGGCTGTCAGTCACCGCACTGGTGTTTCCAGAAAGCAGGTTATGTGACATACCTGGGTATGTTTAAGAGTAAGTAAGTGGATAATCTCAACTTTCGGTTCCAAAACAGAGGTAACTTTCAGGGGTATGCAAGTAGCCATAGCAACTCAATCTCTGGACATAACCTGCTACGGAGTAGATTCTGTTCCAGCTTCTGTTCCGTTTGGCTATAAAGTGTTTTAATTCTATAATATATGGTGTAAAAACGTCTTAGTGCTGCCCTCTTAAGGTTGAACAGTGGCTACTGCAGTTGAATTTTCCTATTGAACATTGTGGTGCATCGTGACGTATGATGGTTCTTCCAACAGCTCACTCCCGTGCTCCTAGCGCGAGTTCACCACGTCCTAAGAAATGTTTTTCCGTGATCACATGATGAGATCCCCTTCACTCTAGTACGAGCGCTCATGTTACATGAAGTAGAAACATAATGAATTAAACTTACTTGACACTTTCTATCTACATTTTAAAGAAGAAAATACGGTTAAATAATGCCGTACATGTCAGGCTTTTCTTTGCAATATATTTTTTGATTCCCGTAATGTGTAAAGGTACTATTCATTCATTAGATGCGCTTTCAAAACCTGACACGCAAGTGGTTGCGGTGGTAACAAACAACAATACCGTAATGTGCTGGCGTATGTAGTCTTACTTTATTTGAGGAAATCTGTTCATAAGATGCGATTAGGTTTGAACTTATAGGTCCTGTGCTGCCTATTGGTTCAGTTAGTTTGAACAAAAATACATTGCATGTATCTGATCTTTTTTTAGTGCCATTCAGTATAAGGATTTGACTGTTCGTAGATTAGGTCAGTGGTCTCATTCTCTCTTGCGCTGCTGTTAGCGAATCGTCAGTATTGGGAGTTAAGACCGCAGTTTGAGCCAGCGGCTGGAATTGATAAGGCTATTGACAACTTCTACAGACAATTCACCCTCCTCCACGTCATGTGAAGGTGGGGGAGAAAAGTCCTCTACTTCAAAAGACTGATCTGTTGCAAAACTACTTGCGTCACTCCAGTCATTCTCCATCTATGTGAGTCTGACAGCTGTCAATCAATCAGTCACTGCGGGTCTCAGGTGCACGCCCCCCGCTCAGCCCCGCCTTGACTCGTCCTCTCTGGGATCTGCCCACTTTTCCAGCATTTTTCAAATATTGCAGTGGGTGGAGTTAGGCTGTGAACAGGGGTTTAGTTACCCTTTAAGAATTGCAATAAAAAAATATAACAAGGTAATGTTTAAATGTTAATTCAATTCAAATATATTTATTATTTATTTTATTGTCATCTAACACATGGATCTGCGTTCAATTAATTAGCATCAAACAAACAATATAATCCTTATGCTCAGTGAATAAAGATTACTTATTAAATGAAGACATTGAAAAAAATTATTGCATAACCACCAAATAGGTGGCGATGTGCACTAATTAGGTTATGTAAATCGGCATTAAACAACAGAAGAAGAGGAAGTAGAATGGTGCGCTTTTTCTTAGTGTCTGTTTCCATGGTGAATCATCGATTCGTCGCTCTGTTGAGAATGTCTTGTGTGTTAACCGGGAACATACTCTGAGTTTTCTGAACTTACTCCCGGACTTGTTTTGGAACTAGCATTCCTTGAGTAAGCAAGGTTTGGGTTAATCAAGGTTTGGGAATTCAATGACCTCACCTACACGACCAGCGAGCAGCACCGAGAGTCCTCAGAAGTAGGGCTGGGCGATATGGCCAAGAAGTGATCTCGATAAAAAATGCTCATTTCGGTCGATATCGATAATCGATAAATGTAAAATATTTATTTCTTTCAAATTTAAAGGCAGGTTTTTGCTCTCAAATGAAAGTTGTAGAAACCAGACTCTTAATTGTGGTTTTAAGCTACTCTTTATTGTCAGAATATGACGAACATTTCACGTTTTGGAATTCCTTACCCTTTTCCAGTCATTTTTTCTTCAAATTAAATATCTTAGAAAAAATAATGTATTAGTTTCTGCGTGTGCTAACGGGTGATATTGTTTCTAGTCATGAAACGGGTTTGTGTTGCCTGATATATCTCCGCACAGTTTGCAGTGCAGACTGCAGTATTAATAATATTACATTTTGTCTTAGAAATGCACATTTGACAGTGAGTTGACAGTATTAGTAGCTTGAGTTTGGAGGATACAGATGTAAAAGTATGGTCATTAACAAAAACATGGACATCTGTAAAAATTGTAATAACCTCATTTCTATATGGTAAAAATTTAATATTCTGAGTTCATATATCAGGTTTTTCCATAGTATCATATATTTAGATCATGATGATAACCACAGTTTAAACCATGCATATTGCTCTTCACTACCATGGTCAAATGTATCTATATGGTTTCTATGATATTTGTATGAAAAACAGTAGCCTAAAAACATTTAGTAACCTATAAATGCACAAATTCTATAGGTAAATAAAAAAATAGGCTAGTGTAATAATATTCCATTACTCCTTTAATACATATCTGCATTAATAATATAATACAATTCTATATGAATATCCCACATTTCTGCCACAGATTGTGCAGTTAGTGTTAAAACAGTAAATCCATGGTAATTTATGGAGATTTGTAGATGGAAAATCCTTCTGACTGTATCATTGCGCGCACAGTGTTTAATGCTTTTCATCGCTGTTTTGTCTGGCTTTAAAGTAGTTTAAATCACAGAGACACTTGTTTTTGGCTGAATTCACGAGCTTCTCACTGGATCTCAGCGCTGTTCAGTGACTGAGACCGATCAGAGTAAACTCTGTTCCAGTGAGCTCGCGCTGCGCTGCCGTTTGGACTTTGACCCGAGCAGATAAATACAGTCTGTGTGGCGCGGTTCAAATCAGTAACTGAATTCGTGCTACCTTTTATCATCATCTTCGCAAGGTTAGTTTCACTTTCAGTTTTCTACGTTCTACTTTCAACGTTCGTCACTGTTTCCACTAATTTTTTGAGCTTGTTAACTTGTTGAAAACTTGCTGGCTGTTGTTGTGTTTATTTCTGTCGTGTGATTGGTTATTACATTAATCCATATCGAGTAAAAATTTTCAGAGCTTATCATCGTTATCAAAATAAATTTTATCGCGATTCGATATGATATCGTTTATCGGCCCAGCCCTACTCAGAAGCAAGGGTGAAAAGAGATCACTCTGATCTAGAAAAGATCAAGGAAAAGCTTAGCATTTGCACACCATTCTCCCCAGACTAATCTCTAAGAAACATGATTCCTGCTTTTCTGTTCCAACGGTTCCTGATCATGTTTAAAACTGAGCAGTTTTCACTGGAAGATGTAATGAGCTATGAGCTCTGCTCATTTCCTGTAGCCCTTTCGGAGCCAAGGAAATCTTCCATAAAGCCAACAAGCCCTAACTAGCGCAGACAGTCACTGAGTTCTCAAGCAAGAAATCTGAAATCAAACAAAACTGTCCTGGATTCCATCCCACCAACTGAGCACACCTGATAGCATATCTTTCATGCAGATATGCTAATGAAAATATTACATGCCCAAAACATGTATCAGGCACCAGTATTCCTGGTCTAGGAGGAATACAAAGGAGTAATGGTCATTTTAAGGACCTGATGGCCACCATTTTGATACTACAGTAAACCACTGAGAAATCTTTTGTTAGCATTTTGTTTTTGGTCAAGCCATATTTGCAGCAGACTATTCTGGAATACCCCCCTAAACTAGTACTTTTGTTGTGATCAACTAGGTTAGGGTTAGATTAGGCCATTACAATAAATTGCGCGACTAACAGTGATTTAAATCTAACGATCGCTTGGCTCATATCATGTCAAACCATTCAAATTATTGTTATTGTTCTCATATTGTTAATGTTAACAACATCATGTTAACATAACACGATGTTAACAGCATTGCATGACTATGTGTATTTAGTGTGTATTAGCGTTACTTGTAGATTTCAATTTCTTTTGCTTTTGACTATGGGTGAATCTCCAGTTGTCACTGATGATTGTCGATTGGACCTTTCTGGATTATAATCCGCCATCAAAATGATAGGTTTTAATTATTCCAGCTGCTGTGAGAAAAGGCTGTAAATGATCCACCACCTGCAGCGTCCTCGCATGCGTTACTACTAGCTGGACTCCTTCTTTATGTAAACAGACATGACATAAAGAAATGCTTGAATTTCTACCAGTACTTACCAGTGTGTACTTGCTCAAATGGATTTTGGATAATTTTTAACCCCAACAAGTTATGGACTGCATCTTTAACTGTGGATTCTTTAAAAAAAAAATATTCATGTTTGCACCAAAGCCATATGGTGGGCTTGTTGCCAAAAAGGTTTTTATTTTTATTTTTAAGTTTCATCTGACCACAGAATCTGGTACCATTTGAACTGAATATGCTGGAGTTTTAGGACGTGAGCAGAGGATATTTCCTAAAACCCTCACAAACCAAGACTCAACTATTTCTGCAATTCTCCAGCTGTGATCCTTGGAGAGTCTTTAGCCACTCAGACTCTCCTCCTCACTGTGCATTAAGACAATATAGACACATGACTCTTCCAGGCAGATTTGTAGCATTTCCTTTTGGTTGTTTTTTTTTTTATTGCTTACACACATTTTCTGAAACTGGCTCCGTTTCTCAAAACTCTACAGAAAATAAACCACAAAACACACAAACAATATTCAAAATCTCTTTCAAAAGTGCTTGTTCATTGTGCAGTGGAGCACACAGAAGTTTGTCACAGCACTCACACGTACATGTGCACAAATACACTGTATGTACAGTATGCATGCACATTTGTTAAACTTTAGCTAACTGAACTGAATCAACACTGAACTGACTTGAGCTAAATAATGACATTATTGGGTTGTTAGAGCCGCTTTACAGCTGAATTTGTTACTATTGTGAAGCTACTTTGAAACAATCTGTATTGCTGTAGAAATAAAGGTGGCTTAAATGGTTGCACATTCAGTATATATTTACAAAATAAACAGAAATTAAAGGGTCAGAAATGTATTTGTTTCTCAAAACACTGAATTTTGATATCCAAGTGATCAAATTAGATATATTTACAATACAGAAATGCAAGAGGGTAAATGATATTTTCTTTCTGAAAACATTACGTTTTGAATTCTAAGTGATCAATCTATGCACAAGTGTTTGACACATGATTGTTGGGTGTAGGTAATTGGGAAATGATTGTGGCATTTAAATGGCAGTGTTTTCTATATGAAACACTAGAGCTGTTTGTTTCGAGAGATGTGTCTAATGTAGAGAACTGTGTTTAGCAAAAAGTTTGTTTTTACAAATGCATACTGAGAGTACAACATATAATGTGTGGTCTGAAGATTCGGTATACGAGTGAATGGTTTCACTGAGTGGCCTCAAGTACCACTTTTAGTGTATAAGTATTTTTTTAATAATTATTTCCCTGATGGTAGAAATGCAGGATGTTTCTAACACCACTTTCCATTTTGTGAAGCTCAACAATCTTTTGCTGCACATCAGAACTATATTCTTTGGTTTTACTCATTGGGATGGATCATTAAGGGAATTGGCCTTTGTTTTTCCTCATATTTATACTCCGGTGAAAGCTTGCCAATTTCATGTAGTCACCATGGTGTGTGCTACAAATTGTGAATATGAGGTTGAATATATTCAGAGATATTTTACTCATTCATTTTCAGGGGTTCCTATAATTGTGCCCAGCATGTATTAGAGAAAAACATGTTATTTTTCTCCACCACATTCATGTTTACTTCAATAAAAGGTTAGATATTGATCATTTTTACCAAGGGTGCCAATAATATTTTTTTTGCCTGGCTCTGCCCTCCTATGTACTTTCACTCAATTTTTATTTTCCTTTAGTACTCCGTCTGGGTTTGCGGTATATTCTGTGGTTTTCTCCAGTCAAATTTTAACCAGTCCAATCAGTGAACAGAGGGGGAGTGGCTGAGAACGATGATGTTGATGTTAGTTTGAGATGACATACGTCACGACCAAACGTTAGCGATTGGTTATGGCAGATTCAGAGTGGCTCTGGGCAGAGTACCCGCCTTCAAGGAAGTTAACGCTTGTCAATGGAGAGTGGCCAGAGTCTGGTTGGACCAGGATAAATAATTCTGACCTCGACTGTATGTTTAACTAAATGTCTGACAGTGGTTGTGTTGTAAATGTTAATGGATTTGTGTATTGTGTTCCTCTGTCAGCATCGCCTAGTATAACTCACATTGACTCCATGTTGTAACAGAGAATTTCCACAATTTTCTGTCCAAGTTACTAAAGAGGCACATTTATTAAGACAACAGTGGAAATATAAGTGCTTGATGTATACAGCTGCGGTTTCATCAGTCGAGTGACAGCACTGAACATATGTGAACAGTGTTGAGATCGCAATTTCACAATATTTACTACTTTAGAGCAAGATCGTGCATGAAATTTTTTTTACATATTGAAACAAGGCTTACATTAAGTATTACAGTGACATTATGATGTTTGCTAACTTGTAAGGAAAGTCTATGCAAGTGAAAAATTAAATAATTTTTGGTCGATCACTGTTTATCTCACAGTATTAAAAATATTTTTTGACCACTTATATAAATTATTATAGTTTTTTTGGCTATTTAATGTTTTTTAAAATATATATATATATATTTCAAATATTAAAATTTGACCTTTTATATAATACATTTAAAATTACATCTCTTTAAATGCAAACATATAATGAGGCTTCTCTCTGTACAGTTTTACGACAAATTGTATGTCAGTGCTTGTATCCTGGATTTGTCCATTTCAAAGGAATTTTATGCCTTTATTCTGCTACAGTTTATCAAATTGAGAAACAGTGCATTATACAGTAGTTAATAAATATAAATAAATAGATCTGTCATTATTACTAACAGTACACCAGTTACCTTTCTCAACACTCATATAACAATCAGGTTACACTTAAAACTTTTAAACACAAAAAGCTGCACTGCGATGTGACGTGGATATTGTCTTGACACATTTACTCTGTAAAGCAGAAAATGTTTCTGTTGATCTTTCCTTCATCGTGTTCCAGAGTTGTACCGAAAGTTGACAAATCTGTAAACGGTGTGGATTCCTCTTTCTTTGTCAGTTCGGTAATGCTTAGTCACAGTCCCCTGGTGTTAAAGTGAGAGTGCTGTTGGTGACTTCCACCTCCGTGATGAGACGCCATGATGGCTGAACGGGAACTGAAGTGTGCTGGAGAACTTTATGCCTGTGCCACAATTCCAGACAATCCAGGGCCTCTGGGAAGCTTGCAGTCTCAAATTTATTAGCAAACATACACTCTTTTTCGATAATCCATGGTAAATCACCAATCCCAAAAACGCAGATATCTCTGATGTATTGTCCTGTAGAAACAAACAGCGGTTTTGATATCCATACACATAAGGTTTCAACCCTATGTAAAATACAATCTGTTGTTGGGAAGTTGCAATGATGTCTGTGCAAAGGACTCGATTGGCTCAGCATGAAGTAAATAGGGGTGGGAGAAAAAATGTATTCTCTCATGCATCACCTGAACTTAACCCTGCATTTATGCGGTGAAACATACAAATGCTATTATAATGCAGAATTAATAGAGTTAGTACTTATGTCTTAAAGACAGGATAAAACTAAGCCCCTATGATTTCCACAATGCAGAAAACACGGATGGAATCGCATAAAAAACGGAATTTACTGTATAATGTAGAATTTCACTGAATTTGATCAATTTGATAAATAAATAAAAAGCAGTACAGTACACTTAAATCAAATTGCGTCTGTGAAATATTAAACCGCAAAAAGATTATTTAAATATGATTTGTGCATGTTTTGCATGTCTTTCATTTCATTTAAACACACTCACACACAGAAGCATGTGTGTTGTACAGGATAATTTAGCTTAGTCTAAAGTAAAAAAAAAAATTTTTTTGTTCAGCACTTTGTTTGACAAAAAGTTTATTTTCATGTGATTAAATGTAATGTTTTATGCTTTAATTTGAATGCCAGGTAATTAAAATACACTAACAATAAAAAACAAATAATGCAATAATTTTCTTAGAAATATATATTTTTTAAGACTAATAAAGTATTGCTTTTATCGAGTCAATTAATTAGACATGCTTTTTGAATATTCAAATTAAATTAAACCATTTAAATGGAATCCAGAGAACACAGCATTTGGGAAAATGAAAACAGAGCAAATAAGCGTGAGACCACAATCTCATAAAAGCACAGATGGGAGTGTAAAGTTTTGTGGGTGAATCTTCTGATGATGCACAAATTAAAGAACACAGATGGAGCAGCTAATTTCCATTATAACCAACGCAGTGCAAATTAGCTTAGGGTGTCAAATGATAATCAGCTTGCAGGTAAACGCCTAACACATCAGTTCATTATAAATAATGTGGCTTGACAAACAATATGTTTTGGATAATGGCATTCCACATTAATAAACACGAGTGGAAAAAAATCTCTTTCTCTTTGTTCTCTGCGGTTCCTCCTCCTACAGCAACTATCACAAAATATTTTAAGACATGCTTTTTTGGCTGTTAATGCGGTAACACTTTACAATAAGGTTAGTTAATGCATTTGTGATCATGAACTAACCACGAACAACACCTCTGTTCAGCATTAGTTAATCTTTGTTAACGTTAGTTAGTAAAAATCCAGCTGTTCATGGTTTGTTCATGTTAGTTCACAGTGCAACAACTAATGTTAACCAGATTTTAATAAAGTATTAGTAAATGTCGAAATCAATAATAAATGCTTTATAAGTGCAGTTCATTATTAGTTCATGTTAACTAATGAACCTTATTGTAAAGAGTTTTGATATCCAAGCTGCAAATACCAGTAAATTTATTTATTTATGATTTATTTAAATGCTCTCCTCCCATAAATTTGGCGAATGAAAGGGAAACCACTACTAAGGCATATGCAATATGTTCAGTTGCATGCCTTTTCTTCAAAAGTTTCTCTTGTAAATTCTGACTAGCAGTTTTATAACAGCAAAAGAAGACTTGTGCTGGCGCAAGCTCCTTGTAAATCTGGAATCAGATCATGAGGTCCCTAAAGATTCCCATCAATGGAAATAAATGCTATATTTTAGTCATCAAGTTTGTACCTTTACACCCCTGGTGTGTTGCTCCTTCTTGGTCCCTCCATTTGATTGCACGAACATTACCTTCCCATCCACCGTCTACATAGCTGCCAGGTGCTTCTAAAAAAACACAAGACGAGTTTTATGATTTAGAGATTATATGCTTCTGAACAGTTATCTGTCATCAATATTGCTTCTCATTATCTTGCTTGATCTGAAATCACTTACTGGAACTAACACTGAGTCAACAGCACTTAAAAAAACCACCCATGCTTATGATTATTGACTACACTGACGCTATCACATGAAAACAACACTTGAGCTAAATTGAGCTGCATGATGACACGATTGTCTTTTGTGGAGCTACTTTATGGCTGAGTTAAATTGGTTTTATAACTGATGAATTTTTCAGCATTGACACTAGCTATGTTTCCATCCCCCTGTTTCTATGTGCATTTTAAAGTATCGCATTAGAAACGAGTTATGGAAACGTTTCTTTGCAAAGAAACCCTTGATTCGCAAAAAAGTTTATGCTTGTTTGAGGTGTTTTTTTACTTTTTGAAAAAGAAATAATGAGAGATGATGAATAAATTCTGACATAGCAAACATTAACTGTTGCTGGTCCATTTAAACCTCATTATAAGCATTTTCTTGGTTTTTCTGTGGGAAGAAAATGGGATAATAAAGGGATAATAATGAAAATTTGATGTTGATCTGGTTACCCCCAGGGCATTCAAGATATAGGTGACTGTTTCTTCAGTAGAACACAAATGAAGATTTTTAACTCCAACCGTTGCAGTCTGTCAGTCGTTTAATGCATGCCAATGGTAACAGATGAGAGTATGAGAACTATGAGAGTTAAAAAACATGCAGACAAATCCACATTAAACCCTTCGGCTCGTGACGACACATTGATGTCTAACACCATATCGTGTACATATGGCATAAGCAATCAGTGTGTCGTCACGAGAGAGATCTCAACAAGAGATCACTTGTGTACATTTGACCTCACCGGAAGTGATCGCGCGCTGACGGCATAGATCGCAATCGAGGTAAAAAATGATATAAATACTGTTCGGTTTCTCGCACAAACCGATCGTTTCGTGTCTTAAGACATCAATGTGTCGTCACGAGCCGCAGGGTTTAATGTGGATTTGTCTGCATGTTTTTTTAACTCTCATACCTCTCATACTCTCATCTGTTACCATTCACATGCATTAAACGACTGACAGACTGCAACGGTTGGAGCTAAAAATCTTCATTTGTGTTCTACTGAACAGTCACCCATATCTTGGATGCCCTCGGGGTAAGCAGATAAACATCACATTTTCATTTTTGGGTGAACTATCCCTTTAAATGATTTGCATTCATATTCTGGCTTTTCTGTACATATGCTTTATTAGTTTGGTTTTTACCAAGTTTGCTCTGTTAATACCATGTTCTTAAGATACGTTAAGTGTTTTTCATGTTAAGGTTTAGCTGAGTGAGTTTTATTTACTGTTGGTTATAGGTTACCAATACCCTTGTCATCTGCTCGAACAACTTGATGAAAACACACCTAATTTGCATGTTTTTCTTTTTTGCGATCGCTAAAAAGATCTGCTTCACCTTTGGATGGGAACCCAGATATTGTTATTGAACTGAATTAAACACTATTGTCTTTTTACAGCTGCTTTACTGCAGAATTAGTCTCGTATTTGATGAAGTTTGGTAGTTATTTTCCTGTTTATTACTGTGAAGCTGATTATTTGCAGGCTTGATTATTGCCTTTTTGGCTTACCCTTCATGTGATTTAGTGTCACCCAGTAATGCTCATCTGGACTGAAGGTGTCTCTAGACCACTCCAGCAAGTCTTTGGCCACTGGGTTGCTGAGAACAAACTCCACAAACTGTCTCGTCAAAGCGTAATAAGCAGTGCCAAAGTAAATTGTTAGGTTGTGTGGAGGTGGTCCCTTCTTTTGACCTTTGCCCTTTGGTGCCACATGGGTGCCCTTTACCTCCCTGTACTGAAGCTCTGTCCTGTACTTCATAGCAGGCGGCTGCTTGACTCCCGGCGTCATGTTCCTGTCTTTCCATTTGGATTCTTGCATGTACCGGACTAACTCCAGGTTGCTCATGATGGGGAAGTCCTGGCCGCACAAATTTATAACTTTTCTCCATTTTATTGGAGACTTCCCCAGGTCTTTCATGCAGTTGATGTCAGCTTGCAGACGGGAAAAGCCAGCATAGGTCACTTTTTCATTGACGGATGATAGGAAGACGTTCGAGAAGCACCCAGATATGTTTCGGACGCTTGTCTTGTATTCTTCCGGCGCTTTGTCGTCGACGTGTATGCAGTAGACATTCTGCGGCGCGTAGATGGCTCTCAGCAGACGTACAAATGTTTCCAGCTCTTTGTGAATGGTGATGATGAAAGCCAAAGGAAAGTCTTCCTCTTCTTTGCTCAGCGGCGCCATAATGAAGTGCAGCTCTGACTGCAATAGAGTGCAGTTTTTGTCCGGTTTAGGCTCATAGCTGATTTTCTTACAGTCTTTTCGCTGCCATTTAAACCCAGGAGTTGCAGCTGGAAGAATGTTACAGACCTTGGAGGCTGGAGATTGGCTGCCCCAGTCATTTGTAGGAAGAGGTGCGTTGGATATTTTGGCTTTCAGGTAGATGGCAGAACATATTAGGACACAGATGGCAAGGCAGAAGAGAAAACTGCACTTGGTGTTCTCAAGCTGGACCATAATAGTCCAACATCTGAAAAGCAGCTATAGACCTCCTAAAACAGAACAGAAGAGCAAAATAATCAGAGATGCAATTATCTCAGCTAGGGAAAGTTTCATAGATCATAGTAGTTTCCTTTCTGTTAATCATTAAATAAGTTGTTTAATTATGCTGTCGATGTGTTTGCACAACAGTTTGTTTAAAGGGACCAAGTTCGATACTGCTTACATTGATATTGTACAATCAGGAAAGTCTTTCACCTAGAAAAGTAATCCTAACTCTAAGGGACAATACAGACAACTAAACTGTTCAAAAGTTTTGGGATCTTTAAGATTTAAAAAATTATCATCTTATGCTCACCAATGCTGTTTTTTATTTGTTAAAAAATACAGTAAAAACAGCCATATCGTGATATATTTGTAATTTTAAAACATTTAGCTTTTTTACATTTCTATTATATAATGTAATCAAATTACATTACATTAAATTACAGCTTTGTCTTCAGTCACGATCCTCAAGAAACATGGAAAAAAGAAACCTAGCAAAGTAAATGTCTAAACTGTCACTTTTGATTACATTTATTGCAGAATAAAAGCAATAATTTCCTTAAAGTAAACTACTTTGTCCCCAGTGCAGCTCAAATAATAAACATTTGGTAACACTTTATTTTACAGTGTTCTTGTTACATGTATTTACCATACCAAATTATGCATAATTACATGCAACTAACCCTCAACCAAACCATAATCCTACCATAACCCTGTAGTAAGTACATGTAGTTAATTATTATTACTTAGTACTTAAATATATAGCTACACTGTAACAATGACACCTTAAAATAGTGTAAACAATTTTTTATACAAATATATATATATAATATAGTTAGGGACAGGTGTGGTGGTGTGGGTGAGTTTAAGGGTAAAGTTAGGGACAGGTGTGGTGGTATGGGTGAGTTTAAGAGTAAAGTTAGGGACAGGTGTGGTGGTATGGGTGAGTTTAAGGGTAAAGTTAGGGACAGGTGTGGTGGTATGGGTGAGTTTAAGAGTAGGTTTAGGGACAGGTGTGGTGGTATGGGTGAGTTTAAGAGTAAAGTTAGGGACAGTAGTGGTGGTGTGGGTGAGTTTAAGAGTAAAGTTAGGGACGGATGTGGTGGTATGGGTGAGTTTAAGGGTAAAGTTAGGAACAGGTGTGGTGGTATGGGTGAGTTTAAGGGTAAAGTTAGGAACAGGTGTGGTGGTATGGGTGAGTTTAAGGGTAAAGTTAGGGACAGGTGTGGTGGTATGGGTGAGTTTAAGAGTAAAGTTAGAGACAGGTGTGGTGGTATGGGTGAGTTGAAGAGTAAAGTTAGGAACAGCTGTGGTGGTATGGGTGAGTTTAAGAGTAAAGTTAGGGACAGGTGTGGTGGTATGGGTGAGTTTAAGAGTAAAGTTAGGGACAGGTGTGGTGGTATGGGTGAGTTTAAGGGTAAAGTTAGGGACAGGTGTGGTGGTATGGGTGAGTTTAAGGGTAAAGTTAGGAACAGCTGTGGTGGTATGGGTGAGTTTAAGAGTAAAGTTAGGGACAGGTGTGGTGGTATGGGTGAGTTTAAGAGTAAAGTTAGGGACAGGTGTGGTGGTATGGGTGAGTTTAAGGGTAGGTTTAGGGACAGGTGTGGTGGTGTGGGTGAGTTTAAGAGTAAAGTTAGGGACAGGTGTGGTGGTATGGGTGAGTTTAAGGGTAGGTTTAGGTGTAAGGGAAGAGTCAACTGTGCAATTATAACTACAGAAATTAATTATAGATGTAGTTACATGCAGGTCATTTTAAAAATGTATAATAAGTACAATGTAAAAAGCACAATAAGTGCATTGTAT
Organism: Gobiocypris rarus; assembly: GCA_023029165.1. NCBI lineage: Eukaryota > Metazoa > Chordata > Actinopteri > Cypriniformes > Gobionidae > Gobiocypris > Gobiocypris rarus. The sequence continues at coordinate 2,899,674 of CM040921.1, read as the reverse complement.
CAAATGATTAATTAAAATGTTAGTACAAAGTATTTAAGACCACCTAATATAGTCCATGTTATTGTTTTTTTTTTTACAGAATTTGTTAATCTTGGTTAATGTTAGTTTAAATTAATTCAATAAGATTCAAATGTTGCCATTATGTACATACTAATATATGTAACTTACATTAATATTAATAAATGCTGTATTGCTTATTGTTATTTTGTAAGCTATTGCATTAATGTAACGTATACGATTTTAGTGTTACCATGTTTTTAGTCATTTAGATAATTTCTAAAAATAAAAAAAAAGCTAATAAACATCTAAACATACACTAAACAAATAGAATAGTCTAATATAGCTTTCAGACAATCCCATAAAGGTTAATAAGGTGTAATGAACATTAAACTCGATAGATGCATGATTTGCCTCCACTATCTGAGTTGTGTTGAGTATTCATGGACAGAAATAATCATTAAGTACACAGAGAAACATCTGCGGTATTTTTGAACAGGGTGTCTCCATTACTCAGGAGCATTTTATCTCTTAATGACGCATAGTGATGAAACCCCTTATCATAGCCTTTGACAGTGACAACGACTGCCTTCATATCTCAGTAAGAGGACAAACGTTTTCTCCCCCTGGATATAACTCTCTTGTGTCACTCTTTTCTAAGCTCAGCAACCCTCGGGGTTCCTTTTAATAGCACCCCGGAGAGCTGCGTTCACCATGAGGTCTGGTAAAGGTCCCAGTTGCTGGACACAAAGGAGCTGTGGATATCAGTTTTGTCTTGGTAATGTAAGTTGTTTAATGAATCCTCAGGGGCTTATAAAGCACGCTGACATGGTCCATTCTCATCTTTAAAGAATGAAAAGCACACACCGTTCTATCAGCATCATGTAGTGTTGAAAAGTTTAAAATATAGTTATGATGATCAAAATCATTTTAAAGCCATCCGGAGGATTGTAAAAAATGCTGTAGTGGGACTTTTGGATTATAGCACTGTATGACATAACATTTCTTTACAAGTTGTGACTCTGAGTTTCACCAAAAATGTATTGTGTGCTCACAATAGCTGCATTTATTTGATTACAAATACAGTGAAATGGTAATATATGGAAATGGTTATAATTTAAAGATTTTTCTATTCGCAAATATTGCAACATGTAATTTATTTCTGTGCTGTAAAGCTGAATGTTCAGCATTATGACTTCAGCGTCACATGAATGATTCAGAAATCATCTAATATATAATCATTCTATATATCTACCTCACTGCAAAATATGGTAGGGTGTTTTGCAACAAACAAAATTACAAATCAAAGATGGGGATGGAGCGATAGACCTTTTGATTACACTTAAATCATTTAAAACTATTTTATCAATACGTTTAATCATTGAATGAGTAACTAAACATTCTGCACATTATTTGTGCTGTTTATATTAATGCTGGCTGCTTCAGCAATCAGTGAATAGATCAGCATTGCAGGATGCTGTGGGTTCAGCTAATGCTGTTGTGAAGAAATCAAGTGATATGTTTTAGGAGATATGCATCCTCAACACCTTTTTTTTGACAGGTCAATGTGTGAACTAGTTTTTTTTTTAAACACATTTAGACAGATGAACTGATTAATTCATTTGGATTTTTTTTGTCTGTAATTGCTGCACAGAAAATTGAAACATCTAAAGCAAATGTTTATAGTATCATAGTGAACCATTTTATACCTCAGAATAATTCATCAAGGTAGTGTTTAAATGAAACTTGAACTTTAAACTTGTACCTAATCTACAGCAAGACATACTTAAGTAGTGTGTGAATGTTTAAGGCACTTTGAATTAGTGTTGTCACGATACTAGAATTTCCAACCGTGATACGACGACTTGCAAAATATCCATATTCAATACCATTTCGATACCATGTGGAAAACTGCCATTTATTTATATATATATATATATATATATATATATATATATATATATATATATATATATATATATATATATATATATATATATATATATATATATATATATATATATATATATACTGCCATGCAGATGATTTGGTATTATCTCATAATTTTTGCTAATTTAGGTAATTTTGTTGTAATAGCTTACACACAGCAAAGAGAGGCTTTATTTGAACCGTTAAACTACATTTAAAAATAAAAAGAGAAAAGTGTATAGAGACATTTTGACATAATTTTGTATGCATTTAAGCGCAATAAGCCACGAAAAAGAAGTCAATTTGGTACTCGCTAGCTGTAGTTTGGTTCACTTGGTTCGGTTGGTCTGGACCTCCCCTCCAAATAAAAACATTTAGTCCTGGTCCGCTTAGCGTTCACATTGGCATTTTTATCACCGAACCAAAAGATACTGAACCTAAACGCATAGGGATACGTTCACAACATGATTGGTCGGCTTTTATGATGTATTGCCCATTTTGAGGCCGAACATACCAGCTGAGAACTAGTGCGGAGCTTATAACATGTGTAAAGGAGTCACAACAGCGGCAGGAATCCCTCCGTCACACATACAAACAAAGATCTGCTGCGAGGAGACGGGGTTCTGATGCCTGTACCGAACTGTGATAGGCAACATCACGACTATGATGAGAAAAAACAGGTGTGCTTAAGCATTCTGTCCTTTTTAGGTTTTCATCTTCCTGTCTTTGGTTCGGTTACATGTCTTTGGTCCGTGTTGCGTTCATATTTCAGTCGAACCGCAGCAGAGTTGGTTTTGGAAGCGTTAGTTTTGGTCCACTTGTTTGGTATGCACCATGTTTCGGATGGCAGCTTTTCAATTATTGAAATGACTAGCATTGAAATGACTAACACATCCTGAGTGGTGGCTTTATGAGAACGCCACTGATAAAGGTCAGTGGTGCACACAATTTTGGCTAAAATGATGCACAATACAAGCACTATTCAACATTAGCGAATGAGATGAGTGAGTGAGAGGAGGTTGGTGTGTGTCAATTCGCTGTCGGAGAGAAGGCAGCGTGAGAACGCACAGCTGGTATTGGTGTACCATTACATTGATGCATCAGAATATCAATATTTTGAACAACTTTGAATAGAAAAACACCTGTGCTGTACTAGCTGTAATGTTTTATTGGTGATGCAGTCTCAGTACTTTGTATTGAAATATGATTCATGTGATTTTCTAACTGTCTGAGTAATTGTTAGCAGACTTGTAAAGCACCTGCTACGTTTACAAAGGTTAAATGTACAATCAGAGATCAGCAGATTTGTATCGGGTACAACGTGCTGATGGGAAGACATTATGCTTCAACGGGTTCTTCGGTTTGTAGTTTTACTAATAGTGTATAACCAGTCTTTAAATGCAGTTCAACATTATGTATAATTTATGTTAGATTATTTTATTGTTTTTGTAGTTACAACAAAAACAAAAAAACTCTTTACAGGTTCTCTACAGGCTCACTACTACACATGTTTTGGTTTTCTGAAACATAAACATGAAGTGTTTTTAGACACAGCCCAAAAAATCCATGACTCAGTGACCCTACCTTTTAGCTCCAGCTATATCCACTCCTTTAGATGGGAAATGTGATTTAAACATTCACAAATGCGCTCGGGTACGCTGACTTCCACATCACCCCTGTCTAACGTGCTCCACCGTGACTAGAAATCCACTGGCAAGCACTTACTGTCAGTGCGTCTGTCTTTCTGAGAGCGCGAAGTGCTTCGGGCGTGAGCCGTTGTTGTTATGATGTCGTTGCCGTCCTCCCGCGACTGTGTGGTTTGGCTGCTCGGTAACACTCCCCGTGAGAGGAGAGGAGGAGCGTAAGGAGGTGAAAAATGGTCATTTGCACCTCTTTTGCTCTTTAACACCCCCGGGTTTCTTTCTCAGAGGAGTTATTGTCATGAAGCATGGTATTAACAATGTCTAACCAGTTCTGTAACACATTGTGCCGAACTGGTTTATCCACATACAACTTTTTGTGAATTCATGCTAGCCTTTCCGAGTGAACGGCTTTGGGGAATTAGTTGCTTAGATCCATTCTTAAGGGAATAGTTGCTATCATGCTCAAAATGAAAATTCTGTCAACATTCTTTAATCTTCTGTAATGAATGTGAACAAAGACTGTCAAGCTTAAAAACAATACCCAGTGAAAATAGCCCATACTACTTTATCAGTTCATGTGAAGTAACTTTTTGTAAATAACAGACCAGAATTTAAATGAATTCAAAACTATGTGCATTGACAAATGATCAGGAAAAAGTAGTCAAAACTAAACTGAAATGTATGCATTGCTCTCTCCATTTTTACCTTCATCCTTTTCTTCTCGGTTTGCTCTCTCCACCTCCCGTTCTCTTCGTCAGGCACCTGGTCTCCAGATAAATATGATTCCAGATGCATTACCTCCTTGTATTTTTCCCCACCTGAGCACAGAGAGAGAAATGATCTGACCTGATGTGAGCCCAATGGCCGATGTTCTGTGTTTGCTGATCAGCGACAGAGATTAGCGCTTTTGTGTGCGCCAGTACAAGACAATAGCTGCTGCTGAATGCCTCTCATCGTTCGTGTGTGTGTGTGTTTGTGTGTGTGTGGCTTTCAGTTAACTTAGTCATTTGTGCAACATTTTTCTCTGTTATACCTGATTTCTATGACATTCTCATACCTGCTTTATAACCTGTTTTGTCACTAGGGTTGCTAATCGGATACAGGTCAGGAATTAGTTTCCTCTCATCAATTCCTTTGTGTGCATTTTAATATGACATTTAGCCATTCAAGCACAAGAAGACAACTCTCATACTGATTTTGAATAGTGCGTGATACTTATATTCTCCATGTCTTTTTGCACTTGAACGAACACAAACATGTTGGTTATGTCTTAAAGTCCCCCCTGTGGTGAAAATCAAGCTTTTTAATGTTGTTTTGTCTATATGGTGTTTTTAATATACTTTCAGATAAATCATGTGCATATTCAAAAGGTTGACACCATTGAGTATTTTATCTTTAAAACTGCAGTGAAACAAAGACATCTAAGTTGTAACCATAGACTGTAAAAAATACGGATGTAGTGTCCGTCACGTCACCCATAGGATTCTCAAGAGCAGTTCTGATGCGTAAAGTAGGGTCGAGCTGGCCGTTTCCATTTTGGCAGTGCGTCACTCCCGCATAACTGACAATGGGCAAAGTGGTGGGAAGTGGGCGGAGCAGAGGTGATGTCATACTAACAGACAGCAGACAAACGGCTATCCACCTGCCACGCCCTTAAGTATGCAGAACTATAAGGCTTTATATAATGTAAACTAATGAGTTATAAAAAAAAAATCACCCCCTCACAGTTGTCATGCAGGCCAAAATTAGAGACCAAAACCACAATTTGTACCAGACTGTGAATGTTTTTTTTCTACTGTAAAGTTGGGCCTTTTAATATGGAGCTTAATGAGATTCTGCTCCCTTCTGTAGTGGCCAGTCGATGAACTGCAGTTTAAGTCACTTCCGTATTGGCTTCAAGAGAAACTGGGGGAGGTTGCCACTTTGTTGAAACCAATCACATCAACATGTGATCATCAACGAGTGGTGCAAGTGAGTAGGGGTGGGGCTAATTTGCATATTCATAGAATTGTTTGTACTAAATAAAGCAAGGGTGTAGTTACATTCAAGCTAATTTAAGGCATGAAACACTCCGTGTCAGTCTGTCTCATGTCAATCTTGAGTACCTATAGAGTAGCATTGCATCCTTCATATCTCTGAAAAGTCTTTAGTTTTATTATAATTATAAAAGAAAGATGAAAAAAGCAGAGCGGCTGGGGGCGTATCGTGTGGGCGGAGCTAAAGAGTGACGAGCGCGTGCCGCTGTTACTGTGTTGAGTGCGTCTGAAAGCTGTCGTCCCTAAATGCGGGTAAAAACTTTATTCAAAATAAACAATGGCTTTTAGTCAGATTCAGCCATACATCTATGATCTGAAATCAGACCCAGAGGCTGAAGTTGAACAGGAGTAGCAGCAAAACCGACTAGAGCAGGACGTCTCTATTTGCTATAAGTTACACTAACTATATATATTATATGTTTAGCGGCCATTCCAGCTTAAAAACTGGAATGGGTACTTCTCGTAGTTCCTCAACATAGTTGGTAGGGTCTTCAAACACCTCGACAAACAGCAGTCTCATCAGATCATTGACATATCCTGCCAAAAAAAATATATATATATATATATATATATATATATATATATATATATATATATATATATATATATATATATATATATATATATATATATATATATATATATATATATATATATATATATATATATATATATATATATATATATATATATATATATATATATATTTACAATGTGTCTGTTGCGCTATTTCTAAATTTGTGACACTTTTTTGGAAGTACTTTTATATTTACATTTATATATATATATGTAGGCTCTGTCTTCACTGTCTTCACTGTTGGTTGCCCCTTCTTAGATTTTGGAAACATGATTCTATATACAGCTTTGCCCTCCAAGTTCTTTGCCTGTTCACGATCAGCATTCTCGTTGAAATGCATTGCCGCAAGATATAGCCTAGAAAGATACATTTATAAATTTAAAAAAAAATTACTGACAAGTACATGTATAAGTTTGAAAATAAGGCAATACATATATTAAATAGTTTTGTCTTGACAACAATGGCTTTTATAAGGTATTATAACAATTATTACCTGCATAGCATTCCAATAAAAAGAAAAACAAAATTCTTGGGGGCGAATCTCAGAATGACACTGTGCAATGCCTCAAGAGCTGAACTTTGATGGCTCAGCTTTTCCACATCACGGAGAACTCTCTTGTTCATGATCAGCTTCTCCACTTTATACAGGACCATGGTACCTATTAGAATCGACAACAGGGAAATGTTAAACATACTGACATTCACACAAATAGTAGGTTATTTGCTTTAAACACTAGAAATAAGTCACAAACCTGGTTTTAACCATTTACTAGGGTCTCTGGATTCTCTGTCTTCATGAGCACACTTGGGGAATACTGGATCTTCATGAATGTGGACATTCTGAATGTGATTAAAGGTACACTATGTAGGATTTTTGCAGTCAAATATCCCAAAACTACCAGGCCAGTGTTATATATTTTGTTCTGTTGAGTTCTTACAATACCCCAAATGTTTCCAACTATTTGTAAATTGTGAGAAGATTTAGATGTGATTTTTTTTTATTTTTTTTTTATACCCGGTAACCAGTTTCGCAGCACCTGGCAGCCAAAAAACACACTTTTTTGGTAACATTGTTAAATTCCTGAAGTCACATCACCTGTGCAGCATAGCCTACGAGCCGAGCACAGAGTTTTGATGGGCGTATTGCTTTCGCTCTCTCTCTCTCGCCCTTCCAGGAGAATTGTCCGTCGGTGCATTCAAGGAAATTCCGCCCTGTTGACATCAAGCGTAATTTCGATCACTTTTCTAGTGATCGAAAAAAACCTTCCGAAACGTATTACTAACAGGAAGTAGTATTTTTGGCACAGAAATACTCCCATCAAACGTCCACCTTAATTTTTGAAACTTTGTCCATGTTTTGCATGGGAATCCAAGTCTTTAAAAGTGTAAAAAGCTCAGTATGCATGAAATAGATTTCCCCCCCAATGTAAGTGTTCCTTACAACTTACCAAAGATCCAGTGATCCGTGGATATTGACATGCAGCCAGGATTGTGTTTCATGACATTTATATGAGCCTGATTTCAACCTGATTTTTATTGTTAAACAATATGCAAAAATTCCTTGTGTAAGTGTTCTTTAGCCTGTTGTTTTGTTCATGGTGTTCAGCTACAATGGTATGTTTTGCAATAAGACTTGTGAGTGTTATCTAAGTTTCTTTTTTCTTTCTTTTTTTACCATATTTGAATCAAAATTAGGAATCTATAAAAAAAAGATTGCAAAAAGATTTTCAAAAGATTGTTCTGTATATTTTCACCAAAGTACGGTATCATCTTCTCACCTTCAGTAGAGAGTTGTTTTACTGTAGTTATCAATGTTTGTGAGTAATATTGATTATACAGAAGATGTATAGGTTAAGTCTTCTTCCAGTGAAGATGTATTGTCTTAGATCTTAAGCCAGGTTTGATTGCTCTATAATTTCAAGGCAGTGTCATGAATACATTTCCATGTGTAGCATAACTTTGAATTAAATGTACATAACATTTTACCATTTACCAACTTTGAATTAATCATATGCCTCATTAGTCTCATGCAATATTTCAGCAAAGTTCGATCCCAGTTGTAAAGGTTGCTCATGCCTCAAACATCAATAATTATGTCATGATTTGACCTTGTTTGCTAGTCAACTAGTCAAACCTTAAAATGCAAGCACTTTAGCTGTATTAGCAGGGCTGTGGCAAAAAATACTAATTTGCAAGTTATATTTTTGCTATAAATGATAAATCGACATGTTATGATTAAAAACTGTGTGCCTTTTTACCTGCATGTTGTGTGATGATTAGCCCATCACATCTTTTGTTGTCTTGACGCAATAACATGAGACCACACGCAGCAAAGTTGCAGTGGAAAAAAAAATCACAGAGTTTTAGCGCTAAAATACGCACGGGGACAGCGAGGGTCAGCTTTCCGCGTCAGAAACACATGTCAAAACGAATAATATCAGGCTTTTTCAAAGCCCTCATCTATCAAGTACTGTAAGTGCAGGAAGGCAGTGTCTATTTCATGCACATAATGTGGATAAACTTGTCATTCTTGTTTTTTAATTAATACTTATATGGATTCTTATTCTCAATATCTTTTAATCTTTGCTGTCTTTTGTTACTGCCTGACTTACTTCACATTATTTGTAGCGAGCTCTGTTTAAAACAACCTGAGAACAATAATGTCATGTAACGTGACAGAAAAGCCAATCAATGCTCATAAACTCGTTAGTCAGCAAGAAAAATAACTATAGAAAGGGGCATTTCGCTAATTATATGCACTATATCATATAATCATTTAGGGCTGCACAATTATGACAAAAAACATAATTGGTGATTGCCATTATTAATTGCGATTATCACAATTTACATTGAATGATATCTTTATACCATAGTTTGAAGCAACTGGATGCCATATTTTTATATGAAAATAAACTTTCATTGCTTTTCTGTAGCATGAAGCCTCAAAAGTCAACTATAATTAGGTTTGGTTTCTTCTTTAAATAAGAACAAAGTAAAAAAAATGCATGGTATTATAAAGTTATACTAAAATGAAAAAAAACCTGTAGTAAAAACATAAGCGCACAGAATAATGTAAGTAGACATTTAAAAAAAAATTGCAATTGCGCCTTTGAATGATTACATAATTGTGGCATCCGGAAAAAAAAATGTTGATTGATTGTGCATCCCTATAATCCTTATATTTGTACTTAACCTGATGACTACATGAGAGAATAGAAGGCGCTAAAAATGAAATTCAACACCGCCCACATAACTGCATGTGAAGAGCTGCCTTCCACCAAATGTACCTCTCAGATATTACTAACTAATGCAGAAAAATATGGCAGATGTGACAACAAATTAAAACATGGTTATTTGTTTGTTGCACTTTAAATAATTTGGCACCTATTTTTGTCCCTTATAGGAGCCAGTGGGCCCTTTTTTACCGATCTGAGCTCATGGTCTGAAGCTCATGGCACAGGTGCACTTAGGGAGTGTCTGAATCCACTTTTGCTAGTTTAACGAAGGGAAACATGGTCGGTGCGTCCGACACATTGTCCAAAAGGGTTGTCCCTAGTTTCTTAATGAGTCATGGGTGTGTTTTGGGCTTAACGTGCAATAAACCGAGTCTCATCTCCCATTCCCTTTAAAAGCCAGTTGCACTCACACCATAGCGGATTCACCATCTACATCCCAGCGGAAAGACTGAACACAAAGACTGAAAGAGGAAATCTTTTGTTTTTAATATTTTAAAATGTTTGTGTGTAATAAGCAGTGTAATAAGCAGAGTGCCTATAGGCATATACTACCACACTCTTTAAATAATAAAAATATTGACTTTAGACCAGGTTTTTTGTTCCTCAAAATAGCAACGTCCCAACAATGGGCCTGAACACACCTGGTTTTTAGATCAGCACCCCCATGAGCAAACAGATGGGCGCGAGTGCATTTGCTATTTAAACAACGTGGCACTGGACGTGAGAATAATAACGGCGCTGGGCTGGAACTAGCAAAAAACACTGGCCTCGTGCCTGGCATTGCATTGTGGCGGGGGTATGATAGGGCCCAATAGCTCCTTAATTGGTTGTCTTTTTTCCTTTCTATTTTTTGGTCCTGAGCCCTAGTCGATTGAAACTGATTGAGGTTAATCATGGTATTTTATTTTGCTTTTACTATTATTATTTTAGTTAGGTATACATGTTTTTCTGCCAAATCCAGTCATTTAATACTAATAAAATTTTTCATTAATGTAAATTTTCATGTTCTTGTTGTTGTGTTTTGATAGTGTGGAGATCCTTTCAAAGAAGATGACCTTGTGGTGCTGAATGGGACTAAAGAGGAAGTAGAGAAGCTACAGAAGGCCATGGAGGAGCGCCGATCAAAGGCTAAAACTGCAAAAGTAAGCTCATGCCTTGCTAGTGTAGAGTCGCAGTGGTGTTTGGGATGTGCTTGATGGGAGGTAAGATTAAAAACTAGGGTTGGGCCGATAGACGATGCCATCGTCCATCACCTATGGCTGACAGACATCACAATGTTGATCCAGCATCAAGATTTCAATGTTCAAAACAGCGGTGTGGATCACACCAGGATCGTTTGTGGTAATGATATTTCAGCGCTAAATCCTCTAGTAGTTTGTCAACAGGGGATTAGTTACCCTTTAACGGTCAAACGCAAAACCCCAATGTCATCATCCATCGTGAAGTTTCACTGTAGACATCATCTGATGCCAATTTGCTAGACATCGCCCAACCCTATTAAAAACACAATTAATGTAGCTTCATATCCATGATCTAATTCAGTAAAAGGAGAGAACAGACTGAATGAGCACAAACAGTCCCTCCCTTTATACTTCATTTTTTTAAAGCACTTTTTTTGTGTTTTATTCTTATTTTTTCTTACTTTGCAGAAATCAAAGAAGAGCAAAGATACTAAAGTCTCTAAGAAGCAGGATTCAGCAGGTACAGTTGCATTATAAATCACATTAAAGTTCTGACTTTCTGATCCGTATTTCTTGTTCAAGTGAGTGCTTATCCGTGACGTCATTCAACCTTAGCTATAAATTCGAGGAGTAGTTTGCTCAGAAATCAACATTTGCTATCATTTACTCACCCATTTCCCATTCCATGCACGTATTTAATTTCTTTGTCATGTAACTTGCAAAACCTGGTTCCGCTTATTGTCTGCGATGTAATATATTGAGCAATGCAATTCTAAAGACGCCTTTTTTAACACATGCATTAATAGATTTTAGAGCTCCGACAGAGAGGAAGTGTTTTTTTTTAATTTTTATCTGTTCCTCACACAAAACTTATCATTTGGCTTCAGAAGACTTTATGTTCAATATAGAAAATATCCACCTAAAATCTCAGTTTTGTTGCTTGAGCTGTTAAGTTTTCTAAGAATATTTAGTTATGCATTACTGATATAATTCCAGTGGGTGGATTTCTTTCTATGTAAACAACCCCTTGAGCATATTGTGTGGAAGTTTAACTGGCTTTACCGGCTTTACCAGCGTTACCAGAGTTGTATCGTCAAGATATCTGTATTGAAAGATTGAAAGAAACTCGGATAAGCTTAGTAAGACATTCTATCACTAGTCTCATGTTAACACACACACTACTGTTCAAAAGTTTGTGGTCAGTAAGGTTTTCTTCTTTTGGATTAATATTTTTATTCAACAAGAATGTGTTATTTATTGATCAAAAGTGACCGTAAAGGCATTTATAATGTTGCAAAAGGATTCGATTTCAAATGCTGCTCCTTTGATCAAATAACCCTGAAATTTTTTTTTCAGTTTCCACAAAAATATAAAGCAACACAACTGTTTTCAACATTAATCATAAATGTTTCTTAACCAGCAAATCAGCATGATATAATGATTTCTGAAGGATCATGTGACACAGAAGACTGGAGTTATGATGATGATGATAAATTCAGCTTTGATCACAGGAATAAATTACATTTTACAATTGTGATATTTCACAATCTAAAAAATGTTTTCTGTATTTTTGATCAAAGTAATGCAACCTTTTATGAGCTGAAGAGACTTCTTTTACAAATCTTACTGACTTCAAACCTTTGAATGGTAATGTATAATTGCGTTCTCTCACTGTAAGGACATGATTTTAAAACAAATCTGCCTCTTAAGTTTGACTCTTAATTAACTCTGCAAGTTAAAACTCAAGGTAACCACTTCACAAATGCATAACTGGACCAAAATATAGCTTGTGATGAAATTTTGCGTGTAGTCACACAAACTTGAGTGCTTTGAATGTCTGTGACATGCTGTTGATTTTCACAGAAAATAATTTACATTTGTGCAAACAAGTACATATTCACTTACAGTGAAAGTCTAAGTGGCAAGGCGCTGAGTTAAGCACATGGTTTTAAAAGTATAGCCACAAAACCTAAGCATTTTATCTATTAAAATAGGATTAGTGTGAGAAAATTGCTTGTTAATCTTATCTGTGAACCCAGTAACTTTTTGTACGACACACTCAAGGATACCAGAAGGGTCTTTATAGACGAAGCTTCAACATTGCTTAAACAAGAACTTCACATTTCTAAAAGCCTATAGATCTCTAATGTAAGGGCATTTTAATGCAGTCTGTGGTGATTGACAGCATGTCGCAGATACTGTGGAAAAACTCTTATTGAACCCATAACATTCTTTTCAACTGTGTGAGCAAATATGTGAGACTTGAATAAATATTAAACTCTGCTTAGAAATAACTGAGAAGAGTTATCAATGTAGGACAAGTGTCAATATTAAAATAATGTTATGTTATCCACCCTTTTAGTTTTGCTTCAATGTGAATCAGGCTAAAGTGAATGATATTGTTGGCACAACATCGGAATCGGCCCGATAGAATGTTTATATTTATTTATATATATATATATATATATATATATATATATATATATATATATATATATATATATATATATATATATATATATATACACCAACTGAAATATTTCAGGTATTTTATAATGAACTTTTATCACAATATGCATATTTTTTGGAAGGACCTGTATGTATGTATAGTCGCTGCGTAATATCATTGCGCCACTGCACCCATGGTACGGCAGCAAAGTTCCTTGATTATTGTGCAGGAATGAGAGTATAGTTCCTAGCCATATTTGTCTAAAAAATCACAACTTTTAATTTTCTGTCGGTCTTAGTACACGATGTAACTACAGAATAGTCATTGGCCATTTTTGAGCGAGATGCTAACGGTCTGATCAGATTCAATGATCTTTGCTAAGCTATGCTAAAAGTATAGGTTGTCAGATCCGGAGATCGGCTGAATGGATTCAAAACGGGAAAACTCGGCTGTTTAACTCTAGGGGAGTTGGAAAATGAATTTTCAAAAAAGTGTTCCTTTAAATTCGTTCAAGTCTACAAAAACAAAACAACAACTTAAAGACATGTTTCCTTTTCTAAAAATAGGGAGAAATGGATAAACGAGTTAACCACACAGACTGCATTTAGTAATAAGTCATTGGTTTATATAAACAGACATTAGAAACGTTAGCTATGTTTCCATCCACCTATTTTTATGCGCATTTTGGGATATCACATTTAAAAACTGCTGAATGGAAACGGCAAGATGCACATAAATTCCAAAAATGTGCATAAAAAACATATTTTTGAGTTTGAGTTGGATACATTTTCTATCCGATATGAAAACATGTGCATAAACTATGGAAATGCATTTACCGAATAAATTCCTTGATCCGCATAAAAAAAAATCATGTGACTTTGCACGATGCAACAGCATAACTGTACTAAACAGCGGAAAAAATCTTTTTGCCAAGCATTTGAAATGCTGTTGTGGTCAGTCTGCTGTCAAAGATGCTCGGTATATTTCCTCCTAGAACTGTCTTACATGACCGTTCCCAAACAGCAGCATCTGCCTCAGAAAGCAAGACAACACATTTATTGCGTTTCATCTGCGCTCTGAGACACAAATAATATATTATATACGTAAATGATTATAAATGGAGGCTTCTCCTATGGTTCTTAGTGATTTTTAGCAGCAGTTTATCAGGAAGTGACGATTGTTCTCTTCGACTCGCTGGATGGAAACGGTGCTTTATTCACAAATGTTTTATGCGAAATTGCAATTTTAAACAAAGTTAAATTCACAACTTTGGATGGAAACATAGCTATCGTGAAAATACAAAATATATAAATAATTGACATCTTAAGACATTTGTATATTTTAAATGTATATTGTATTAAAATAAAGTTCTTAGCACAGCAGTTGATCAAAGTTCTATGCCATGTCTTAGAGTTACTCTTTGAGTGTACATTAACTAATAAACTGTTGAATGTCACATATGATGATACACTTTGACAAAAAGCTCTTATTTTATTTAAGATGAGATCCTTCTGTTGTGTCTGCGGTGAAATACAGTCAAACCAATGTATATTCAGACACCTTCAACATTTCCTCACATTATCACAGTTTATTTGCTTTAGTTTAGAAAATGATAATAAAATCTGACAAGAACTCAAGAGTTAAACTGTCAGATTCAAACTCATCTTGATAATGTCAGATTGATAGAAAAGGATGAAATGGATTACAATCAACCAATCAGATGTTAAATTTAACTACACAATTAGATAATACCAATTCTGGTCAACCAATGACCAAGCAATGTTTCATTTTGTTCAGTCTGTGGGGTCAAAGGTCACATTAGCAATTAAAGAAAAAAACACTTCAGCAAAACATGATCAGGTCAAAGAGTCGGAATCATTTTGCTCACAATTTTTTTCTGATAGTCACTGTATGAAGAGTTGTTGGGTATAATGTGTCACAGTTTACTTTTATTTTGCTATACTCAATTACATACATGACCTATAGTGTCCTGCACACACTGGTAAAACATTATATCTGCTGTCTGAATAGTTTTTGGTTTGCCTGCACATGTATTGTATTGCATAACTGTATGAGGGTAGCTTTTTTAACGTCAGGATGTTACATTAAAACATGAACATGTGTGCATTTTATTTGAAACGGACTTGCAGTGTGGCGGACTGCCTTTGAAACATTTAATATGAGCTGCAGAATAAAAACTAACCAAATGCTCTGTAGAATAATTTGTGTATGGGAAAGTATCCATAAGCATCAGCTCAACATCTTTATCATCCATATTCTCAGAAAACAATGTTTTACGCTGTTTAAACTTCCACAATAAACTACTTAAGTACTACTTTAATAGTTAATGATGTTTTCTTTTTCTTTTCTCTTATAATAGCAGAAAGCTGTGACTTACCCCAAAACACATCAGAGACTGAATCTACATCACTGAATGGAGACGGCAGCAGTGAAACAGGTATCCCAGCATGCCAGGGTGCAGAAGGGCTGTGGCTAGATTTACATTTGAAATTGAACTATATGTAAATGGTTTGGAAAGCAAAATTATATAATCTGGAATCTGTATCTGTACCGGACGGGTAGAATATATATGTAGATGTGATGCATTTCGTCATCGTTTTGGAGGAAGGAAAGGGAAACTCCACATGAAAATCTGTTGCAGTTTAAAATTGCAATATATATTCAATATGCATTCCTGAGAGTACACAATGTAGTCAGGTCATGTGAGACAATTCTCATTGCATACTGGTTCACATAGTATTTCTAAATAGTAGTGTGTACAGTTCAGTGTACAGTAAGCACTATATGGTAGTATTTCATTTCATGACAGTAGATGGCAGCAGAGGAAGTCAACTCCTGTTGTCTTAATTGATCTTTAGCTAGAGTATACAATTTATATTAAATAATTATTATTTACAGCGTGCAAAAGTTTAGAGTCGCTAAGATTTTTAAATATTTTTAAAGAAGTCAATAATGCTCATCAAGCCTGCATTTATTTTATAAAAAAATACAGTAAAAACAGTAAAATTGTGAAATATTATTACAATCCAAAATAACTGTTTTCTGCTTGGATATGTGTTAGTGTAATTTATTCCTGTGATCAAAGCTGAATTTATCAGCATCATTACTCCAGTCTTCAGTGTCACATGACCCTTCACAAATCACTCTAAAATGATGATTTACCGAAATTTGATACATTTTTTTTAAGGATTCTTTGATGAATAGAATGTTCAAAAGAACAGCATTTCTTTGAAATAGAAATCTTTTATAACATTCTAAATGTCTTTTATTGTCACTCGATTAATTGAATGCATCTTTGCTGAGTAAAAGTATTATTTTTTTAATAAATAAATCTTGACCCCAATATTTTGCACAGCGGTGTGTTTGAATATATTCATCATCAACATCATATAGCTACATATATGACCTTATTGTTTTCCTAGCTGATTTAAGCAATCATTTTCACATTAAATGTGAGTTCTTTTTAAACAAATATAATATCTGGTTTAATATGCCATTTGAAGCAATGTATGTTTGTGTCATGTTGTTATATTTTTATGTAGTGGTGTGCTGTGCGATTACTTACTTATCAAAACTGTCATGTTGGGAAACACTGCTCTATGGCCCTTAACGCTAATGCCTGCATGAGAAATATAATCAGTGACAAGAACTGTGGTGTCCTCATGTGAATCTGTGGAAGCCACACTGGATATGAATTACAAATTAAGTGGTGATGTCATCTAGGGACAAGTCAGGCTTCTATTGTCTCATCCTCAAAGAGAGAGAGAGAGAGAGTTGTCAATATTGTCATGGATGCAGTCTGTATGTGTGCAGTAGGTTTAGAGAGCTCAGGGTTTCTGCAGGTCTTAATTTGACCTTCCACAGTTTAACGCCTTAAAAATGTCTGAAAGTGGTTCAGGAAGTGTTAAATTCAATATCATGGGATTACTTTAGTGCCCTATGATTTCTGTGATGCAGAAAACATGGATTGAATTGCAGAATCCGTTAATAAAAATGGAATTTACTGTGTAATAAGGAATGTCAGAATTTGTCAAAGTTTGGATGAATAAATGAATAGTAGGTCAGTACCTTAAAGGGACAGTTCACTCAAAAATGACAAATCTGTCATCATTTACTCGCCCTAATGTCTATCCAACCCTGTAAGACTTTCCTTCATCATATAAAGCCATCGAATCTCTTCAGAAAATTTGGAATAAACTGCTTGATTCGTATGGATTAGTTTTATGATCTCTTTATGAACTTTGAACTTTCTGAAGCATCAGTGGAAGTTGCTTAGACGGTCAGTGGAGGGACAGAAATCTTTCCCATTTCATTAAAAATATCTTCATTTGTTTTCTGAAGATGAACGAAAGTCAGTCAGATTTAATTGAATCATTAAAAATTGTAATAGAATAAATAAATAGAACAGATTTCTTACACCTAAAAAAAACTAGTTGAGTTGAAAATGGACAAACCCAGCAATTAGGTTGTTTTAACCCAACGGTTGGGTTAAATGTTTGCTTAAAACAACCCAATTTTTTAGAGGCTAGTGCCCTACAACTAATTGCAAAATTAAATTGCATGCACAGTGGATAGTAAAAATTTGGATTTTCAGTACAAATTCAAGACATCCCTAAATCAAGATACATTTACATGACATGCTAAATGAAGTCTGGTTTTCTGAGAAATTGAACAAAAATGAAGCGAGTTTATGCTACACTTAAAAGCAAGTCATTTTCATACCAAATGACAAAATAGTTATTGTTTTAATTTAATTTTTATGAACCCATTGGCAGATATTTGTTCTTGTTTTACTTTCACAGGATCACAAGATTTCTTATTTCAAACGTTAAAATTAATTATAAAGTTATGGAGATCTGTTGGAAATTGTATTCTCAAACTTTGAAGTGTCGCTAATAAAACTCATTGTGTGCATTCCTTACATTTTCTTAAATTGGTCTTAAAAAGGTCTTAAATTGACCTTCATAAAACCTGCAGAAACCTTGAGAACATACTAAAGACTTGAGAAAAGAATATAATCATGTATTTTACTGCTTTTGTCACGACTTTTTATGTTTTTATAAGTTGAGTTGTGCAGAATTATGCACTATGTCCATGTTAATCAGCACATTAGTGGTTTGCATGTTGCATCACACCCTGAATGCTTAATAATGTTTGTGTTTTTCCCGCTCAGCTCCGGGACCGTCCACATCCGGCGAGTGCTCGAAGGCGTTAAAGGCGCCCGTGGGTCCAGTCGCCGGCAGCAAAAGATCAATCCAGGACATGAGGGATAAATCTGAGACCTATAAGTCTCTCTTCACCTCCCACAGCTCGGCCAAGCGCACCAAAGACCAGATCTCCAACTGGGTCACACACACGCCTTACCACTTTTGAGTGCGCTCTTCCTAGTGAAGCTCGCTCTCTGGTGGTCAGGCTTTGGAGGAGCGACAGTGTGCACCAAATTATTGCATTTAGTTTTTGCATTTGTTTTTCACCATCAGTAACATTGCATTTTGTATTTACCTTGATTCCATCATCTTAATTTTGTTGCATGTTTAAGTCTTTATTTCGTATACCCATGTCGGCTCGAGTGATAAATTGTCGTTATTTGATTACATTGTGCTTTGCAGCAATATCTTGTTTTAAATCACTTCATTTCATGAATGTATTGCAGTAAAACAGGATATCTCTGTATGTTTTCCATCCTCGGGAACATGAATGTGTGTTCCTGAAGCGCTCTTGTTATTATTATTATTATTGTGTCTTGTTACAGTAAAACTGAAATAACCCACTAGTTACAATAGGTATGCATTGTACTTTTAAAGATGCATTATTTGTGGATACAATAAAGATCCAATCTGGGGGAGAAAAAAAATCATGCACCGTTTCTTTGTATTCTTAGTTGTGGCAGTGAAATTCAGCTTTTGACCACAGGGCGGCAGTAGATGTCTGCGAATGAGCGCTCCCCGTCAATCCGCATTAGATCAGTTGCAGATCAGTTTGTTGACTGTTAGCAGCTCCACATAATGCCATGTCTCTCTGACAGGTGAAAATAAAATCCAGACATTGTCAGGTATGCGTCTTAATTCCTGTGTGTGTGCGTGAGAAAGCTTGAGAAATGCATGCTTTGAATGTCAGTCAAACTTAAAAATGTCCTGTATTAATTACTCTGTGCCAGAAACATATTTAAATAAAGTCTTGCAGGCCTAATGGATCCCCAAATCCTCCTCCTTTCCTGTAGGACTATCGTTTAATATGAAGGTTCCCGTCATAGAAAACATGGAAATATGGCATTTTTAAATGTAACTTCAAATATTAATCGTGCAGAATCAAGGGTTTGAATAGGAAAGGCTGTTGCAATACATATATATATATATATATATAATTAGCTCTGAGTCTTAATTAGCGCAATCTTTCTCTTCAACCCATTATAACTAAAGGTTAGAGCAAATGTGTGGGAATTCTGATGGTGTTGGTTTTTAATTACAGCGCTTGTGCAACAGTGTGTCTGTCGCTCCTCCGCAGAGCTGATGTGATGATGACTAATCACCCTCATCGATTGGAATGCCGCGGCCCCCGTTCAGGTGTTCCAAGAGTCCGCGCATGCGCTCTGCCTGCCCGGCGCATCCAGGTGTACTGAACGGCAGGAGCGCGCGTGATGCGAACATTCGCTGCTTCACAGCGGGACTGAACGGCTAGTCAAGCAGATGTCGCTGCTGGAGAGGCTGGACTGGCGGGTGAGTGTTCACTTCTTTAGGCCTAGAATATTTATGCAAGGAGGAAAAACGCGCTTTAAAAAAAAAAAAAAAAACGATTTAGCATTTGTTTTATTTTTGTTAATGTGTGTGCATGTATAAATAAATGCGTGTAAACAGAACCTTCATGCTTTCGTTTGCAGAACGAATAGCCTAAAGATATTATTCATAATAATAATAATAGTAAAAATTGCAGAGCTTTTATCTTAGGGTGTGAAACGTAATCCCCACATGCATTCTCTTTTAGAGGAAACAAAAGCAATCAATGCATTTGTCTAATTATCTAAATATTTATAATTCGATTTTATTAGATTTTCTCAAATAAAGGGAAAAAACACAAGCTCATAATTTCACGTTTACAGCAGGAGAGCGGGTTATTAAACACTTTAGCCAATTAGAAACGGGCTACTGTCAAAATGAAGGATTTACTCAAATAAGAGATTTAAAAATAAAACCGCAACATTTTGCTCGTTGGTTATAATTTGATTTGTGATCATGTTAACGAATGTTAAATGACAAGCCACGTCATCGGATTCCCTTCTTTAATCTGATGCATAACCTCTTCATCTCCATGATTATTAAAGGCTGTAAATATCATGTCTGAGCCGCTGTGTGTTTGTGTTCGGACTAACACACGCAAACGCATTTTATTAATTGTTAGCATGTTTTAATGTGTGACACGTTTCGAGGAAATAAGAAAAAAAGACGACATTTCCGTATGTTTTTATTAGCTATTAAAATGTTTAAAATTAAATCCGGTTGAGATTGTATAAAATCACAAAATAGCCCTAATTAATGTTTCATATTTAAAATGAATATTTTTGTCGCTTTTTTCCCCTTTCTCTGTTAATGTTCACGGTTACAACTCAACTTTCAGAATATGCGTTCGGTTAAAGTCTTCTAACCATCCCCGGTTTCCTGTTTATATATTATATATTTTATATATTAACACTTTATGTGTTAACAGTTAATTAAACACATAATGGATATTATATTTATTGTCATTGTATATTATATTTTTTTGTATTTGATGGGCCTGTATGATCAGGAATTGTTCATTTGAAAAGTGCTTCATTTTTATTATTATTATTAGACTATTATTATAATTTTTTATTTTATTTTAAACGAGGGTAATTACTTCATTCAATTAGTAAGAATTACTACAAAGTAATTTATAATTTGAGAAAAAAAGGCCTGCATGTTGCATTTTACGCCATGCTTAATTTCGTCTCTTTTTTCGGACGATGAGTTCTGAACTGAAATGAAACACTGACAATTATTACAGTGTCATATTAATGATTGATCAGTTATTCAATGATCCGTGTGATTCCGAGCTCTCCGCTCCAGGCTCTTTTGCTCTCTTGACTCTCAGGCCTCTGTATGAAATAATATTAATAATGATTGTCTTATGACAATTGGCATTCCTGCATCTTATCATTGCCCTGAGTGAGTGTTCCTCGCGATCTCTGCAGGTTATATAAGCAGATGCTTCTCCCTCGGGGTTACAGTAGGTAACATCACACACACACACACACACACACACACACACACACACACACACACACACACACACACACACACACACACACACACACACACACACACACACACACACACACTTCACCTGCACTAACAGATCGTCCTCCGGCAGCTCTTTCTTTCTTTCTTTCTTTCTTTCTTTCTTTCTTTCTTTCTTTCTTTCTTTCTTTCTTTCTTTCTTTCTTTCTTTCTTTCTTTCTTTCTTTTATTTAGTTATTTGTTGTTATTATTAATTCATTTAGCCCATTATTATTTATACATTTTAGTATTATATATTGCATTGTATTGTCTAATTGAATGCATTCGTGTATAATCAGCATAAACATTAGAAAAAATTACATGCATATTTTTAGTTTGTCCAAATTTTTCTTTATCTATCTATCTATCTATCTATCTATCTATCTATCTATCTATCTATCTATCTATCTATCTATCTATCTATCTATCTATCTATCTATCTATCTATCTATCATCATCTCTTTTTTTAATTCATCAAGTAACCAACAATATTCATTATTAGACCTATTATTAGTAGTAGTCGTGATTATTTGAATGGAGTAAATCGCATTTAGTTTCAATAATAATAATAATAATAATAATAATAATAAGTATCGGGTTATTTAACATGATTGTGTGTAGAGTGTGTTTCAGTGAATATCAAAACATCGCAACTTTTGGTCCAGGATAAATTTGCCCTCTGCACAGACGGACAGTTCTGCGATTGGCCAGTCGCTCTGGCAGTGACCAATCAGCGGCAGGGTCCTCGCTCTGACGTAGCCAGCACAGTAGGTCGACGCCCACCGCTGGTTCATCCAAATATAGTAGTGAGAGTCCAGAGAGAGTCAGTGAGTCGATCCTGAGCCCTCGATCCGTCAGAGGGAGTCGAGTGCTTCTGTTTGGACCGCGAGCCTTCTATTCGTTGCGCACAGTTAGTTCATGAGTTTCTCTTCATTCATCCTCCCTTCTTCAACACTTGAGTTGATGCTTCACTTCTGCGCAGCGCGCGCCGGACTCTCTGGATTATATTCTAGAACACACGCAATCTCCTCCACAGCTCCACACATCTGAGACTCGCGCGCTCAAACACATCATGCTGTGGAAACTAGCAGATAACGTGAAGTATGAAGATGACTGCGAGGTAAGAGGAGACGCGAAGCTGACTTTAATTACATCATAAAAACATGCATTGTCTGTTTATAATTTAAAATATGGATATTCGATTTTTTTCTATTTCCAAATAACATGCGACTTGAGCTCTGTGTGAACGGTAAATATATGCACTGGTAATGGCTGGTTAGTTATGCACGAAGTTGCATTCTTGTAGTGAGCTAAATATTAGATATTTTTAAAAAAGCTTTTTACAAACAAAAATGTAAAAAATGATTTGGATGTTTTAAATCTGACCTCGCACATGCACATCGCAACCGAGCAAAGACCAAAATGCGTTCATTGTGAAAATGATATTTTAGTAGCTATATAAATGCATTGCGAATCCATAAACAACTGTGTAGGCTAATATGTATTTTTGCAATTTATATTTATAGCTAATAATAATAACAAGGCTGTAGGAATAAAAATAATCGTAATAACAAATGTATTAATAAAATTGAATTGGAAAAGCAATCATTGCACGCGATTACACTGAATCTTTATAATGCGATTTTTTTTTTTTTATTCGCAATCTAGCGCGCGCATGCTTGTTTTGGAATATCGGTTTTCAATATGAAAATGAGTGCAAACTCTCAAGTGTACTTCATGTGGTGTCCATTAAACTGTCTAGAAATGGCCCGCCGCTCATTGTCATTCATGTGTCTCTGGTGACAGGAACCGTCCGAGCAACTTTGCCAGACAATAGGAGGCATGAAAGCACTCACGAGCTCAATGACTGCTGATGTTTAATTCATGCGAATTGGGAAAAGAACAAATGACACTGTAAAAATGTTTGGTTAGGTAACTTACAGAAATGTTGCATATGAGAACGTCTAAATTAGCTGGCTTAATCTGAGTCAAAATGCGTTATGAATGCATTGGGTTAAATGAACGAAATGATATTTTAAGGGTCTAACAATTTCACAAGAAAACATTTATTCTGAGGTGTTGTGATCAATAAATTTAAGAACATGCAAAGACTAAAGTTCAGGTTTTAATTTGCATGAAAATTGTATGCATGTATTGTAATTGTGTCCAGGAAACCAAATAAAGCATTTTTTTTCTTTCTATTTCAACTTAAAAAATAAGTTTTTATTTTTGTGTTTCCTCAGATATGAATTGCTTTCCTTGTGAAATGCATGCATTTTTGCTCCACAGGTATTCATGTCATCAGAGTGTGCATATTAATGCTCATTGTTTTAATGTGGTGCACTCTCTACTTCAGCAGGAAAGACATGATGTTAGCAGCAACGGGAACCCCCGGCTACCTCACATCCCAGCGGTGAGCCAGCACCTCTACAGCCCGCCGCCGTCCCTCTCACACACAGCCAGCTCGGATTTCCAGCCGCCGTACTTCCCTCCCCCTTACCAGCCTCTACCGTACGGCCAGTCCAACGACCCGTACTCTCACCTGGGCGACCCGTTTAGTATCAACTCAATACACCAGACCGCATCTAATCAGCAACAGTCATGGCCTGGACGGCAAGGCCAAGAGCCCATCGGGACCCACGGCCGCGTCGGGCTCGGCAGCCCCATCCTGGGCCTCGAAGGGGGCTCGTCCGGGATGCGGCGGGATGGCTTTAGGAGACCGGATCTGCTGCCTCCACACATCCATGGAATCGATTCCATGGGTGATAGCATTGGATTGCACGACATAGGTCACGGAATGGATGATGTTCAGGTGAGATAATGTGATAAATGTTTATTTAATGCTCATTTATTTGGGATTGAATAGACAGTGATGCATTTCCTGGTCATTTCTTGCAGCATGAAGGTGATCACAGTGTCATTCCTGATCATACAGTCATCAAAAAAGGTTGGTTGCATTTTTATTTTCTAACATAAATTCATATTTGCGTATAGGCTCAAATTGATACGGATGTTTAAGGGAAAGTGTATAATCTTTTTAATCACCTTTAGCTTTAAATGTTCCTGTGGTGTGACAGATGAAAGTTTAAAAAAAAATCCATGTTGTCTTTCAATAAATATGAGCTCATTAAAGCTGTGTACATAATAATTATAAAGGATTTGCATGCTATTTAAAATAATAGGTCACACTTTAGATCAGGGTCCAGTTCTCACTATTAACTAACTATGACTTTTGCCTCAATAAACTCCTAAAGTGATCAATTGACTTACCTTAAAAAAAGACTGTGTAAAAATAAGTAAATAAACTTCATGCATATTTGAAAAAACTTGACAGTTCCACATACCTTCATTTTTTTGTTTATTTACTTCATAATTTTAAGTTAAGTCAGCTGATCACTTTTTACAGTGGGGTAGTTTTGGGGAGGATTAAGGGATGTAGAATATGGCCATGCATTAATATGTGCTTTATAAGTACTACTAAACAGACAATATCCTAGTAAAATGCATGCTAATAAGCAACTATTAATAGTGAGAATTAGACCCTAAACTAAAGTGTTATCAAATCATTTAATATGATTATGCACACACTACAGGTGTCAAAACGCCCTCTATAACGTTGTGAAATTTGATTATTTCGAGCTGAATCATTTTGCATTTGCAGTCTTACTCAGATCAATTTTTAGTATTTACCTTGACCCAGAAGTGACGTGATTAAACCATGTTAAAGACTAAAATCTCGCACCTTTGCTGTCAGGAGAAGTTTATGTGGAAAAACGAAGTCAGGCTCCAGGTCGAGGTAGGCGTAGCTGAGGTGGTACTGGTTCATACATACATCACTAATCCTTTAGGTCATGTGTTCCATTTAACTAATCTGGCATTGATCCGCGGGGCATTCTGCCACTCTTTCAGCATGAATGGAAAGCCAAAGAAAGGATTCCTCTCAAAATGGCAGACTAGCCAAAGTTGTAGATGTTGGGCAATCCTTAAAATGGTGTTTGCTCAGAGCGAGGAGGCCTAGGCCTGCTTGTTAGTCTTTTGAAACAGCACTGAACACTGTCAGAACGCAATTCTGCCCACTACACACACACACACACACACACACGCACGCACACAAGAAGACAAGAATCAACTGTAGTTGGGGTGTGGCTGCTTTTAAACATGCGTGGGTATTTTGTTCTGTCATATGCTGTGACATGAAATCTTCTTAAATAAGCGAAACTGAAAAACTGTTTTGAACGTCTGTTTGCTTTGTGGTATCTCTAGCTGTTGAGATGAATGCTTTATTTGTTTCATCTCTTCAAGCAACGACACAAATTTGGACTAAAATATAATAAAATTGCCTACATTTGCAACAGGGTATCTTTACACCGTTTGATTAAAACAATGTCTTTTTAGTTTGGCTTTTGAGGTTGGCATCTAATTTGACTAGCTTCTCTAAATGCATGTGCACCACAATACCATAGAGTTGAATTGGACCTTCATGACCTTTAACATCAAAATAACGTTTTCTCCTTTCTTTTTTAAAAGTTCACGTTCCTATTTATTTTGCTACAATATGCATGATCATATGTCTGGTTTCATTTTATAATAAGCATGTATCAGAACGGGCTTGCAACCTACCAGTTGAGAAACCCTGATAAATTCCAAAAGCACGTGAAGTTTTGCTCTTCTTACTTTTGAGGTTCCTGCAAAAACAGCCATCATAGATGCACTAAAGATCACAATTGAATGCAAAGTTGTTTGCTGGTTTCTTGAGCGTTTCTTGCAGTGTAATGAGGCGTTTTGGTCCGCAGCGTCTGCTGTGTGTTGTGGTCAGGGGTTGATTGACAGATTCTGCCATGCATTTTAGTCAGTCAGTAATTTAGATTTTCTTTCGAGTCATCAGACTGCCTTGCTGAATTAATGTCTATGTCAATATTTTAGTCGGCATGATTATATGACTGCTCTGCGGGACGCTGTCCCGTTCTGGTTCATCAAAATGTATGTCACATCATAAACATCTTTATCTATAGCATCACAGCCTCCACTTTAAAATATATATGTGATTAATAAGTTATGACAACATATGTTTTTACATTGCTTTAACTCATTAAAATAAGTTAAGCAATTCAACTTGTTTTATAAGTTATACAAGATTAAACTAATACATAAAGTCACTTAATGTCATTTGTTGAAATTACTTAAACATCCAAGCTGATTGATTTTTTATAGTGACATTTTTATTTGTATTCTCACTCTAAAGAAACTGTGATTACTGATGAAATATCTTATTCTGGTGAAGCTTAACCTCGTGTTTTCTCCCACAAACCGTGATCAGATTTGCTCAGAGACTTAAGTCAGTCAAAATCATATCTTTGTTAAAAAACTCAAACATTTCTCATCAAATGACCCGAGCTGTTATCCACAATTAGTTCAAATAGCTCAGCTCATGTTTTTATATATCCTAAGGAAATTTGGAAACACCTTTATATAAGGTTTCATTGTTTCATAACCATTAACAGTTATTAACACTTCAAACGCATCTATTCATTTTAGTTAATGCTATTTCAATACATTATTGAAATCCAAAGTTGTATCTGTTAATGCTATTTAATGAACCTGAACATTAACTAAGATTAATAAATACTACAAATGTATTGCTCATTGTTAGTGCATTAACCAATGTTATCTAATCGCACCCTATTGTAAAGTTTTACTGGAATTTCGACACAATAATGAATATTTTATTAAAAATCCTAATGTGCTCGTGTTTATTTCTGTATTTCTGAATCTGTTTGTTTGACCGTGCTAGGTCCGGTGTCCCTGCCCAAGGGAAATGCGTTTGGAATTCCCTTCCAGAAAGAGACCCTGCTGGGAATGGTGTCAAATCCCACCGAGGTCTTCTGCTCCGTACCTGGCCGTCTGTCTCTGCTCAGCTCCACTTCCAAGTACAAAGTGACTGTGGCCGAAGTCCAGAGACGCTTGTCCCCGCCGGAGTGTCTAAACGCATCCCTGCTCGGAGGGGTTTTACGCAGGTGAGCGCTTAATGCACATGCACGTTCATATTTAAAAATCTATCGATGTGACAATATGAATACTGTTGATATATTGGAGACTGGATCAAATAACATGTGAAACCTGTCAAGAACTTGTCCAGGTCATATTTCAGCCAAAAATCAAATGCATATTTCAAATACCATTGTGACATTATTTTCATAATAATTATACATTTTCACCACAATTGATCAATATCATAATGCAAAATAATGATGATTTTGATAACCATAACATATTTGGTCACACTTTAGTTTAGGGTCCAATTCTCACTATTAACTATGCCTCAGTAAACTCCTAACGACTGCTTACTTATAGTCAGTAAGGTAGTTGTTAAGTTTAGGATTAAGGGATGTAGAATATGGTCATGCATTAATATGTGCTTTATAAGTCTTAATAAACAGCCAATATCATAGTAATATGCATGCTAATAAACAACTAATTAATATTGAGAATTAGACCCTAAATAAAGCGTGACCAAATATTTTTGTGTTATGATTGCATAATATGTACTTTTTATCTGTGCTGATACAATAAAAAATACTACAGTTAAAAGAATAAAAATAATTGTTATAAACTCAAAAGTATGCTTATCAAAAAATCGTCATAATGCAAAATGGTCTTCAAACTATCTTAATTTTCTGTATGCAAAATGTAATTTTTACATTTTTATCTCTTAAAAAGTTTTATATCTTGATTTTTTTTTTTGAGGTGAAAATCCCAAATGCGCATTTGGAAATCATGGTAAATAAGTTAAATTATGTGTATGCAGGTTCATGGTTGGTACCATCAAGCTCCATTTGTGTGCATATACATGAGATGATCTTAATTTCATAACAACAGACACAACCTAATATCACTGCCCTTCATTACTGGGAATATTTCTCTGTTCCCATGTGTCTGATGCAAACACACTGATATTGGTTAAGTAGGTCATATAGCTCAAGCGTTGGGAGGGGGAGGTGTCGGACGGAAAAAGGGGGCACTTACTCATGCCTCCTGCTAACAATCCCTTACCCCACAAGTGAAGGGTGATGCCAGGCCACAACTCTAGTCATGCATATCACAGAGGCCCAAACAGCAAGTGGGGCCTGCATGCGTTTTGTTGCACTGCATGTTAAACACTTGAGCTGTGACATCATTTTATTTCATGAGCCTGTTTATTCATGTGAACCTGGGTCCAAAACCTCTTTCCATATTGGCCTCTAAGTTGTATAACACAAACAAAACAAATAAAATCCATGTGTTTCACCTGCAATAATTGAGCCCTTCGCTCAGACCAGCTTCACAGAACATGCCGTTAAAATAAAGCCGGAGATTTTAGTGAAAAATGCAGTTTCTGCTATTTGGAAAAGTGAAAAAATGCTGTGTTTATCAAGTCAAATGTATTTATATAGTGCTTTTCAGAGCAGCATGACCATATTTTACATCTCTTAATCCTATCCAATCCATAACTACTACCTTACTAACAATTAATAAGCAGTCATTAGGATTTTATTGAGGCAAGATAGTTAATAGTGAGAATTGGATCCTAATCTAAAGTGTGACCTCATTATTATTATAATCATGGCCCAGATCTTTATATAAAGTTCGATATACAAGTATAGCTGTAATCTGCAAAATGCAACTATAAGGCATGAAGATTTTGAGATAACATTAACAATCTGTACATTTCAGATTACAACTGGGCGATTCATTTAACCATGACTATAATAATAATAAAGACACTTTAGATTAGGGTCCAATTCTCACTATTAACTATGATTTTGCCTCATTAAACTCCTAATTACTGATTATTAATAGTTAGTAAGGTAGTTGTTATGTATTGGGTAGGATTAAGAGATGATATGATAATATGACGGATGATAACAGTTATTAAGATAGGATTGATAGCAAAAGGTCACTAATGAAATGTGCAATTTTCAATGTGCTAATTTTTGTTAATTTTATTACAAAGGGCAAAGTCGAAGAACGGCGGCCGATCTCTGAGGGAGAAACTGGATAAAATTGGGCTGAACTTGCCAGCGGGCCGCAGAAAGGCTGCTAACGTCACCTTACTAACAGCCCTGGTGGAAGGTAAGCACTTCACTGTATGCCAGTCAGCTTTCCACCGCTGTTACTGTAGAACCAGCCACAGGGCAGAGTTTGGGCATGAGAGCTAAGAACATGAGCATATGCCAGTCTACAAAATCTTTGGAGGATATCTTGAAGTTCGAGACGGAAAAGTCAATGTTAAAGGCTGGAAGGACACAGTCTGGGGGAGTCAGAATTCAAAACATTTCAAAAATCGTGAAGTGTTTGATGGGCACAGACTGTGATATTTAAGCTTATTTTGAGCCGATTTTAGAAAACATGTTGTTTTCATTTGTCACGCGTCTCCTAGCCCTCTGGTGCTGTTCGGTCTTTTCTGAATGAAAAGTGTTACGTAAATGATCAAAACTAATTGTTAAGGTTTTAGCACTTGCTATGTGAACACACACACAACAAATCAAAGACATGATCCGAAAAGGTTAAGTAGTCCTGAAAAAAATAGCTACACTTTTATTGCTCGCGGTCAAAAATGAGCGCTTTGGAAATGAATGGGAGACAAAAACAAACATCTAGTGGAAGCGTTTGGTACTGCACACAAACAAAATTCTACTGAAAGCTTCGTTTTTATCGAGATATGAACCTCAAGTTTGGAACACAGCTTGTTTAGATTTATGGTTTTGATTTTATCATGATTTTAGCGTAAAAAATTGAAAATATTTATTAAAATTTTTAAACAATCATATCATTGAATTAGACAAAAAATAGAATCATAAGCGCATGTTTCTGAGTTTGTTGTGTTCGAACGATGTGAAAGTCTGCCGTTCATCAGTCATTTAGTCTGTGATGCACAGTTGTTCTCTGTTACTATTGCAAATGTATGATGCCTTGTTCAGATTATAAAAATTGTGCAGTGTATTTCAGCCTTAAGTTGCATTAAATCCGTCTAAATAGGTTTAAATGACCCACAACAACGTGGAAGAGTTAATCTGTCCTCCATGTGCTTGCAGTTCAATTGTAACCTGCTACCAATTCAAATCTCCACTGAAACTTCCATAGAGCTAGTAATAATTCAAAACATAGATCATACATGTTAGCACTACTCATGTATTGGCAGCAGAGTCTCAAGTGCGCATGTAAGCGATCTTTAATTTCTTGACATTTCATCTCCACTTTTACCTTTCGCATGAGTGTAGCGAACCGTTTAGTCACGGAGACATCCGCGCAAAGATCACGAGTTAACTAGCACCAGGAGCGATGTAGAATACTTTTAGCTTTCTCTTTTAATGTCACCATTCTCACCACTAATGGGAGCATGGGTCTGAAGCAGGAACATGACTAGAAGGCGTAGTTATTTACAGACCTTCAAAGCTGAATTAGGGCTTGTTATCACATGTTCGCTAGCCAAGAGGAGAGACTGACCTTAAAGACGACGACTGTGAATAATGTGCTAGTCTATCAATAAGAGCCTGTTGGGTCTAGGGGACCGCTAGATGCCTTCAGCTACGAAGGCTCATTAAAGACACACAGTGTGACCAGCGCTATCCACAAGAGAGAGTCTATTCATCCGTATTCATCTTAGCTGATGATTCTTTCTGTGATGGCATTTTGAGTCAGATCGAGTCTGTGACTCATCTATGTGATTCAGTCACACGCTATACGTGAGTCACCTGATTCACATCTGATCCTGTCTGCAGGTGAGGCCGTACACCTGGCGAGAGATTTCGGGTATGTCTGTGAGACGGAGTTTCCTGCGAAGGCAATCGCGGAATACCTCGGCCGGCCACACGTGGAGCGCAATGAGATCAACTCTCGCAAAACCATGCTTCTAGCAGCCAAGTGAGTAACCATCCGTTTGTTCCTCCCATTTCACATAAATCCCAACTCTTGAAGCATTAAGGTTAGGGTGGCCAAGCCCATTTTGATGGCGCCATTAAGAATGAGTCCACTGCTTCGCCTAGTCGAGAGCCTGTGAGAAAGCTTCTGAAACGTCTGCTTTATGGTTTAATACTTTAACCGGTCATCTAATCTTTCAGGCAAATCTGTAAGGAGTTCACCGACTTGCTGACTCAGGACCGATCTCCTCTGGGAAACTCTAGGCCAGCTCCCATTCTCGAGCCGGGGATTCAAAGCTGCCTGACTCACTTCAGCCTCATCACCCATGGCTTCGGCTCTCCGGCCATCTGTGCGGCCATGACCTCGCTGCAAAACTACCTCAACGAGGCGCTCAAGCAGGTGGACAAAATGTACATGAGTTCGACCGGAGACTCCTCGCAGGCGTCTTCCGATGGCTCCAACAAAGTGGACAAGATGGACAAGCACAGAAAGTGAGACTCGTTGAGTTGAGGTGGAACTGGATTGGACCATTTGAACGCAATAACCGTTTTTGTAGCGGAATTACCAGTTTTGACCAGATCTGACTCATCGTCGTAGTTTCCGTTCTGCTTTGTTTTCTGACATCAAACTCAAAGCCCTTTCGGTCCACGTCTTGGTCTTCCAGCACTTTCTCCTCCACAAAGACACAAACACATTTCAATGCTTAGCCTTAGTCAAGAGAGAGAGAGAGAGAGAGAGAGAGAGAGATTGTGTATCGGGTGATCCCATCAGGAAGTTGTCTCTCAGAGGGGAACTGCAAAGAGGAAGTTGTTGAGTTTCCCAAAGACACCATTTCAAGAGTTAATGTGGATTTTAAACAATGTTTTCTTTCGCTACCAATCTGGGAGGAGGAATTTTTGTTTCTCTGTGTCCTCCTCCTTGGTGCTGACCTCCTTATGGACTTACCAATGATGTGATTTATGTTTGAGACATTATAACTTGTTCTATGCTTGACTTCATTGGACGCAGTGTTATTGTTCTTCTGTTTGTGGGAGTGTTGTTGGCACGAGTGTCTGTTTTGTGTGCCTGGATATACATGATTACTAAACAACCCTATATATGCAGACAGCATCATAGTGTCGGCCCAGATCCGGCCCACATCTGGTACGCGTTGAATCCACATGTACTGGATGTGGCCCGGATCTGGGCCGACGCTATGTTGCGGTCTGGGTATCCACCGATCAATTGGATATTTGGCTTACATTTCCACTTTTTGAACAACTGTCCTTGTTGGAGTTTTGATTAAGTTAAAATCATCAAATATAATACGGTTGGGTGTGTGTGTGTGTGTGCATGTTCAGTTTTGCATCAATTTGATGCCTTTACGTCAGACTAGAAGTTAAATGTTCCATTTGTCCTTCCCCAAATGTAAATATTTTCTAATTTATGTTGTAATTTAATGGGATTTGTAAATATTGGTACAATTATGGTGTTTGGTTCCATTTTTAAAAAATATGTGTTAAGCTTTTATAAAGGGGTTTGTTTTTTATCATATAGTGGTTAGGCTCTGGGATCGATATTCTTTATAGATATGTGTAATATTGGTTTAAAACTGTAGGAATAAAAACTCAACACTCTTGAATTGCGCTGACCAAGACTCCCCATTTATGACGTTGAGTTGTACACTTCACTACACGCATGCCCTTCCAGTGAGGCGTGCTGAACATAGACAATTCATGTGTATAAAGATTCCTTTTTAAAATAAATGCTCACAGAAACAGTAGTGCTCGTCATTACATTGAATATCAGTCTGTGTAAAAAAAGAAAAGAGCAGGCCAACCAAAAGCTTTCCTCTGAGAAGACTCTTTGAAACACCTGTCTTACCTGGATTACTCTTCGAATGTTTGTCTTTGTCATTTGCTCGAAACAGACAGTTCCCCTCTTTTCATAACCACGCTTATCTCGCAAATTGGCGTGACAGGACAACAGCGATGTGTGTGAAGTTTCCGCAGAGCTCTTTTCATATTTAAATCCTCTGCTGTGAAACTCTCATTGCGGTTTCAAGTGACAGGACTGTTGAGAAGAGCTAAACAAAGCCATCAGAGAATACAGACTTTTTTTTATTATCACACTGCTTTATTATTTATGCACCATGTGTTGGGCTGCAAAATCAATCAACGTTTTATTCATATTTTTATCCTTTTGTTTGTAAAGATAGCATGTGTATCTCACGCTGTTTGGATTCGGATGGCTGCTATGCTAATGCAACTATCGCATCTCCTTATCAAAACCATCCCCTATCTTAACTCGTTCTCACAGCAAGTCAATTTTTTGCATGCGGCGTAATCGCAGGTGTGTGCAAGCAAGTGTGCGTGTTTGTCTTCGTTGAGTGACTGACTCATGCAACTAAACTGACAGACGAGCAAGTGTGAGCTTCTCCCTCAGAACCTGTTGGACCAGATGTGTGGCTTTGCCGTGCTCCTACAGTTGACTTTAACCGCCTGCACTTACTCCGATTCTTTTCCTGCACAAGGCTGTTGAGACACACCGGCTTTGATGGCCGACTGTAGGAGTTTGTGGCAGAACTTCCTCCTTGTAGGTGTTGATCGGTGTGAAACGCGGACACACACACACATCGATACAGACTGAACGGCCCCGTGATGATGAGACACGGAAGTTTTACAAAAAGTTTGCGGCATCTCTTTACATCCTGAGGATACATTGTGCTTGTTTACACTGGCTTCAACCCAACTCTGAAAATGGCAAATTATATTAAAAGCATATGGAGAAAAACACGACTGTTAAAAAAGACCCTTATTTCTCTTCATATTAAATATTAAAAATGAGTGCTGTTGTCCCATGCAAAATTTGGAGGCATGGGTTGTTAAAATCTGTGCTTGCAAGGCCATTGATTACTCGGCCAGTTCAAAAGTCTCTATGAAATTTTGTTTATTAATAGAGCTCCTATTAACTCTATTAATAGAGTTAGTTTAAATCACTAACCCAAAAATGAACATTGTTTACTCGCCCTCATGACGTTTCAAACCGGTGTGCATTTTGAGGAACACAAAATATGAAATTTCCAACAACAACAACAACAACAACAAAATGTCTATACAATGAAAGTCAATGGGGTCCAATGTTGGGTTTGACTTTTAGTGCATGGGTTAGTGCAAATGTTAAAATATTCTTCATAATATCACTTAAAACGTCATTTAGGCTTTTGTTTTCATATTAAATTTAAATAAACATGTAAGCATTTAAATCAGCCTTTATTCTCTGTCAGATTTAGCTGATACATATGTCTCTTAAAGGGACAGTTCACTCAAAAATGAAAACCCTGTCATCATTTATTCACCCTCATGTTGTTCCAAACCTTATGAGTTTCATTCTTCTGCTGAACACAAAAGAAGATATTTTGAAGATTATGGGTAAACAAACAGAAGTCAATGGGGTCCATCAACGGTTTGGATACCTTTTGTTAACCTTTGTTTCATTAAAACCACTCATATGCATGCAATTTAATTAGTCAAAATTAGGCCATTTTTGCAAAACTTTGCAATGCTAAGCTAACATTAACGCCATCTCTTGTGTTCTGGCTTTGCATAAATTACTGTTAATATATGCAAATATGCTTATTAAGACGTGCAAAGCTCATTTGTTTAGGGTCATATCTAGGTTTCTTGCAACCCTTGATTGGATGACCTATGCTAACGCAGGTCAAATGCAAGAGCGGAAAATGCCACGCTTCCGGATGACTGTGTCCGCTGCACAGCTTTTTACAGTATATGCACATAAAGAAAACAAATCTATTCTCAGACTTAATCTCAAGCACATGAACGTTGACTTGCTAATGCAAAATGTCTTGCCTGTGCTTAAATAAATTCACATTACTGACTCGTAGCATTGTATTTTTGGTTTGCTGTCATGCTTTTATTTCTGGAATCAGATATCTCTTCTAGATGAAACCCCCATAGGAGCCTGAGTAGTTTTGTAACGCTTTTCCCTGCGTTTCTGAACTGTCCGTGTCAGTCTGGTTTCAGTTAGGAGTCATTAGCAGTGACACTGATGGAAACAGAGACTCCAAACCACTGTAACCGCTCTTTAAGACACGCTTTAAATGCTGTCTGTAATGTCCCTCAGCTCCAGTGCACACTCCTTCAGAAAGACGTTTGAGAGTAATATGGTGTCCAGAACCTTATGTCGGATGTTGTCGTACAGATGGAAGAGGGGGATGTTGCCAGAGCCAAGCCGAGTGGTTGCTTGTTGGTATGAGGAAGCCAAATAATGGGAACATAAAAGTTGGCGGAGGGAGGGATGTGTGTGCGTTTAACGGGGGGCAGGAAGAATTCCTGGAGAAAATGCTGGGAATGAATTTAAATTACAGACGACGAGGAATTCTTCCTGCATGTTCGGGGTGGAGCAGAAGCTTCCAGGGAGGAAATACAGGCACCTGGTGTGTGTGTGTGTGGGGGAGGGGGTCGACAGATTTTATTTTTTGTTACTTTTGCATTTGTGTTTGGACGGGACTCTCTGCTTGGGGACCAACGGAAGGCTAATGGGAACTAAGGACAGCCTTGCAAAGTAAATAACTCTTCGTCACAATAATTTAGGAATATGTATAGTTTTAAGATGAACAGATCACTGTAAATTCTTTCTGGTAGTGTCATTTTTTAAATCTTACAGAAAATGTTCTGAGAAAATATATAAATTATTTAGTCAATTATTAAATTTTAAATTTAATTAATTTGCTCTTTTTTTCAATTAATAACCGTGTGGACAAATGGGCTGATATTCTTACAAAAATAAATTTGTGCTGTTAGTTGAATTCATTTGGCAATTTTTAGTGTGTTTTTAATAAGAAAGCAAGGGGGGAAATGATATAATAGGGAATGTACTTGATGTTTTTATAACTTATTTTAAAATATTTATTTATTTATTTATTTTGGACTTGTAAACGTGAGAAAAACTGATATAACAGGGAATGTTCTCAGAAAATGCATTTAAAATATTTGAATAAATTATTTTTTAAATAAATAAATAATATTAATTAATTTATTTATTTATTCTATGTGGACTTATAAACTGGCTGATATTTTTAAAGTAATTTTTTACATGTTATTTTATCAGAAAGCAAGGAAAAAACAAGGATTAACAGAAAATGTTCTCAGAAAATGCATTTTAAATATTTTTTTAATACATTATTTTTAAATAAATATTATTATTTTATTTTATTTGTTTGATATAGACTTATAAATTGTCTGATATTTTTAAAGTCATTTTTTCATTTGTTAATTATTGCACGATAGCACTGTCTCCTGAAAACTACCCAGAGCAGTGTAAGTTAGGATGGATTGGGTACGTTATCCTGAACTGACTCTCCTTGTCATCGTTTCTTGGACTCATTCTGTGGGAATGTGATGGTCTGCCTGCGTCTCCAGTGTCAGCCACCCAAACACCCCCTCCCTCGCTCACAACACGTACCGCCAATTAGCCTGCGCTATCGCTAACGAAGCCGCGGCCTCCTCACCCCTCCACGGCAGACGACAGATGTCCGTCTTTCTGCGGGAACGCCCAAAACATCAAGATGGTTCTTGCTTTCTCAGAAACAGCCATTACCTACTTTCCTGCGCAAGAAATTACTCCACGGCTCACAAGACATATCCAGCTTAATTAAAAGCATCTGTCCCGCCTAACGATACGCAGCTAGTCCTGTTTATTCTCCTATAATGCACTAAACAGCGCTAATCAAAACAACCTGGCTGAATTCCCCGTCCAACTTTGGAGCCATTATCAGATGCAAGGCCCTCTGTTTTGTAAGAGTACTTTGTTCGATCTTTTCTATAAAAATAAAAAAAAGGTCTTGTTGTTAGCAATTGTCTCTAATTGTCTTAAATTCGACGCAAAAAAAGCAAGGCCATAAGGGTACATGTACAACATGTTTTATGTCCACTGCAAATCTTTGGATGTATTTTCCATGTTTTGTCCGTTGAACTGATGGGCAGATTCTCTTCTATTGATTGGGCTGTTGATGTTAATCCTGCATGTTCATATCCACCATATGGTTGATTCTCATATCCAGGGACGCTTCTTTAAGCTGGGATGCTTACAGGCGATGTGAACGACCACCTGTCATTGATGCTGAATGCTGATCCTTTATTTTGACCATCACTTTGACTCCCACTTATAAAATATAAGTGTCCATCAGGAATAATGATCCAGTAATTCAGATGACTACTGTTCAAAAGTTTTGCCAGTATGATTTTATAAAGACCCTTTTATATAGCCAGGATTTTTCTGCTGATGACGACTGCGTGGATGAAGCAAAGGAACCATGTGGACCTCATCAAAACTCATTCAGTATATACACTATATTACCAAAAGTATTGGGACACAGCTCCAAATCATTGAATTCAGATGTTCCAATCCCTTCATGGCCACAGGTGTATAAATCAAGCACTAGGCATGCAGACGCTTCTACACACATCTGTGAAAGAATGGCTCGCTCTCAGGAGCTCAGTGAACTCAAGCGTGGGACCGGGATAGGTTGCCACCTGTGCAATAAGTCCATTCCTGAAAGTTCCTCACTACTAAATATTCCACGCTCAACTGTTAGTGGGATTATAACAAAGTGGAAGCAATTGGGAACAACAGCAACTCAGCCACAAAGTGATAGGCCACGTAAAATCACAGAGTGGGGTCAGCACATGCTGAGGGTCACAGTGAGCAGAAGTCACCAACTTTCTGCTGAGTCAATCGCTCCAGACCTCCAAACTCCTGTGGCCTTCAGATGAGCTCAAGAACAGTGCGGAGAGAGCTTCATGGAATGGGTTTCCATGGCCGAGCAGCTCATCCAAGCCTTACATCACCAAGAGCAATGCAAAGCGTGGGATGCAGTGGGGTAAAGCACGCCGCCACTGGACTCTAGAGCAGTGGAGATGTGTTCTCTGAGTGACCAATCATGCTTCTCTGACTGGCAATCCCATGGACGAGTCTGGGTTTGGCGGTTGCCAGGGGAACGGGACTTACCTGACTGCATTGTGCCAAGTGTAAAGTTTGGTGGAGGGGGGATTATGGTGTGGGGTTGTTTTTCAGGGTTGGGCTTGGCCCCTTAGTTCCAGTGAAAGGAACTCTTAATGCTTTAGCATACCAAGACATTTTGGACAATTTCATGCTCCCAACGTTGTGGGAATAGTTTGGGGACGGCCCCTTCCTGTCCCAACATAACTGCGCTCCAGTGCACAAAGCGTTGGTCCATAAAGACATGGAAGAGCGAGTTTGGTGTGGAGGAACTTGACTGGCCTGCACAGAGTCCTGACCTCATCCCGATAGAACACCTTTGGGATGAATTAGAGCGGAGACTGCGAGCCAGGCCTTCTCGTCCAACATCAGTGCCTGATCTCACAAATGCGCTTCTAGAAGAATGGTCAAAAATTCCCATAAACACACTCCTAAACCTTGTGGAAAGCCTTCCCAGAAGAGTTGAAGCTGTTAGAGCTGCAAAGGGTGGGCCGACTCCATATTAAACCCTACGGATTAGGAATGGGATGGCATTAAAGTTCATGTGCATGTAAAGGCAGGCATCACAACACTTTTGCCAATATACTGTAGCTACAAGTTCAAGATGCACTGAATCCGGAGAAAAAAAAAACACATTTATTGTTTGCATAGTCTAATAAAGACATAGTCGCTACTTTCTAGTCGCTAAAATCTACATTAGTATTAAATGTGATTTTTACTTATACTAGCCTGTTATTCAGTTCATTATATTTAGTAGCAGGGCTTGACATTAACTTTTTTGCTCACATGTCAGCATTTTCACTAGCCACAATTTTGTTCGAACCCTTTGGGGAAAAATGGCCATATAGATATTTTTAATATCGTCTGATCATTTGTCAGTAGGTTTATTGGGCTGCTGTCACTTAAGACCTAAAGCATGTGTAGCACTTGTCTAAGAATTAGCAATAGTTTAATGGATTGCTTACTGTATAATACAGTTAGGATTTGAATTTGTCAGAAGATTTAGGGATCGCTAAGGAGGTAGCGGATTATACTGAGAAACAACAGACAGACACAAGATTACATTTGAAATAGAAATATAATTGATTTCACTTTTAAAGAAAATATAGAAAGTTAATAAAATAAAATAAATAAATTACAAGATCACATGGACAAACAATAAAACTGACTGAAAATTCCCTCTGAGTGCACTCGGTTTCCCTTAAATATATGCACAGACCGGTCAATTCAGTACATCAAAAATAATCAAAAATAAAATAAAATAAAAATAAAATAATACACAAAGAGAAAGTATAGTGTCTCTCTCAAAAGACCTCAAGTTTTCTCATACGGTTACAATGTCTCTTGATCTGGTCTATGGATGACCATACACCCTTAAAGGGTTACTTCAGCGATTAGCATTAAGCTTTGTATCAGTAGAAACCCGGGAGTATATTCAAATTATCGTACTTTCCTCCCTCATATGACCCTGAGACGAGAGAATTATGTATTTTATTTCTGGAAAAATTCCTCGTCATTTTGCGTCAACGGAGGAGTTTTTGCCCAGAGGCTAAAGACTACAGCCAGCAGGAGGCGCTATTCCCACATGTTTTCAACATCACACTCACAGCACTCGGCTCGGGAGCTGGAGATTCATGTAACTGGAGCGGTGGAGACCAAAGTGAGTGTTTTTGACTTTTAAAATGAACTTCCTATGAAAGTTAAGCTTCCAAAGACATGAACTGAACACGCGCCAGACTGATCACGCGCTGTGAATGCAGTGGCGGAGCCAGAGGGGTGTCCAGGGTGGCACGATTAAAGGGGGTCGCGCAAAAGCACAGCGTTGTTCAAAATCCTGCGGCGCCATTTACACTGTTTTCTATTAAACGATACAATTAGTCTCAAAACGTTGTTAATGTATAATGACTTACGCTAGCCTGGAAGAGTGCGTATAGGCATTTTTCAGTATTTTTCTTTCTGTGTAAAGTCTGCACTTATGGAAAGATATAGGCTAATATAGATTTCCCACGTTTACGTTTGTGCATTTCTTACAGCAAAACACACCGACGCCACATTTTTTCATTCTTGAAGTGAACTTTTTACCTGTATGGTGATTAGATTCACTGTTTATTGCCGGCTTGAACATGAGAACGCGATGCATCTGATATGTGGCATATGGCGTTTCATCCATAGCGCGCACACAGTGCTTGAACGGACATAGTAGCCTATGCCAAAAATAGCGAGTATCATAGTTAACACAGTCTATGTCTTAACCGAATGTAAGCAGTTGACAAATTATTGCGTGTCAGTATTGGATTCAATATTGTGCAATTCGTCTTAAAGAGACAGTAGCTTGTAGTCCTGCCGAAGTTAATCAAAGTACACAAAAACAATTATCCACTCATCTTGACTGAATAACTTTTCTAGCCAGTTTAACATGCATTAATCTATATTTCATTTATACAGTGAAAATTATCCAATGTTATTTGTTATTCTATTTCTGTGCTCAACATCAATCACTTAATTCTTAGCTCTGTTCTAACTTTTTTGCTGCATGTTCACTTTTATTCAATAACGTTTTCAATTTATATTATTACGCTTGCAGTTTTAACTGTGGAATATCAGTTGGAGTCAATAATTGTTAAGTTTTACTGGTATCTAAAATTGTGGTTGCTTATTTATTAGAATACAATGCTACATGAGTAAAAACGATGAAAACAAATGAGTATTAAAAATTATATCATTCTGGGAATTGTTGTCTTTCATCCCCATGAGACAAAAATACATTTTCTGTGTTTTCTCAGTCTAGAAGGCACCAAATTCAAAAATAATTTCACATTTCTACTACATTAATGACCGAGTTTAAATACAGATTCATCTTCCCAGCGCTGAAGTACCCCTTTAAGAGTTCTTTAGATCGAAATTTGTCTTTCTTCATGAAAACTGGAAAACTCAAAGAAAGGATATTGTCGTTCTCTTCATTACGTATTTTCTTCTACTCTGCTAAAGGTTTGCTTGGCTCGCCATCAAACGTGAAGTTCACAGGGTGTCACGTTTCCAAGAATCAAGAAAGAAGAAACGAGAGAAAAAAAAAAAAAAAAGAAACTAGAAAGACAAAAAAAAAAACTGATCACAGACCAGAAAATTCATTTAGTGAATTTCAAAATAAATTCCACATCAAAGATCCAGAACAACATGTAATACACAGCTACATTTACAATTTCTTCATAAACTGGTATAATTACATCAATTTACCTTTGAATCAATAGCGTTTCGCTTTTACAGACACGTGGCCAACAATGGCGACGGTGAAACTCTGAAATTAACAAATAACCACAAGGTTCACTATAACCGCTCAAACTGAAATAATCACTTTACCAGTCACATACATCAATTTCACAGGATGGATGAATTCATTCATTACCTTTGATCGATTTTTGCTCTCACACAGGCGCACCTCGATCATGAACTGCAATGTACAAATGACCACGCGGTTCACATTAGACATTTACAACTAATCGGAACAAACTACAATTTAAAGAGAAAATAACCAGTCCACGGCAACTTAATTACTATTTAGTAGCGGTAATTCTCTTATTATGAAGTAATAGTCTGTTTGTAATAATTTATATGATACTGACTCGCCTAATAGATTGTATTACTCTATTCCGTCGGCTTCTTACTCAGAATGCATCGAAGTAATTGAATTTTGAACTTCCTCGTACTTTTCGAAGGGTTTAAGTCTAAATTTGATCAGTTTGGATCACATTGATCGATCACGTCTGCTCTCATCATCAAGGTCGTCTCTTCTGTCATCGTGCATGCTCATTGACACGCACGGCGCAAACTGACAAAGAGCTCTCATTCGTCAATCACTGAGGATTAATCTTTGCATGCATTTATTTATTCTTATTTGACTGTTTAAGTTGTCTGGCTATCACCAGACCAAGCTCAATGTAAGATTGAACATTGGTCTGGGGAGTCTGCTCTGTATTTCTACTGCACAAGAGGCGTGATAAACAAGCATAATTCAAATGACTCTGTACGCAATTGGATAGTCCTTCAACCAATTAGATCACAAGAGGTGTGATCAACGGGC
The DNA here is from genome assembly GCA_023029165.1 of Gobiocypris rarus. Lineage (NCBI taxonomy): Eukaryota > Metazoa > Chordata > Actinopteri > Cypriniformes > Gobionidae > Gobiocypris > Gobiocypris rarus. The sequence continues at coordinate 2,857,340 of CM040921.1, read as the reverse complement.
AACGACCCAACGCTTCTCTATCCGTCATCGTGTTAAACCTGCCAATAGCACGCCAGGTGGATAACTCAGTCTGTGATTGGTTCCCGCAAAAGTTTAACAAAAGCAGTAGAAATGAATGTACAGGGTTCCAGACTGGAATCAAACCGACGGCAGATCAGCCTGGGTTTACCCAGTCTACTGTTTAAGCACAAAAAGATGCAAAAAAGAGCTCAATTTATTACTGAGAGGCACTAAATCTGTGAGAATGATTAAAATTATAAAAGAGAGAGAGAGAGAGAGAGAGAGAGAGAGAGAGAGAGAGAGAGAGAGAGAGAGAGAGAGCAGCTGGTGTCGTGTGTCTATTCTGAGGGAAATGAAGTATTTCAGATATTCCAGTATCAATATGTATCGAAATTCTATATTTTTGACAACCCTACATTGCACTTAGTTTATTATTTCAAATGCCTTTTTACAATTGAAACATGTATAAGCCTATATTAAATATATACAATTCATCCCAAAGTGGCTAGTAGGAGTGACTGCGTTACACACCACTGCTGAAATACACACGCATTTGAAGAGTGTTCATGTCAAGCTGTAGACTGAAAGGGTCCAGTAGAGTCAATTACATCGTATCACTCCAACTGGGCAAATTGAGTGCCAGTCACAGAGCCGGTCAAAGATTTAAAACGTTATTATCCAAAGTAAGGGCAAATAGGCTTTCCAACTAATGCAAATCAGTGTTTAAATAGAATGATAGTAAATGTATCTTTCACAAATCTATTTTCCTGCAATAACCACATGGTTACTCTGATTCTTCCAGGGTCATCAGGATTGCCGTCATGACCGCTGTGTGTGTTTCAAGCTTCAACCAAGCGACGCCCATTCACTTACATAATATTGATTATTTTCCTAAATGTCTTCATTTGTGTTTATCTGAAGAAAGTAAGTCATATACCTTCGGGATAGCATCTATCTATCTATCCATCTATCCATCCATCCATCCATCCATCCATCATCTATCTATCTATCTATCTATCTATCTATCTATCTATCTATCTATCTATCTATCTATCTATCTATCTATCTATCTATCTATCTATCTATCTATCTATCTATCTATCTATCTATCTATCCATCCATCCATCCATCCATCCATCCATCCATCCATCCATCCATCCATCCATCCATCCATCCATCCATCCATCCATCCATCCATCCATCTAAACTACTTCAACTTCAAGCTTAAAACCTTCTGACTTGAATCTAATTTAAACTTTCTGATCAGGCTTGCTCAAGCCAACTGAACTTTTCTATCTAGTTAAAACTAGATTAAAACTGTGGTTAAAACAGTAATAAGTGTTTATTATCTGTGAGTTTTCAGACCCCCCTCCAACCTTTTGTTCTGTCTTTCCGTGGATGAATCAAGCTTTAAATAGGCCGTCCTGACCCACCCAAACCCTCCCATACACACCCTTCTCATCCCAGCATGGGACCGAGCATTTCTCCATTTTGATTTGACCCATTGTGAATCCGATAACATGACACCTCTTATCTTACAATCTTTAAAACCAATTAAATTTTCCACATGAGTATGAAGAAGCTGCAAGGAAAAATGACCAAACCAAACGGGTTGTTAAAGACCATAATTACACCACTATCAACATTATTCTCCAGCATCATCAATCGCACATCATAGAAAGCATGCAGTGTTAGGTGGCATATGTTCACTGTATACCTGCTGTCAGTTCATGGCTTTGTGCTTTTATCCATTCAGACTGATTCAGATTTAGATTTTTATTTTTTCATTTGCTCTTCCAGAGCTCAGAAGACATTTGTAGTCTCATTTCAACTATCAGTTTACATGTTATTGAGATTATGGAAAATGAATTATTACCAATTAAAATGATATGGGCCATTTTGATTGCACACTTTCTAAAAGGATCCCATGGCACAAACTGATAAATCTGATAAGATACCTCATATATTGATAAGTCTATGACTGTATGTGTCTTCATGTGTGTCTAGCTCAGGTACATTTTGCCAAGATTAATTTCACCAGAACTCTCTGTCTGGTTAGTTAACACATGGCAAAGCTCCTAGTCAAGACACAGGTGTAATTCGGGTCGGTTGTGCTGGACAAACACATTGCGGTTTATTTACAGTAACAGCAACAGATGTGGAAGTGCAACCGCTAACAGTGTCTTCTTTTTGAAGGCTATGAATAATGCAATGCTAATGAATAACCACGCCTATATATGAACGTTCCCATATTCCAGGGAGTTCCTTGGCTTTCTTCTGCTGGGATACACTTGTCATGCAAAACAATGACATCTGCAGAGTTTGGCTTTTACCTTGAAGATTATTATCTGAAACACACCAAACTCTACTTCAAAACCTAGTCAACTGACTGTACTGTACTGCATTATTGGCAAACACTGACGTGAAGGATCTTTTAATATGTTGCCATCAACATCTTGCTGTCGCTAAAATCTCATTGCATTGCAGAATCACAAGTTTCCTTTTCAGAGAAATGCATTGCAACAATCATAGTGAATATGTTCATCCAAGATGATGGAAGGTAATTGCATGCAGCATATAGTAACAGATAGTTTTGTGTGCTAGTTTTTGAAGTTGCATGTAAACAAGCAGATTCAATTGACTATGTTGAGGAAATCTTTTTAGTTTTGTGTGCAATATGCATCACATGGTCATATCATATTCAGGACTACATAGTCATATCATATTCAGATTTATGTTTAAACACTAAAAAGCAACTTGTTTTGAAATGTCATATTATGGGCAGTTACACACTGGTAGTTAAAAGTTTGGAATAATTAAGATTTTTATGCTTTTTTTTTGCTTTTGCTCAATAAATACTACAATAAAAACAGTAAAATTGTGAAATATTATTACAATGTAAAAAAGCTGTTTTCTATGTGAATATATAGTCAAATGTAATTTATTCCTGTGATGAAAGCTGAATTTATCATCATTCCTCCAGTCTTCAGTGTCACATGACCCTTCAGAAATCATTCTAATATGAGGATTTGAGCTCAAGAAACATTTATGATTATTATCAGTGTTGAAAACAGTTGTGCTCTGTCAACATCGGTCAATAAAATTAATGCTTTTTATTCAACAAGGATTCAATAAATTGATCAAAATTGACAGTAAAGATATTTATAATGTTACAATGTTACAAATGCTATTCTTTTGAACTTTCTATTCATTAATGAATCCTGAAAAAATACATCACAGTTTCTACGAAAATATTAAGCAGCCAAAACATTCAACATTAATGATTATATTAAGAACCATTATTAATAATTAGGTAATAATTGAGCTCTAAATCATCATATGATAAATTCAGCTTTGATCACAGGAATAAATTATACTTCAATAAATATTCACATAGAAAATGGTTATTGTAATCTTTAATAATATTTCACAATATTACTGATTTAACAGCATTTTTGATCAAATAAATGCAGACTTTGTTTGCAGAAGAAGAAAAAAATCGTAATGGTTCCGAGACATTCATCTTTCGTGAAAAAACCGACAATCCAGATGTGTGTCAAGTTGACCTGGAGATTACTGAGCTAACTCTGTAAGCCAGGTACAAGGAACCAGATCCCGCGGTAAGCAGCGTGTGGAAGACTGTTTGGAAACTATGAGAGAAAGAAAGAGAGAGATTAAGAAAGACAAAGAGAGCGAGGCACAGCGCCTAAAGGCGTAGACCAGTCTTTATGGTTCACCGAAAGGTAAAACTCATTACTCGTTCTGCCATCTCCAACCAGCTGTCTTACATGGCTAAAAAAAGGTCTCCAGGCCTTCCGCTTTCATACTGATAACACACAAATTTGGAACTGGTTAAGTGAAAAAAAGACAGTGATAAAAAGCAGAAAAGAGTCAAATTAGCATGTGCATGCTACGAACCGCTCACAGTGCGATGTCAACACACATTCAGGTTCATTGATAAGTTTCCAGATGAAAAGCTTAACCTTTCTCTTATATCTCACGACAACAACAACAACAACAACAACAACAACAACAACAACAACAACAACAACAACAACAACAAGATGGTTCTCCTAAAATAGCCTACCTAAAAATGCTAAATGTTGATTGTTTTGAGATACAGCAAAAGTAAAGAGCTATAAAACTAGATTCCATTTAAATAATAATAATAATAATAATGATAATATTAAAAAAAAAGAAATGTTTGAGTTTGAGAAATGATTGACCTTTGCTGAAACTCTAGAGAAGACACTTGAATTTTTTCCTTTTTGTGAAAAAAAAAAAAAATCTATTTGTTCTCCATTTAGTAATAAATGGGAAATAATTTGAGATAAAATGCTGTTGTTTCAACCCACGTTTGGGTCACATATGAACAAATCCAAATGTTGGTTTAAATTTTCAATTAAAATGTTTGGGTTTGTCCATATTTGACCCAAATGTGGGTTGAAACAACACAGCATTTTTAGAGTGATATGAGCCTAATACAATTTTCCCATAACAATTCTCATTCATTCATGCCAGTTCCGAACATCAAGTAAAATCCATTCATTTCTCCCCTTTCCAATGGGAAGCGTTGAAGTTTCCTCAGAGAACCGCACAGTTTAAATGCACTCATGTGAATACCAAAATTAGCAGTGACTTAAAAGTTGGGCTCTTTCCTTCAAGCTCTCACAATAAACAAAAACAACAAATAACCACTAAAAAATGTCATCTGGTGCAGTAAACATGCCACACTTTGTCTAAAACCTGGAATGAATCTTACAGACATTAAGTGTTTCCAGTCTAGGGTGAATCATGGCTCAACCACACTCATTTCCTGTATGTGTTTATCTGGGGGGTGTGTTCTCTGTCCGGGCTTGTTTTTAGTGCAAAACTGGATGAAAAGAGGGAGGATGACTGGAGCTGTAGTATCTGAAGGGTTTCAAAAAAAAAAAAGAAGAAGAGAGATTTAAATCGAAACCAATCGCAGAACTTACAGAATGGAATATTAATTACATCACATGCTGGCAGGCCTTTATTTCAATGGTCCACATTAGACATGCTGACTATAAGTAGCGTTACACCACATGTCAACTAACTCTCATTAGTATAGTACTATCTGCTATCACTTTATTTTGATACTCCGCTGCTGACTATAAAACTTTGCAACTACATATCAACTTATTCTACTGACCCGAACCCCTTATCCAACTAGCAGAACACTGATACTCTAATGAGAGTTAGTTGAATTAAGTGCAACATAAAGTCTAACCGGAATGTTCATACTGCTGAACATTCCAAAAAGGACAAAAATTCAGGTTTCATGTTATTTTGATGGTCCACTTTAGATATCCTACAAACTATAATTAACTTTGCATGTCAACTAGCAGTCATTAGAGTATAGACTATTAGTAGAATAAGTTGATATGTAGTTGCAAAGTTACTTACAGTCAGTAGAATGTTTGTTAAAGAACATCAAAATTGTTTGCCTATATTACTAGACAGTCTAGTAATATAGGGGAGACTGGGAGACCGTTTTTTCCTGACGTTAAACTAGCAAAAGTGGATTCGGACACGCCCTCAGTGCACCTGCGCTTCAGACCGTGTGCTCAGATTGTTCAAATAGGGTCCTGAGAGGTCATGCACTCAAATAACACCCACACTATCCAATTTTTGCATTAGTATTTTTTTATAACATTAAATGTAGTGCGACATGATTGCTGAGCATTTGTGTGTGTGTGTGTGCGCGTGTGTGTGTGTGTGTGTGTGTGTGTGTGTGTGTGTGTGTGTGTGTGTGCGTGTGTGTGTGTGTGTGTGTGTGTGTATGTGTGTGTGTGTGTTGGGGGTGGGTGTGTGTAAGTGCACCATATTTCTGTCACATAAGGGTTCAGTCACTGGCTGTGTTTCCAAGATCCACCTATTTTTATGTGAATTTTGAGATATTGCAGAAAAAAGATGCATATAAATTCTAATAATGTGCACAATAACTTGCGTTCCATTGAGGCAGATCATTTTTTCAGCTTTAAGAAGACATGCACATAAACCATGATGGAAACACACGGACTGAATAAATCCCTCGATTCACAACAAACTGCTCATGTGATTTTCCCTCAACAGAGGATGTGATTGATAACTGGAATCATCAAAGGTGTTGGTTGTAATATTTTTTAATAAACTGCTACAACTATCCTCACCCCGGACAGCCATAACAAGGCATTTGGGTTTGAAGTTTCAAATTAAACGAGAAATAGCTACTTCAGGTCATGCAAGTTAAATAACTGTACCTATAATTCAACGATTGATAGGCAAAAACCCTCCCAAAAACACATTTATATTAATAAAATCTACAACTTTGCTCACAGTCACATGCAATTTCTCATGCGAGCTCAAAAAGAAGATGCAAGTGTATGATAGTGATGATGTTACCACAGCTCTTTTCTGACCTGTCAAACTTACAGCGTTACATCTAACCCCGTGTTAACTTTCAACACGTCTCCCCTACTCTAATGAGTTGACATGTAGTTGCTTACAGTTAGTTGAAGGTCTATCTATTGAAATAAAGTGTTGCCAAAAATCACCATGCAACATATGACAAAGTAACTCATTTGACATTCAAAGTAAATGTTTAAACGACAGAACTCTATTTTTGGGGTGAACCGTATGTTGTTTTCAGAATCACCACTATCCCGTGAAGGCTGGAATCAGCTGATTTTCCCAAATGTCATATTTTGGTCCAGATGGAGATCTTGATTACATACTGAACAATCCCCATAGTAGTGAAGATAGATGGTGCCAGTCTTGTGGAATACCAAGGCTCGACCAAATCGGATATTTTTCAAACCACGCTGTCCATACATAAAACAAGTACATGCAAAGTATATTTATAAGCAGTGGAAAATAACCTTCGGATGGATTCAGCCTATAAACGTGTTTGCTTGAGGTGAACCATACCATACATCTCCTCTGTTTACTCTGGCTGTGTTTGTCTTTTGTTTAGGTGCTGTTTGACGTCGTATCAGGCCACATTCCAGGGTAAGATTTCTGCCAGAAGGAGCTGCATGCTGTTGAAATGTGTCCATGCCACCTTGTCAGGTGCTTCTCGTCTTTAAATAACAATGAGAAAGGAAAGAGCAAATCCTTTATCAGATCTATCAGAATGATAATCTACACACACCGTTGTGTTCTCTCTCTCTCTCTCTCTCTCTCTGTGTGTGTGTGTGTGTGTGTGTGTGTGTGTGTGTGTGTGTGTGTGTGTGGGCATGTTTTTGTGAAATATCAGGACACAAATGTGTATAATGACATGGGTATGACATAGGTATTACAAAAAGAGGGTGAAATATGAGGACGTTCCCCATGTCCTCACTTTTCAAAATGCTTATAAATCACACAGGATGAGGTTTTTTCACAGAAAGTAAACTGCAATCTCCTGTGATGGGTAGGTTTAGGGGCAGGGACAGTGTAGGGGATAGAAAATACGGTTTGTACAGCATAAAATGCATTACGCCTATGGAATGTCCCCACATTTCACAAAACAAACGTGTGTGTGTGTGTGTGTGTGTGTGTGTGTGTGTGTGTGTGTGTGTGTGTGTGTGTGTGTGTGTGTGTGTGTGTGTGTGTGTGTGTGTGTGTGTGTGTGTGTGTGTGTGTGTGTGTGTGTGTGTGTGTGTGTGTGTGTGTGTGTGTGTGTGTGTGTGAGGGCGATACTGTAGTTTTATTTTGAATATGATGATTCTGTGATCATTTACTCACTATCATGTCCTTCCAAAATCGTATGACTTCCTTTGTAACAAAAAGCTCAAAAATAGTTCTTAAGAATATCCGTACTGGTATTTTCTATAAAGCTAAATAAATAGGTAAATAAGCTGCTTAATTTTCTTTTTAACAAGCACAATTTGATGTTTTGATGAATCTCCACTTCTATTTTCTATAAATTATAATAATAATAATAGTCAACATCATCATTATAATAATATTCTTGAATATAATAAATAGTACTGATAACATAGTCTGATATTTTGAAGAATCTCCTAATGGCTATTTTCTATAAACATTAGTCCATATGGCTCGTGAACTATATTTTTAGTCAGAGCTGCAGCGTGCTTTCGTTGTAAAGAAAAGAGCAGTGTGAACATTGTCCAACATTTCTGCTTTTAATTCACAGAAAAAGGAAACAAGAGGAAGAGTACACGATGAAATCATCTTCATTTCTGGGTGAACTAGTCTTTTAAACTTTAAAACCAGTGCATTAGTGAGTGAATAGACTTAACATCTGAAGAGCCGGTATTTGTGATTAATTGACATTCTCTCAACAAAAATGAAATGTAACTCCTTATAAAATACTGGAAGGAGAGAAAGAGAAACAGAGCAGCTTTACATCTTAGAGACTGGCACGCTGCATGGGTGCAGGTTTGTACCAGCATGCACCTGTCCGTGACTGCTGCCCATATAATGCCCGCTGGATGCATAGATAGAGGAATGAACAACAGCAGCTCAATGAGAAGATCTTCTTCCCTCAGGCCATCTGAGTCCTGAACCAGCTCCATGGACTAGTGCACAAACAACACAATATTAACAAGAACACTACATGCTGTATTATTATTACTATTATTATTATTAATTATAATACATCACATCTACATACCAATCTGTTGCAAGTCAGCACAACTCATTACTTTACAATTGCTCTTTATTGCACAATGCACATATTTCAGTCGGACTGTTGCTGCTACACCTCTCATGCACTCATATCCATACCAATTTACATTTATTTCTTCTTCTATCACCTTACTTTACTGTGCTGTAAATTCTTCTCTCTGTATTATTCTATTATGTCGTTAATCTTCCAATTTTGATAATACTCAGATTCAGATTTCTTTAGTTTATTCCTATTTCACGTTGTATTGCTAATGAACAGTATTCTGTCGTACACTACATGTCACACTGTTTATGATTGTGTGTGTGTGTGTGTGTGTGTGTGTGTGTGTGTGTGTGTGTGTGTGTGTGTGTGTGTGTGTGTGTGTGTGTGGACTGGTAATCTACGGTATGGGGACAAAATGTCCTCACAAAGATGGCAATATCCAAATTTTTGTCCTTGTGGGGACATTTTTTGGTCCCCATGAGGAAAACATCTTATAAATCACACTAAGTGATGTTTTTGAAAAAGTAAAAATGCAGCATGTCTCCTGTGATGGGTAGGTTTAGGGGCAGGGGCAGTCTAGGGGATAGAAAATATGGTTTGTACAGTATAAAATGCATTACGCCTATGGACTGTCCCCACAAACATGGAAACACAACATGTGTGTGTGTGTGTGTGTGTGTGTGTGTGTGTGTGTGTGTGTGTGTGTGTGTGTGTGTGTGTGTGTGTGTGTGTGTGTGTGTGTGTGTGTGTGTGTGTGTGTGTGTGTGTGTGTGTGTGTGTGTGTGTGTGTGTGTGTGTGTGTGTGACCAACTTGAAAACATTCCACTTTCTTCTTTCAGGTTTTTCAGAAAAAGAAAGTCAAATGAGCCTGGAATGACATGAGGGTGAGTAAATTATGACAAATCTGTCATTTTTTTAAGAGAAGTATTTCTTTAACGCTGCATCCTTCAAAGTAAACGTGTTGAGAACATTCCTCATTCTCCTCATTGAGCAACGTGTTGTCAGACCAATCATTCTCTCCTTTTGTGTGTCACTGTCACAGCAGCCCTGCATGTCTAAAGCTGATCGCTAAGACAGTTACTATGAATATAACAGCTACTGTGGTAAAAAGACCAGAAAATCCAGTTTTAGAAAAGTGTGGAGTCCCTCCCAATGCATCTTTCTCAGGTGTGTGTGTGTGTGTGTGTGTGTTTTCTTTTTTATCACAGATAAATTAGAGCTCGACTCTTTTCATGTTGTGATGGCTTCTCATTGTCTTGGGTGTGAGAAAAAAAATCAAACTGTACAGATGCAGTGAGTCACTCATTCAGAGACATCATGGGCTGGGAAGCAAACATAAGAACAAGGTGTGCTGGTTTTTGGCAGATGTTTCAGCTTAAGGAACAGATCAGCTATTGGGAAATCTCATTTCTGGGTGGCGGTGACAAACACGAGGAAAGACAGATGGTTATTTATGATTTCCAGTGAACAGTTGCAGAGACATTATTCTGCTATTACTTAGTTGTCTTCAGAATTGCATTGCAAAAGGTAAAGTTTTCCAGTACTAAACATTTTTAACATTTACTTGAGAAAACCCCTTTTTGCAGTGTGGATAGAGTTGTGTTCTTACTGCGCTCCCTCCATTGGCAGTATTTTAAAGTGCTCATATTATGCTGTTTTAAAGGCTCCTCATTTTGTTTTTGAGTCTCCTATAGTTTTACATGCATCAGATGGCCCAGTCTGTTGTGATTGGTCAGACGGCTCAATCTGTTGTTATTGATTTACTCTGCTCTGATTGGTCAGATGGCTCAGTCTATTGTGATTGATCTACTCTGCTCTGATTGGTCAGATGGCCCAGTCTGTTGTTATTGATTTACTCTGCTCTGATTGGTCAGATGGCCTAGTCTGTTGTGATTAGTCAACCACTTACCGAGCATGTCAGAAACTAAATATCCATTACCATATCTGAATTTCAGCTCCGGATCTTGCTGAGAGTTTGATACAAAGTGAAACAAACAATAATGATGGCGTTGATTTTAACGGATCAATGCCTCGTCTTTTTGAAATACATCCAAAGTGGATTTTTAGCACAGAAAAACAGCATCTTCTCGACATGAACAACACTAACCAAACGATTCAGTCTCAGCTACAACTACTGTGTTTGAGGGCGGGGCAAAGTTATTTGCGAGCAGCCAATGAAAACCATAGGCTGGCATTATGCAAATTAGTTACAAACCTGTAGGTATATATCAGGAAGAGAGACTGGAATTACGCACTCGTTTCAGCAGTTCAGAATCGATTCTTCCTTTTAGGAGACAGTAACTTTATTTGTCATGCACTTTGATCTTTGAAACTTTGCAGGCCTTTTACGTTCACAAACAACGATTATTACACACTTCATGAAATGTAATATATTCAACAATACAAAATAAGGGCACTTTAAGGCATCACAGGCGATCTCCTGATGCAAAGGCTTGACTCCTGCCTCATGAGATTACTTTAATTTTCATAACATTTTAAGCAGATATCCACATGCATTCCATGTGGAAAAGGTAATTATCACAATTAAATTGAAATTTTTATATTAAATCTCACGGCTTTGTTGTTTTTTAAGAATATTTTTTCCACGTGGATGATAAAACAGGCGGCAACCATTGCACCGTCCTGAAAACCACCAAAAACACCTTAGTCTTGTGACAATGAGTTTTGCATAAATGCTAGTTCTCCTCTGGAAATGTAAAAATCTAGTTCTCTCATTATGATATTTAGTATTTAAACCCACCCGGTGTCTTGTGAAGCAGAAGTATGCAGCCGTGAGAGAGTTCCAGTCTCAACGTGTCAAGCCGTGACATGTTTTGCTGAATTTGCACAGTACATGTAATAAGGCGAGAAGTGTAACCCTTTACATGCAGCATGAGTGAAGCAAAGCCCTTAATTCCACTTAATCAACTGAAAGGATTTACAGAACGAGAGAACACAAATGTTACCGGATGTTTCCTAAATGAGAGGCATTAGGTGAGATGTTAATCAAGGACAGGCTGAAGATTTTACAAACACTCTGAAATGAAAAATTCCCCTTATAAGTTTTCCCTCTTGTGCTTTCTTTCTCTTTTTCCTCTCCCGTCATGGTCTGTTGTATTTATTTACGGTTAGTTAGTAAGTAAAGGCTGACTTCATAAACCCAAGTGCACTCATTGACCTCTCACTGTTCGCCTTCTATCAAGAAGGCATGCAACAAAACTGGAACTCATTTCAGATTAAGGTTTATATATTATAAAAACTTATCCTAACTGGATGTCTTGTCTTGACTGAATTGATAGCTTTTATCATATATAATGACCAACACTTAGTGATGATTCAACTCACAGGCCTGTGTGATCTGCTCTCATCTGGACAGTGTCATGTTTAGTGCTCTTATAAAGTCATCCTTGACATTAGAACTATATTCTGCCGCTGCATTCACAAAGATTCGTGACTCGTTCACACTGATTAAGTTGCTGCATGTTGCCCAGACTCTGTGTTTTCCATTGCTATTGCATCCATACTGCTGGATAAACTAATGGTATTGGTGGGATGCCAACTAACCATATCTAGGGTTGTTCAAATGTGCATACTTCTATGTGTCAGAGGTTGATTTTTTTTTTACTTTTTTTTTTTTTGCGAATGTCGCATCAATTTTTTTGCTATTTATACCTGAGGAAATCATAAATTTTACACAAAATATTGAAATAGTTTATGATGTTTCAGTCTTATTTAGATATTTAATAATACAAAATAATATAAAATAATAATACTGATCTGGGACAAGATTAAACAATAACTCCCAAGCAAAAAATATATTTTTGTCCCACACTTTCAATCTTAAAATCTGTAATCCACCATAGAAATATGAATAATTATTTTTTATTTATTTATTTTAAAAATATATTTTGTATATATAAACAATGCAGATTTAATTTTTTACAGCCATATTTCATCATATTTACCAAGAGTGACAAGAATTCTGACAAGAACTGTAATATATATATAATATATATATATCACACACACACACACACACACACACACACACACACACACACACACACACACACACACACACACACACACACACACACACACACACACACACACACACACACACACACACACACACACACACACACACACACACACACACACACACACACACACACACACACACACACACACACACACACACACACACACACACACACACACACACACACACACACACACACACACACACACACAGAGTCATGGCCAGAATTATTGGCACCCTTGGTAAATATGATAAAATATGGCTGTAAAAATAACTCTGTATTCTTTATATTTATTTATTTATTAGTTATCTAAATAAGATTGAAATATCAATACACTATCTAAATATTTTATAGTCTGAAATGTATGATTTCTATCCATTTCAACTGTGCCTCAGTTATGGCGTCACCGTCGTCACTGTCTCCACAACCAGCCATTTTGCCCCAAGTTATGTTTTATGTTGTTATACTTGTTTACCAAGGAAACGTCAGTGAAGAATTTGAGATGAAATATGAGACGTGATCAGTGAAGAAAACAAAAGACATAAAAGAAAGTAAATATCACTGGTGAACAGAATATTGTTATTGTGCCTAATTTCCGGTCAAGCTGTAAATTGTTCAATTATGCTATTTAAGTGTAATGTGTAGATTTAGGATGCATATAAAACACTAGCTGACATTAGTCTATTAAAAATGCCCATTTCCGCCACAGAATGCAGCAAATTAATTAAACTAGTTAACATCCTATATTTAAGTATTTTTTACAATGTTTGTACACAAAAAGACACTAAAAAAATAATGCTTTCCAGACGATGCTCTAAAGATCAAATACCTGCTTCTTTTCATGAACCCAAGTGCACTCATTGACTGGTTTGATCACTACTTTTACTTTCATTTGAGTTTGCTGTTGATTCAGCCTGTTTATTTTAGACATTCATCAGTCTAGAGTATCATCGTTTTTTCTTCTCGGTTTGGCACGGAAGCGCTTCTTGAAAATGTTTGCATGCTAGGCTCGACCTGCTGTGCTCACTGACCGAGCCTGTTTGTGTACTTGGCCTACAGGGTGAGGTCACACAAATCTGGGGCAAGACGAGGAGGTCAGAGGCAGTTGAACCAAAAGCGTGTGAAGGTGATCTCCCCGATACGCTCTCTTTGTGTTTGTCTGTGTATCTGCGTGTGTGTGTGTGTGTGTGTCTGGGGTTGAAGCGAAGGAAGTGGATGAAAGAGGCAAAGCAAGGCCAAGGGTGGGAGGGGAGCTGCATGTAAACATCCTGCGGGCAACGGGACTCATCCTGGGAAATATTTGTCTTAGCTGGTAACGCAGAGAGGCAGCCAAAGCCTTCATCTGGCCCTCAGCTATTTTCTCCCAAAATCTGGGGGAACGAAGGGTGGAAAGGAGATGGACAGAGAGAGAGAGAGAGAGAGAGAGAGAGAGAGAGAGAGAGAGAGAGAGAGAGAGAGAGAGAGAGAGAGAGAGAGAGAGAGAGAGAGAGAGAGAGAGAGAGACCGAGAGAGAGAGAGAGAGAGAGAGACGAGAGAGAGAGAGAGAGAGAGAGAGAGAGAGAGAGAGAGAGAGAGAGAGAGAGAGAGAGAGAGAGAGAGAGAGAGAGAGAGAGAGAGAGACCGAGAGAGAGAGAGAGAGACCGAGAGAGAGACCGAGAGAGAGACCGAGAGAGAGAGAGAGAGAGAGAGAGACCGAGAGAGAGAGAGAGAGAGAGAGAGACCTCATTTACAGTGGGAATGTCTTCGCCACTTTTTGCCACGGATGATTTTGTCTCCACCACTTTATGTCACTTTATGTATTTTGTCTTGTGGCATTGGCATATTTTTTGTGTCAAGCATAAACAAGTTAAAGATTTTTTTTTTTTTTTTTTAAAACTGCTGTTCAATGGTTTTAGGGTTGGAGTTTTTACAAATGTTTTTGAAAGTCTTATGATCTTTTATTTGATCAAAAATGCATTTTCTGTTTTAGTATTTTAAACTGTATTTGATTACTGTGATCATTGTGCTGCTTCATATTTTTGTGAAAAACAGTGATATATATTTTTCTACATTATTTCTACAATACTTTCAATTGTGATCAATTTAATGCATCCTTACTGAATAATAATATTAATTTCTTTTAAAGGTATATATATAGGTATATATATATATATATATATATATATATATATATATATATATATATATATATATATATATATATATATATATATATATATATATATATATATATATATATATATATATATATATATATATAAATATAATCATGTTTAGATGTTTTTGCCAGATAAGACACAAATATTAATTGAGAATATATATTTTTTTTTCATTTTTTTTCAGTCATTTAACTGTAAAGCACTTGAATTGTTCAAAAAGCTTCAAGATCAAGATTATTACTAACATTAAAACATTACGTCTGATATTGTGCCTCAGTTTCAAGTTAGTGTGAAGGCCATATAATAGAAGTCTATATTGCAACCACTGAAAATAATAATTACAATATGTGGCATATTACCGGACCCCTTTCACATTTCTGTGGTTCTCAGTCGTGAATGGAAATTACAAAAAAATAAAAAATGTTGAGTTCCCATTTGCTCCAAGAGAGGAACAAGAGAGAGAGAGAGAGAGAGAGAGAGAGAGAGGGAGAGAGAGAGAGAGAGAGAGAGAGAGAGAGAGAGAGAGAGAGAGAGAGAGAGAGAGAGAGAGAGAAGAGAAAGAGGACACATTTTCAGTCACTTCATTTACTATTTTTCTCAAATGTAATGCCAAGGTAATATACATTTAAGTAAAAAAAAAAAAAAAAAAAAAAAAAAAATATATATATATATATATATATATATATATATATATATATATATATATATATATATATATATATATATATATATATATATATATATATATATATATATATATATAACTTCATAATGTTGATGTCAAGGGTGAAAAGTGTCCGTTCTCCCACCACCATTTATTAAAACAAAGTGACGCCCATGGCAAACATCTGAAGACTTTGACCAATCCAAGAGGGCAAGAGAAAGAGAAGAGGAAGAGAGGAAGAGAGGAAGATAGATGCAGACAGGCAGTGTTGGTGTCCGGAGGGCAGGCGTTCAGGCGCGAGCGGTGAATGGCATCATGGGAGCCCGAGGGCGGCAGCGAGGAGTGTTGGAGGCTTCTGGAGGTGGAGAAAGAAACCTGCAGGTCTCTTCTGAAGCGCATTACAGTCTTCTGAGATCTCATCTGACACTCTGCATGCTTCTCAAGGCCGATACACACAAACGCAGAAGGAAACGTTCACATCTTGTAGCTCTCGCACACTGTACAGGCACACACACGGTCATACGTGTGGACACGCGGATATATCACACATATTCACTGCACAAGATCCTCCTTATTAAGATTAAAGTAATAACATGTGACACAGAGGAGCATGTATGTGTTCCTCATGTCTGTAGGCGCGAGCCTGTGGTGCAGCTGTTTTGAAAACGACACAGTGCATTGGTATTAAAGCCAATGAGATCATCTCAGGATATCAGGATAATATTGTGCATTTCATCGGGAAATATGGGTTTGGATATATAGAGACCAGGGTGCCTGATAAAATACAGATATATATTTATACAACAAATTAATAGTAGGTTACAAAATGTGTATTTTGTAGAGTATGTGTTTATAAAATAAAAAAATAAAAATAAAATCAATAATAAAGGCAATCATAATATTTTGCTTCTTATATTTATATATAATTATGGAGTTTATTAATACTTTAAATTAGCTTTAGTTTTAGATTTTCAGTTTATTTAAATTTTAGTTTGTTTTGGTAATTTAGTTGTGCTTTAAAAAAACTATTATTTCCATTATTATGTTTCTATTATTTTAAATGTTTCTATTTTTATTATTATTTTTTTAATAAAATTAGCTTTTATTTTGCTCCTATTAAGCTTTATGTAAAAAAAAAATATATATATATTATTTTAGTATTTTTTGTTTAATTTATTGCCAATGCAACATTTCTCATTTTCTTTTAACTTTTAAAAGTTTAGTTAGTTTGCATATAATATTATATTTTATTTCTACTTTATTTCAATTAAACGTATGTTAATAGTTTTAGTGTAAGTCAATGGTAACTCCATTGTGGTCTAATAGGACAATGTACATTTATGCAATGTTTTTAAACAAAATAGACCACTTTTATGATTTATTTTCAAACTAAATCTGTTGCTCCATAATTGTTTAATACAAACTTAATTTTTTTCTGCAATCAGACACTATAAGAGTAGTACAAAGCTTTTTTCCCTTAAGGTGTGCCTTTATTTAGCCCCTTGTCCTACTAAACGCACACACATCCACTAGAACAGACAGCGTTGAGTGTGTGTTTATGTGGAGGTATCTCACAGTGTTGAGTGTGTGTGTTTATGTGGAGGTATCTCACAGTGTTGAGTGTGTGTTTATGTGAGCTCTCTCACAGTGTTGAGTGTGTGTTTATGTGGAGCTCTCTCACAGTGTTGAGTGTGTGTTTATGTGGAGGTATCTCACAGTGTTGAGTGTGTGTTTATGTGGAGGTATCTCACAGTGTTGAGTGTGTGTTTATGTGGAGGTATCTCACAGTGTTGAGTGTGTGTTTATGTGGAGGTATCTCACAGTGTTGAGTGTGTGTTTATGTGGAGGTATCTCACAGTGTTGAGTGTGTGTTTATGTGGAGATCTCTCACAGTGTTGAGTGTGTGTTTATGTGGAGGTATCTCACAGTGTTGAGTGTGTGTTTATGTGGAGCTCTCTCACAGTGTTGAGTGTGTGTTTATGTGGAGGTATCTCACAGTGTTGAGTGTGTGTTTATGTGGAGCTCTCTCACAGTGTTGAGTGTGTGTTTATGTGGAGGTATCTCACAGTGTTGAGTGTGTGTTTATGTGGAGGTATCTCACAGTGTTGAGTGTGTGTTTATGTGAGATCTCTCACAGTGTTGAGTGTGTGTTTATGTGGAGGTATCTCACAGTGTTGAGTGTGTGTTTATGTGGAGGTATCTCACAGTGTTGAGTGTGTGTTTATGTGGAGGTATCTCACAGTGTTGAGTGTGTGTTTATGTGGAGGTATCTCACAGTGTTGAGTGTGTGTTTATGTGGAGGTATCTCACAGTGTTGAGTGTGTGTGTTTATGTGGAGGTATCTCACAGTGTTGAGTGTGTGTTTATGTGGAGGTATCTCACAGTGTTGAGTGTGTGTGTTTATGTGGAGGTATCTCACAGTGTTGAGTGTGTGTTTATGTGGAGGTATCTCACAGTGTTGAGTGTGTGTGTTTATGTGGAGGTATCTCACAGTGTTGAGTGTGTGTTTATGTGGAGGTATCTCACAGTGTTGAGTGTGTGTTTATGTGGAGGTATCTCACAGTGTTGAGTGTGTGTTTATGTGGAGGTATCTCACAGTGTTGAGTGTGTGTTTATGTGGAGGTATCTCACAGAGTTGAGTGTGTGTTTATGTGGAGGTATCTCACAGTGTTGATTGTGTGTTTATGTGGAGGTATCTCACAGTGTTGAGTGTGTGTTTATGTGGAGGTATCTCACAGTGTTGAGTGTGTGTTTATGTGGAGGTATCTCACAGTGTTGAGTGTGTGTTTATGTGGAGGTATCTCACAGTGTTGAGTGTGTGTTTATGTGGAGGTATCTCACAGTGTTGAGTGTGTGTTTATGTGGAGGTATCTCACAGTGTTGAGTGTGTGTTTATGTGGAGGTATCTCACAGTGTTGAGTGTGTGTTTATGTGGAGGTATCTCACAGTGTTGAGTGTGTGTTTATGTGGAGGTATCTCACAGTGTTGAGTGTGTGTTTATGTGGAGGTATCTCACAGTGTTGAGTGTGTGTGTTTATGTGGAGGTATCTCACAGTGTTGAGTGTGTGTTTATGTGGAGGTATCTCACAGTGTTGAGTGTGTGTGTTTATGTGGAGGTATCTCACAGTGTTGAGTGTGTGTTTATGTGGAGGTATCTCACAGTGTTGAGTGTGTGTGTTTATGTGGAGGTATCTCACAGTGTTGAGTGTGTGTTTATGTGGAGGTATCTCACAGTGTTGAGTGTGTGTGTTTATGTGGAGGTATCTCACAGTGTTGAGTGTGTGTTTATGTGGAGGTATCTCACAGTGTTGAGTGTGTGTTTATGTGGAGGTATCTCACAGTGTTGAGTGTGTGTTTATGTGGAGGTATCTCACAGTGTTGAGTGTGTGTTTATGTGGAGGTATCTCACAGTGTTGATTGTGTGTTTATGTGGAGATCTCTCACAGTGTTGAGTGTGTGTTTATGTGGAGGTTTCTCACAGTGTTGAGTGTGTGTGTTTATGTGGAGGTATCTCACAGTGTTGAGTGTGTGTGTTTATGTGGAGGTATCTCACAGTGTTGAGTGTGTGTTTATGTGGAGGTATCTCACAGTGTTGAGTGTGTGTTTATGTGGAGCTCTCTCACAGTGTTGAGTGTGTGTTTATGTGGAGGTATCTCACAGTGTTGAGTGTGTGTTTATGTGGAGCTCTCTCACAGTGTTGAGTGTGTGTTTATGTGGAGGTATCTCACAGTGTTGAGTGTGTGTTTATGTGGAGGTATCTCACAGTGTTGAGTGTGTGTTTATGTGGAGGTATCTCACAGTGTTGAGTGTGTGTTTATGTGGAGGTATCTCACAGTGTTGAGTGTGTGTTTATGTGGAGCTCTCACAGTGTTGAGTGTGTGTTTATGTGGAGGTATCTCACAGTGTTGAGTGTGTGTTTATGTGGAGCTCTCTCACAGTGTTGAGTGTGTGTTTATGTGGAGATCTCTCACAGTGTTGAGTGTGTGTTTATGTGGAGGTATCTCACAGTGTTGAGTGTGTGTTTATGTGGAGGTATCTCACAGAGTTGAGTGTGTGTTTATGTGGAGGTATCTCACAGTGTTGAGTGTGTGTTTATGTGGAGGTATCTCACAGTGTTGAGTGTGTGTGTTTATGTGGAGGTATCTCACAGTGTTGAGTGTGTGTGTTTATGTGGAGGTATCTCACAGTGTTGAGTGTGTGTTTATGTGGAGCTCTCACAGTGTTGAGTGCGTGTTTATGTGGAGGTATCTCACAGTGTTGAGTGTGTGTTTATGTGGAGCTCTCTCACAGTGTTGAGTGTGTGTTTATGTGGAGCTCTCTCACAGTGTTGAGTGTGTGTTTATGTGGAGCTCTCTCACAGTGTTGAGTGTGTCTTTATGTGGAGCTCTCTCACAGTGTTGAGTGTGTGTTTATGTGGAGGTATCTCACAGTGTTGAGTGTGTGTTTATGTGGAGGTATCTCACAGTGTTGAGTGTGTGTTTATGTGGAGCTCTCTCACAGTGTTGAGTGTGTCTTTATGTGGAGCTCTCTCACAGTGTTGAGTGTGTGTTTATGTGGAGGTATCTCACAGTGTTGAGTGTGTGTTTATGTGGAGGTATCTCACAGTGTTGAGTGTGTGTTTATGTGGAGATCTCTCACAGTGTTGAGTGTGTGTTTATGTGGAGCTCTCTCACAGTGTTGAGTGTGTGTTTATGTGGAGCTCTCTCACAGTGTTGAGTGTGTGTTTATGTGAGATCTCTCACAGTGTTGAGTGCGTGTTTATGTGGAGGTATCTCACAGTGTTGAGTGTGTGTTTATGTGGAGGTATCTCACAGTGTTGAGTGTGTGTTTATGTGGAGATCTCTCACAGTGTTGAGTGTGTGTTTATGTGGAGCTCTCTCACAGTGTTGAGTGTGTGTTTATGTGGAGCTCTCTCACAGTGTTGAGTGTGTGTTTATGTGGAGATCTCTCACAGTGTTGAGTGTGTGTTTATGTGGAGGTATCTCACAGTGTTGAGTGTGTGTTTATGTGGAGGTATCTCACAGTGTTGAGTGTGTGTGTTTATGTGGAGGTATCTCACAGTGTTGAGTGTGTGTGTTTATGTGGAGGTATCTCACAGTGTTGACGGCGGTCAGGCC
Organism: Gobiocypris rarus; assembly: GCA_023029165.1. NCBI lineage: Eukaryota > Metazoa > Chordata > Actinopteri > Cypriniformes > Gobionidae > Gobiocypris > Gobiocypris rarus. Next base: position 2,836,740 of record CM040921.1, on the reverse strand, counting down.
TGGTGTTTGAGTGGCATGTTGCATATGGTCAGACACAAGCGGTCACTGGCTTCAGTTCCCATCAGTTTGGTGGACAGCACAATATATTTCAGGAGGCAAATACTGTATGAGAGGGACAAATCTGCCTCATTTGTAAAAACAAACTATAGTTTATATATATATATGTTTTCCATAAGGCCCCATTTACACAGTGTGTAAATGGGGCAGAAAAGTTTGTGTGTTGTGTAGGGGTAGTGTTAGTGTAAGCGACGAGAGTATACAGTTTGTACAGTATAAAAACCATTACATCTATGGAGAGTCACCGTAAACCACATATTCACGTGTGTGTGTGTGTGTGTGTGTGTGTGTGTGTGTGTGTGTGTGTGTGTGTGTGTGTGTGTGTGTGTGCGTGTGTGTGTAATCAATCAAGTAGTGTCAGTTCTTAGTGTAATTGTTCAACAGTATTGATAGGTTCTTTAAATAATGCTGTCATTTACTTTCAGTTTGCACTTAACAATTGTCTCCGTCTAAATTTGTTTTATCAGCACATTTCTTGTGATCATTTGCAGTTTATTCTTTGGAAATGTTTTTCAACTGCATAGCAACGCCCTGACAACCACTCAAAACACTCTAGTATCATGTTGGAGATTATTGCACAGGCAAATATTACTTATTACTTTTTCATAAGAGAATGTAAAAATTGTAACCTCTGTGCTGTACTGACTCACAAGCCATTTTGAGACAATGCTGATGTCAGAGAGTCAGAGAGAGATGTGTCTAAACATGCAGGGTTTCACTAGAGGTAAAGTGACAGAATGGAAGAAACACACACACACACACACACACACACACACACACACACACACACACACACACACACACACACACACACACACACACACACACACACACACACACACACACACACACACACACACACACACACACACACACACACACGTTTGTTTTTGTGAAATGTGGGGACATTCCATAGGCGTAATGGTTTTTATACTGTACAAACCGTATTTTCTATCCCCCTACACTGCCCCTGCCCCTAAACCTACCCATCACAGGAGACTGTGCAGTTTACTTTCTGTGAAAAAAACCTCATCCTGTGTGATTTATAAGCATTTTGAAAAGTGAGGTATGAATAAGCAGGAATAACACAGTATGAATAAGCAGGTCAGCCTTTTACAGGATTTATTGCAACAAGTCTGTGTTGGTTTCTTCACTCAGTGCTGATTAATTTGAACAGTTTCACTTTCTCATAATATAATTTTTTATGTCATAAATGTATGCATCTTTTCCAGAACAGAGCATGGAGTGCATTTAGCAATGGATTGCATTTCTTCTAATCATTCTCATCTGTAGTGCAGGGACGGTTTCTGTAAAAGTGCATGCCATCGCAACGCCTGATTATTTTTGTAAATGTCAACTGAATCTCATAGATATATATACAGAAGAAAGTCTCATTGCTTGCTCGGGATCCTGATCTGGATGTTAAATAACACAAGTAACACACATGCACTACTGTTACCGATATGGCAAGTGCAGTAGCTAATATTTACATCATGATTATGTTGTGTTTGTTATACTAATATTGATATTAGGGACACTTAAAGTGCATGCTTTCAGTTGACATGAAATGGTTGCGACAGACCCTACTGTGATGTATATCCGAGTGAAATAGCGAACAAGAACAAATGTAGGGCGGGGCTTGATTTTGTCCCTGTGGAATTGATTGGATGGTTGTGGTTTGTTATTGTTGGATCTCATGTGAATGACAGGTTGATCCGCCCTCATCATCAGAGAAGAGGGAAAATTATTTTGATTCAAGATTACGAGGGCACAACCAAAATATTGATGAGCATAGATAAATAACTTATAATAAACTCTCTCATGCAATTCTAAACTCACTACTGTGTGGAAGTATGAACAGCATAGTATATATGTATTTACAGTGCTTTTATGGTGCTTTTTAATTTTTTTGGGAACTATTCCTTTAAATGATTGCAAGAACTGAATGTTTCTTTTTGTGCTGTTTGAAATGTACATACAAGCCCTTTTACACTCCGCAAGTGGAAGGGGGGCATATTATGCAAGAGCCTGTGGTGTTGGAAGGGCAAATTACATTGCTGTCTCTTCCAGTGAACGTCACATTGTCACACACACTGCTGTCCTTCCCCAGAGCTCAGTGTAACCCCAAAGAACACACACACACACACACGCGCACGCACGCACGCGCACACACACAAATACACACACACACACACACACACACACACACACACACACACACACACACACACACACACACACACACACACACACACACACACACACACACACACACACACACACACTACTTATCGGAACAGAGCATTAACTGCCATAAAACACCATTTCTGTTAAAGTATAATGGAGTAAGACAGGCTGGTTTCACTCTTAGAGGACTAAAATGATGAAGAACATAACCACTAGAGTTGTGTGGATATCACACATCTCTTATTTAATCAACAATAAGCCTTAAAAACGAACCCACCAAATCAGAACAATCTGTTCCAAAACCTAGGGCACTACCTTGCTTTTGTAAGATCATGGTAAGCCACTAGTAATGACTAAAGTGTTACCAAATACGTCAGAAGAAATTACTGTCCAAATAAACTCAAATGCTTACATTGACTTCAGTCATTACTAGGGAGTTACAATGCTTTTCCCTCTGTACTGTATACTGTTCCAAATAATTAGTATTCGCACCCTACAACATCTTGGGTTATTTTATCTTGGGAAGTCTTTTGGTCCTGGGTCAGACGTAACAACCCAGTGTTTGGGTAGTTTTTGTGTTAAACAGATCCTGGGTCAGACGTAACAACCCAGTGTTTGGGTAGTTTTTGTGTTACTCAGATCCTGGGTCAGACGTAACAACTCAGTGTTTGGGTAGTTTTTGTGTTACACAGATCCTGGGTCAGACGTAACAACCCAGTGTTTGGGTAGTTTTTGTGTTACACAGATCCTGGGTCAGATGTAACAACCCAGTGTTTGGGTAGTTTTTGTGTTACTCAGATCCTGGGTCAGACGTGACAACTCAGTGTTTGGGTAGTTTTTGTGTTACACAGATCCTGGGTCAGACGTGACAACTCAGTGTTTGGGTAGTTTTTGTGTTACACAGATCCTGGGTCAGACGTGACAACCCAGTGTTTGGGTAGTTTTTGTGTTACACAGATCCTGGGTCAGACGTAACAACCCAGTGTTTGGGTAGTTTTTGTGTTATACAAATCCTGGGTCAGACGTAACAACCCAGTGTTTGGGTAGTTTTTGTGTTACACAGATCCTGGGTCAGACGTAACAACCCAGTGTTTGGGTAGTTTTTGTGTTACACAGATCCTGGGTCAGATGCAACCCTGTGTTGTTACGTCTGACCCAGGATCTGTGTAACACAAAAGGTCACGTGATGGAAACGCCTGATGCCTCACATAAAATGTTCTGATTTTATTTTTAAGAAATACATAATATAAATACTTATGATGTTAAAATATGTTCTCAGATCTGTACACTGATTGTTTATGGACAGATTATGTAGTCAGTCACGGCATATTTCGGCTGCGAGTGAAACGCAGGGCGGCGGTCTGAAGTTAGAAGCTCCCGCTGAACACCACACAAGCTCCGGCACGAGATCCAGCGCCGATACGAGACAGCAGAGACTGCTCGATTACACTTAAATCAATTAATGTTTGTTAAATTAGCTGAAATTTAGACAATATGTATTAAAACAATATGCTATACTGTAAAATATAAATAGAAGAAGCTAGTATTAAGTAAAAAATAATCAACCCAATTTGCTGGGTAAAATTAACTCAACATGTTTTTTGTTCTATATTTATCCAGCCATTGGGTTAAAAACAACCCAAATTAGGTTGTTTTAAATCAATGTTTTTTAGAGTGTGGTAAAATGATTTGGTAATACTTGAGTTACTAGTGAGTTACCACTTTAGAATGAATTATACATTATGCAATAGTCACATTAATTGAGCCTGGAAATAGGCTAGTAGTGATTAATAGCCTTTAGTTCTCTGGGAGGTATGAAAAAAAAAGTAGTTATTGATTAGTTATTAACTACTGCATACTGGACGCTATAGCCTACTTAATTTGTTAATCAGAGTTTCTTGTAAGCAATAATAGCTACTAGAGTGTTAATATTGTATTCATTAATGACGGAACAGTATTCTAAAGTGGTACCATGCTATTGATACTTTTTCAGTATAAATGAAGGTCACGAATCACAAAAATCTGATATTAATTATTTTTTGTTTTTTCACTGAACTTGTGCATTGACAAAACTCTTAGAAGGCAGCATGATGTTACAGCCTACACTTTTTAGCAGCCTTAACTCATGGTGCTGTCTAGGTAGGTTTTGAGTGCCGTACTGTAAGAACATGCAGGGAAGGTCAAACGCTTCCAATGAAAACAGAAGACATTTTTACTGTCTCTCTATCTGTCCATCTTTCTGTCTCCCCTTCGGCCATGCAGATGAGTCTTGTGAAGATTAATTAGTGAATTAACTGAGCCTCCCTCAGGACTTTAGCCACGCCTCCTGCCATAGGAGGTGCACTCAATTAGATCTAAACAGAAGCTTTCTCAAGTTCCTGTGGGGAGGGGGACCTTTTAATTGAATTATCATTAGGCCCTGTCCTGATTATTCTCTTTGCATTGTGCTCCATCGTGTTAGACGTCCTGCCCTCAGCGACAGCTCGTGAGTTTAATGTGAGTAGAGAGGGATACACGCATACATGCACATAACCCCACTTCAGCTGCATGACCTCACATACACCACTGTGTGAATGATATGTATATGTATATAATATATACTGTAACCAATATTTTAGGCTGAACTTCATATTTTCATAAAAAAATGTCTAATATAAAGTCAACATAAATCAAAACTGACAGGCTTTGCTTAAATTCATATTGCTGATCTTGTTGTGCACAATTCCAAGTTATTTCAAATATCAAAATGTATCAAATTACTTTCTTTTGACATTGCAATCCTCTCTTGCATTTTCAACAGCTTGCCTACAATCACGATTCCAGATACAGTCTTTGCTTGTTGAATATCTTGTTTCATTCAGGGATAGGTAAGATTACAGGAGTTAAATGGGTTGTGAATGCTTGCTTTTATGACTTTTATAAGCTTATAGTATAATTATGCAAGAATGAAAAAGCATCAAGTTTTTTTTTGTTTGTTTGTTTTTTAAACATATGCACAAGTTCCAACAGATATTTAGAGATGGCACATTCAACTTAATCTGTGGTAAGTTAACATTCAGATGCTCAAGTCAGCAGACTGCAGTTCCAGGTATTTTCCTGTTGCTCAACATGGAACATGTTACCATTTTGTACCATGCATGCAAATGTATGACACATGCACACAGATGCAAGTTGAGGCTTGTTCTCGCTCAGTAAGAGGAAGTTTGTGCTCCTGTGTGGAGTCACCATGTGCTGCTGATTGACAGGTCATATCTGCAGAGGTCTGATATTCTGCTCTCACAGCTTTGCGTATGAAGGAAACGCATGCATGCATATATGCAGTTTATAGTTTTAAATAATTTTAATTTTTGAATTATAAAAATTTTAGGTATATTTCAGAACTGTTCCTTTAAGTCTTAAATCAAGATCTCAGAAGTTCAGTGTTCTAAATCAGAACTTAACTGAAGTCACCATGGCTACTAAATTGACACAATTCCGAGTTGGGATGTTTCCTTAAAAAAACATCTCCAGGGAACCATATAACCAACTCAGAAAACTCTATATAGCCCCAAATTGTTCTTGATAAGAAGAACTGTCTCGTGGCACACAGGCCTGTGTAAATTTAGATGTTTGTTCCTCTCTGCGGTGATCCACGAGACTCCTTCTGCGATGGCCGACAGTGTGTCTGCTTTCGGTCCCTCTACATCTGCAACTGATCTCCAGCAGACCAAAGATTCTCAGAGAGCGAGAGAGAGAAAGCAAAAGGGAGTAAAAGAAAAAAGCGGGGAAAAGTAGTTTACGGCACATTGGTACATCCTGTCTTAATGAGAACCCCCATCTGTCCCCAGCAGGACGGAGAGAGAGAGCCGCTGCTGCAGAGAGAAAGGACAAATAAAGGAGGAGAAACTGAGGAGCCAAGAAAGGGGCGGCTCGGCTCTTAGTCGCAGGGGCCCCGCGGTGACCCCTGCGTATAGACGCTTCTCATTAGCTTAAGCTGGGGAAGCTTGTTAACCTCGCTAATCGCAGAAGGAGCTCGCAGAAAGAGCTGGAATTTACTGCCAGTTTTTTCCTCATCAAAGGACGGCATGTTGCGGAGTAGGGGGGCGAGTGTGTGTTTGGGGAAGGTGTGGGTTTGCGTTGACAGGACCGTCTGACAATAGCATCCCGTGATGGGAAGGAGTGTTCGAGGCAGGTGTGAGAATTTTGGGTGTACATGCATGTGCAAATGTGAGGGGAAGCTCTTCTCTTATGGATTGCAGGGCAGATGAAGCAACCAAAGTGCAACGTTTAGGTTCTGAGGTGTGCTAAATGGTTTTTAGTGTTTTGCTAGAACCCAATACTTCTCTATATAGTATGCGACAAATAATAGGCAAAAAGTCCCCGGACGATCTGTACTTCTGAAGTGTGCATTCGATGGACACTTTACTAGGGTTTATACATTTATGGATTTATGAATGACGCTGGAAGGTCACGTGACAGTAACAACATGGCGAATATTGTACGTCTGAATTTCACTCAATCTACCAGGGCTTGACATTAACACCCACCAAAACCGCCTAAAGCGTGTGTATTTCAGCAGTGGTGTGAAACGCAGTCACATTGGCAGGTTGAATTTCAATTTAATATAATTTTTCAATTGTAGTATTTTTAAAAGGCATCTGATATAAAAAACTAAGTGCAATTGTTAAAAAATAAAGCTTTTTAGATTGATACTGAAATATCTGAAACATTTCCTCAAAAAATAGACCTCACTCTCTCTCTCTCTCTCTCTCTCTCTCTCTCTCTCTCTCTCTCTCTCTCTCTCTCTCTCTCTCTCTCTCTCTCTCTCTCTCTCTCTCAGGTTTGTGCGAGTTACACACAAACCTGCCTCCCCTCACACACTCGTTTCATTTGCTCTGGTTGAATATTGTTGCTGTTACAGGGATTGAATTTCAGACTGGGATTGCGCGTTTGCGCATAACTTTACTCATTCCTGCTGATTTTGTGTTCACACCCAAAGTATGTGCACATATAGTGGCCTCTCAGTACTACATTTAGTTCTTTTCACTGCTTTTTGTGCTCAGTCAAAATACACACAAAATAATGTCAAAACGTGACTATAATGTTACGTGAGTATTCACGTAAACACAGTCAGTTCTGTTTTAAGTGAATATAAAGAGTTGAGAAAGAAAACTATGGAAGGATATCGTGGACAATTTTCAAAAGGAATTGCAAGTTTGCAATAACTAAGTTTCAATTTGTGGATGCATAAAATGTGACATAACTCAAACGCAATTGCAAATCGCGCATTTCCGTTTGCAATTTCGTTTATGCGAACGCACAAGGGCTGCCATATTTCAAATGAAAAAGCAAAGTCTGTTTGCAAATGCATTTCCAATGTCTTTCAAGTTATGACCCTGCCATTTTGGAATAGTAATAGGAAATCACCTATTTGCTATTTCGTTTCCTCCTTGTCCTGCCACAACCTGCACAAAATTCAAATGGAATTGCAATCTCCTTTGCGTTTGCATTTCCGACTTCTAACAAAGGCAACTGTCAATCAGGCTTGAGGGCGGGGTTTATTGATGTAGTCTGAAAGTAGGCCACGCCCTCAAGTGGTGGAAAACAAAGCACTTTTTCATCATTATTCATTCCTATAAAGAAAATGGGGAGAAATATCCAATAAATGTGTCTATTTTACAACAACAACAACAACAAAACCCATAAGATAATAATATATAATATAATAAATCTTTAAAATAGGCCTATCCTTTTATTGAAACTGGTGCAAAGAGACATTTCACCCGCTGGTCCTTTCGCCTTTGCCGCAGAGACCCTTGTGATAAAGAAATGTGTTGTATTTATGATAATCTGCGCAGATTTAATTTGACGAAAATGAATAATAAAAGAAAATAAATAATAAAACATTGAATTATGTCAGAGTTTATGCGTCCACAAATTGAAAATGCAATTGCAAATACAACTTGCAATTCCTTTTGAAAATTGTCTGCGATATCCTTCCATAGAAAACATGTGTAACAGTATAATGGACCCGCATCAGATCTTAAAGTGACAGCAGCCTAATAAACCTGTTGACCTGCTAATATTATAGAGATAATATTAAAAATATCTATAAGCCAGTTTTTCCCCATGGTTTCGTTCAAAATTGTGAAAATGCTGAGTGGTTAGAAACTTTAGAAACCCACTAGCCACGGTGACTTGTGAGCAAAAAAGTTAATGTCAAGCCCTGAATTTTACATATTTCATACTAGAGTGTTTTGTTTTTTATTGTCACAAAGTTAATTCAAATTTAAATGTAGAACCAATTCAGAAAGAACACAATTTCAGACGCAGTGAGTGTTGCTAGATAATTGCTTACTGGCTCAAGCCAATAGAGTCAAATTCATGTAGCATATTCATCTAACACATTTTAACATGTTGCCAAGGCATTTTGAGTGTTCTTTTTTTAGTGTGTTCATAGGTTGTTATGGGTTTTGATAGATGTTTAGCATATTGGGCCAAATCTCTGACATCAATGATTTTTAAGCACTTTTCAGTGCAGTTGAGAGGGTTGCCTCTCTTTTGTATTATTCTTGTATAGATACACTTTATTGCCAAAAGTATTGGGACACAGCTCCAAATCATTGAATTCAAGTGTTCAATCCCTTCATGGCCACAGGTGTATAAATCAAGCACTAGGCATGCAGACGCTTCTACACACATCTGTGAAAGAATGGCTCGCTCTCAGGAGCTCAGTGAACTCAAGCGTGGGACCGGGATAGGTTGCCACCTGTGCAATAAGTCCATTCCTGAAATTTCCTCACTACTAAATATTCCACGCTCAACTGTTAGTGGGATTATAACAAAGTGGAAGCGATTGGGAACAAGAGCAACTCAGCCACGAAGTGGTAGGCCACGAAAATCACAGAGCGGGGTCAGCACATGCTCAGGCGCACAGAAGTCGCCAAAATTCTGTATGATTTTTTTGGAAAGAACTTTAGCAAGGATGCATTAAATGGATCAAAAGTTACAGTAAAAACTTATAATGTTACAAAATTACAAATGTTACAAATGTTTCTTGAGCAGCAAATCCTCATATGAGAATGATTTCTGAAGGATCATGTGACACTGAAGACTGGAGTAATGATGATAAATTCAGATTTGATCACAGGAATAAATTACATTTTACAATATATTCACATAGAAAACAGCTTTTTTTAGACTTTTTCCAAAACCACACAAAAATTTTACCGACCCAAAACGTTTAAACCAATGTGTATATATTTTAAATATATAAAATGTATACACATATGTAAAAGTGAAGGTATGTAGAGAAGTGAGCTTTTGTTGGGCGTCAGAATGAAGCAACCAATGAATCAAAAACTCGTTAAAGTTTTACGAGTGCAGCTCAATGGACAGGATGGCTTGCATGTTTGTCCCTCGTCTGAATGCACACCGGCTTTCTAAAACAACGCATAGCCAAGTTGAACCCGACACATTTCTCTAACAAAATACACAAACTGCAGGTTAGTAAGGGCAGCTAAACTTCATAAAGTGCAGTTCCAGTGGTAATAGTGAAGTGTTTCGCTCCTGTCATGCATGGACATCTTCCAGCCTGCAGCGACTTGTCTTATGTTTACCACAGGCATGAGGCTCGCGCTTCAGGAGACTTTCCACCGCTCACTTTTTTTTGCATACCTCTCACGGCGCGTCACTCACAATACTGTGCATAGATCCGTTTCATAATTTGAGTTCGGAAATATGCCCGTCTTGCTTCGCTCTTGGAACTGCATTTAGGAGCCGTTTCAGAAGACATTCATGGTTCAGCGACTGGGTTTCAGTGCATTGTGGGAAATGTTGTCAGTAGGGCTGTGTGCAGAGGGCGGCTTTTGTCGTTTTGTCGTTTTGTAAACTCTGAAATCCCAAGGTGAAGACAGAAGATCTGTGCTGAGAACATGTAATCCATGCGCTGAATCGTATCTGTTGCTTCTTGAAATCCTGTCTGTCAGTTTTGGGGAGGTTGTTGTTTTATGGTCATCAGCGCAGGCAGAAACTCATAAAACAGTTTTTGAAAGTCTGCACACATATGCATGTACAAACACACAGCATGCATTCACATGCAAGTTTGTATAAAATTATAATCACACTTTTAACAACGCCAGTCAGAGGGGATTCGTTTTGTTTAGAATGACTCACGTTTGTCCCGGAGGTATATAAAATCCTAGACATTTATTATGAAAAGAGAAACACCATGGTACTTGGACACGTACTATAGTACTGTATGATTACCATATTCATTTTCATGGTATTGTATGTACAAAAAACATGGTTGTTTTTGCTTTTTGGTTATATGAAATATTGTTATGAAATAATGTAATCGATCTTTCTCTTTGTCCGTCCTTCCCTCCATTTATCAATCCACCCATTTATCCATCCATCCATCCAAGTTGTGTTTCTCTGATTGTCTAAAACCTCATGTATGTTCAGGAAATGTATTAAATGCAGTGAGATGTTTAGCCCATGATATGGCTCTGAATTCCCACTTCCTTTCAGTGTCTTCTGTGATGTTTAGACTCATGGGTCAATTATATTTTCCTCCTCTCATCACAGAAAGCATCAAATAAACAATTGGCATCTCTTTGTGTTAAAGCAAGATGACAGAGATCTCTGAAATCTCTCTCATTTTTTTTTTTTTTTTTTTTGCCAAACTGTCTAGGTTGTCATGTGGCAAGAAAACCTCAAAACAGGAAGTGACATGACAAAGATGTCTGACTGTGGGTATGTTCTGATTGACAGGGTTTGTACACAGTGTTCCCTGATCCCTGAGCACAGGATATATGTTGAAGTGGACTTCACTGACAATAATCGCTCATTTGGAACAGCCTGGGACGTCATCAAAGTTCACTTCACAGTCCACGTTCGGTTGAATGGAACCTGTGTCAGCTTCAATATGACAAACATGGCAAGGTTATTTCAGGCTGTCTTATGTTAAATGGTATAAACTCAATAAATAATGCTAATATGTTAAGGATTTATTTTTTTTTAAAACTAATAAAATAATTAAACAAAGAAATATATCAACTAATGGTGGTTCTTTTTTGAAGGCCCTTAAATAAAGTTACTGCAAATTATTCTGCTCCATTCATTTATTGAGATGTTATCTTTATTGTCAGCTGTCTATTAAGCAATTGGAGCAGCTCCGTTTTGACAGCTCCCCATCCAGACACACTGACTGACTGTCTCTGAGGGGCCCTGCGGCGCACTCTCTCCCTCTGTCTCTCTCTCTCTCTCCTCTCAATCACATCAGAAAAGCAACATTCCTTTGACCGTGACAGCGCGAGAAAGACGCTACAAGCTTTTTGATCAGTCTCACAGACCAGATCCTCACGCTTAGTTTCAAATAACTAAAGTCATGATCTTTTTATTTTATTTTATTTTATTTTATTTTTATTTTTATTTTTATTATTTATTTATTTATTTATTTATTTATTTATTTATTTATTTATTTATTTTATTTTATTTTATTTTATTTATGTATTTTACTTTATTTTATTTTATTTATTTATTTATTTTATTCACTTTATTTATTTTAAATTTTGTTTTAATGTTTGATTTTATTGTTTTATTTTATGTTTTATTTTAAGGTTTTTATGGTATTGTTTAATTTTGTATTATTTTATTTTATTATTTTATTTAAAACATATATTTTAAGGTTTTATTTTATTTTAATTCTATGATTTTTTATTGTATTATTATTTTATTTATTTTATATTTTATTATTTTTTTTACAGTATAAAATGTTTACAGTTTAAAAAGTAGAACAAACCCTCTCTTAAAAATGGTACATACTTTAGTTTTTTACCATGATAATACAGATTTTTGGATGGTAGTGTGGATAATTCATCTAAAAAGATAATTTACCCTCATGTTGTTCTAAACTTGTTTTACTTTATATTTTGTATCCATAAAATTAAAGTATAATTACTTCAAAATATCTTTCCACAGAAGGAAGGATGAAAGTCATACAAACAGTCATGAGGGTGAGTAAATGCATGACAGAATTGTAATTTTTGGGTTTAACTTTCCTTCCTTTGAAGGTGATACAAACTCTAGACTTTGCGTGTCGACTCTTTTCAAGAAGGTTGTTCGAGGACAGGGAAAATGAGTGCTGTGTGTGTTCGGAGCCAGGGATAATCAGGGAATTACTCTGGAAATGACAGATTCATCTGGATTTCATTATGGAGCGCATCCTCACGTGCGCCGCTGCTCTAAACTCGCCTCCAGCTCACTTTAAAAATGACAATATGCACCACTTTAGCTTTAATGTGCATTATTGATACAATCTGTGAGCGGATGTATTTGAAGCCTGTTTAAATATCAAATCAAAATATTCAATTATTAAACAAATGCTTGCAAATCTGCATAAGCATTTGACACACAATATGGAAAAATGTTTTTCAGCACAAATATTTTAGATTTTTAGATATTTTAAAATGTATAAGGTGAAAGTATATTAAAGGTGCTGTGAGAAGAGTAAGAAGGATTATTTGTACTGTGTCGTGATGATACCATTGTTTTTGTGGCAACTCGTTTTGGTCATTTTATTTTTTTCTCTCCACCAATTTTAACTACATTTTTGCATTTCACTTAAATAGCCCTGCATTTTTACAAATAAAAGATTAGAAATTACATGCATATTAATTTGCCATTTAAAAAAAAAAAGTTGTATAGCTTGTCACAGCGCAGGACATCATGCCAGCTGCTCATGCACAGTCTGTTAATTGATTTTTTGATCAGGAAAAATTTATTGTATGCAACATGCTCCGAATACCAGATTCATAATCCTGTAAGAAAGAATGAAAGAATGAAAGAAAATAAAGAAGAACAAGCTGTCAGTGCACTTGTCACTTCTAGCATGTCATTCCAAAGCAGATTTGCTAATTAACCAAGCGCTTTCTCTTTCTATCTCTCTCTCTCTCTCTCCTCTCTCTCTCTCTCTCTCTCTCTCTCTCTCTCTCTCTCCCTCTCTCTCTCTCTCTCTCTCTCTCTCTCTCTCTCCCTCTCTCTCTCTCTCTCTCTCTCTCTCTCTCTCTCTCTCTCTCTCTCTCTCTCAAAGCAAAGATTTTCTCTCTCTCTCTCTCTCTCTCTCTCTCTCTCTCTCTCGCTCTCTCTCTCTCTCTCTCTCTCTCTCTCTCTCTCTCTCTCTCTCTCTCTCTCTCCCTCTCTCTCTCTCTCTCTCTCTCTCTCTCTCTCTCTCTCTCTCTCTCTCTCTCTCTCTCTCTCTCTCTCTCTCTCTCTCTCTCTCTCTCTCTCTCTCTCTCTCTCTCTCTCTCTCTCTCTCTCTCTCTCTCTCTCTCTCACACACACACACACACACACACACACACACACACACACACACACACACACACACACCACAGTTTCTGTCTTCTTCATTAGCAAGACATGCAGATTAGAAGATTAATCTGCATAAATGCAAATGACATTGTTGGGATTAGGTCTGGTCAGGTCTTTGGGGGGAAGCACATTAAAACGTCAAACGTCATTGACTCGCTGTTTTTATGGCATGAACTCGTTTGGTGAGAAAGTAACTTGTCAAAATGTCATTGTGGTTATTCTCACGAATATTAAAATCATAGCACTTGGCGCTTTGTCTCCTGCTGCAATATTTGCTCAAATCTGACACTAATTAGTGGGACACAAAGAGTACAAAGTGTCTTAATTAAAACATTGTGCTACTGAAGCCTCATCATCACACAGAACATGAATACATTAAAACAAATAATCCTTATGCATTGCGTTGGATTTTCTCACGTTGCACAAGAGAGCAGCAAATCTGCTTCTTCTCAAGATACAAGACAATACAGTAATATGAAACAGGCCGTGCCACTAGCTTTTATTTATTGTCCACATTTACACACACACTCATTCAAAACGCTGTAGCATTTACTTCTGTGAAATAAGAAACACTACAATTACTTCTAGAAATAAAACATTTTTAGAAAGTATTTTAGAAATATACATGACAAGACAACAGTACAGGAAATCTGCTGAGGAAAGTTTAAGCATTTTATTTGTACCTGATCAAACTCTTTTAAAAATGACTTTTGTTGGTGTAATAAGGTTTATTGTGTGTTTTCCACTTGCATATAAAGCGGGTTTTGTTTTTTTACGTTGCCTAATAAAACATTTTCCCATTGTACACTGATCATAGGCTTAAGCAAACATTGATCATTTTCCAAATACAAACATAACTGTATTCTATTTGCTTATATTTGAAGATGACATTTATTTCTGTCATTTTTATCATTCCTCCAGTCTTCAGTGTCACATGACCCTTCAGAAATCATTCTAATAGGATGATTTGCTGCTCAAGAAACATTTATGATTATTATCTATGTTGAAAAAAAAAGTTGTGCCAAATCATATTTTTGTGGATACCAAGGATTTTGTTTTTTGTATTGTTTTTATGAATAGTAAGTTCATAAGAACAACATTTATTTGTAACATTATAAATATATTTTAATGCCAAAGATTTATAAGTAGTCACATGTTAATTGAAGGGTTTCCTAACACGTAATTAGTAAGTGATTATTAAATTAATTAATGCTCATTATTAATCAATGTTTAATTCAATTTGTCCCTGTTTTCAAAATGCATTGCAACCTGAGGAGAACGGAAGGAGATTTAAATTTGAGGCCTAACACAGAGAAGCGGGTGTTTTTCAGTCCAGATGAAAAGGAATGTTAAATAAACACTGTGCTTTTGTGTCCTGGCGCTGCTGGTGCTCCTGTAACTGCGGACAGCCGTGTGAAAAGGTGGACTGAGGACAGAGCGTTTACAGCGACTGTTGGAGGGTGTGAATGGGGTAAGGAGGAGAATCGGGTGGTTGTGTTCATTAGTTGTGTGTGTGTGTGTGTGTGAGGGTCCTGAGAAGCATTTGATCTCCTACCGAGAGCCCACTGAGATGCAATAGCTAATTATCATGATCTAATGGCTGCTCCGCATGGACGGAGCCAAACCTAGTCCCCCACTGTGACCCTTTACAGACTCACACACCCTCTTCACACCCAGGCCTGTGATACACACACGGGCAAAATGGCTGAATAGAGTTGAGGTCAAGTTCAGAGAACGAAACAACCTTGTTGTGTGCTGCCTACATAGGCAGCTGCCTTGTGAGGAAGCATGAAATGTCAAGCTACAAGCTAAAAAATAAATTTTTAAGTACAATCAACTTGAACATTTTAGTCTTTTCAACTTAAATTACATTACATTTGATGAGTTAAAGCAATGTCAAAACATCTTAACTTATTGATAATATCATTTTTTTACAGTACCCTGTAAAAAAAGTTGCTGCCTGAAGTACAATCAACTTGAATGTTTAAGTCAATTTAACTTAAATTCCATTAAACTGAATTAGTTAATCATACTTATAGCTTATGTATGATTAATTAACACTAATGGTTTAACCTATTTTAATGAGTTAAAGCAATGTAAAAACATATGTTGTCAAAAAAATGTACACTGTAAAAAAAGTTGCTGCAGAAGTTTGTCATTTCAATTTAAATTACATGACTTTAAAAAATAAGTTGAATCTTGCTTAACTTATTTTGATGAGTTCAAGCAATGTAAAAACACATGTTGTCATAACTTATTGATTATATTATTGATCTTTTTTTTTCAGTGAACTGATATTTTAAAGCAGTTCAACTACAATTAGCTGCCAATCACTCATAACATTTCATTAAAAAAAATGTAGTTTTAATCGCTCGTCCTATTTGACTGTAGTAACTTTGGCTGTTTTCTCTCTTTTTGTCTCTCTTTCTCCATCACATAACCAGAGTTGGCAGCAGGCGTGTGTGGGATGCCAGAACAGAAGTCTAGAGCCTTGAGGTACATTAGTGTCTGTGTGTGTGCGCATGTGTGTGTGTGTGTGTGTGTTTCCATGACTCGTGAAAAGTGCCTTGCGTCCGATCGTAAGCGAGAGGGACAGTCGTCAGAGCGGCGGGTGTGTGCACCACTGACACCTGTCACCACCGCTTACTGTGAGGACCTGCTGCTCAACACCTCCAGCGTTACCCTCGCACCACAGCTGGCCTGACGGGAGGTGGGGCGCGCTCGGGTTCACCCCGTCTCCCGGCAGGGTTGGCGGGCATGGACTGCAGAGGCAGGCACGGGATGGGGAACGTCTGCCTCAGAAGAAAGCACGGCGTGTCCTTCAAAGCAACATGCCCTCGAGAAGAGTCCAGAGCTCAACACAGAGAGAATATTCATTTAAACCTCACAACATAATAGATGGAGGAAAGGAACAATTCTGGAGTTGTTTGTAAATGTTCCAGGAGGACATTTCTCCGGTCACACTTCAGATTAGGGTGCAATTCTCACTATTAACTACGACTTTTGCCTCAATAAACTCCTAATTACTTATTAATTGTTAGTAAGGTAGTACGTTTAGGATTAAGTGATGTAGAATATGGTCATGCAGAAAGAGGCATTAATATGTGCTTTAATAAACATGCTATCTAAACTAAAGTGTTACCATTTCTCCTAAAGTTCTGTTGGCGATATCAAAATAGTTAAGTCAAGTCAAGCCTTAAACTGTATTTTTATAATGCTTTATAATTTAAATTGCTACAAAGCAGCTTCATATTAAACAGGAAAGTTACAGATACATGCACATTCTGCTGGAAAGCAGCTGTAGCAAGATTATAGTGTCATTAATCAGTTCGGTTTAATAACTGTGTAAAGTTAAGTCATTATAAACAAGTTCAATTCTGCTGTAAAGCAGCTCTACAGAAGATGTCAATGCAGTCAAGATTAGACTCAGACGAGTCAATAGTTGTCATCCAGGAAGAGTATAGTGCCAAAGAGTGTGGAGAGCAGCTCAGATCAACAGCTTGAGTTCATATTGACTTTTGATCACAGACTTTGGTGTCTTGGCAAATCTGAGCAGAAGAGAAGAAATCTCCATGCAATCGTATTGGTTGCTCTTCAATAGATCAATGACTTTTTGAGTTTTGTTTCCTTTCAGTATTAAAGGGGTGGTTGTTTATGATTTGACTTTTTTAACTTTAGTGAGTGTGCAGTGTTGCTTTTTGAGCATAAACATCATCTGTAAAGTGACGACGCACAAAATTCAAAGCAAAGGGAGATATTTTCTTTGAAAGAAATAGCTTTTTAAGGACTACAACAAACGGCTGGTAGGGACCAGCCCAATGAGCTTCTTCATGGGTTAGTGACATCACTAACCCTAAAAATGACATAAACCCCACCCCCGGGAACACACAATAAAGGTAAACAAAGGTTCAAGAGGAAGAGTTGTTGTAGTCAAGCACTTTTGGGAGTCACGCAAGCTGTCATCCATCTTTCACATACCATCATTGCAATACAGGATGAACACAAATGCAAACAGCATGTCAAAAAGCAAGATGACAACAACATAAGTTACAACCGTAATTAAACTAAACCATCCCTGTTCTATCTTCATGTAGCAGATATTCTCTGTGCATTTTATAACGGTTCCCACAGCGATTTATAGATTATCATGACAGAATATGCTAATGAATGACTTGAATATAGTTAACTCCACATCAGCTTCATAAATTCATCAACTAGCCATTCAGAAGCGTCCTGTCTAATTCTACATGTTGTCACTTCTCGAGTCTCTCCATTATTTTCCGACTCCAGTTTGAACACGGAGGCTGAATGTGTTTCTGACATGGAGCTGCTAACATGAGCTTTTAAAGCTCCACCCTCTTATTGAAAGGGGCTGGGAGCAGCAGCTCATTTGCATTTAAAGGGAAACAAAAAGGTGCATTTTTGCTCACCCTCAAAAAGTGTCAATTTTAACATGCTATAAAAATGTTGAGCTAAAACTTCACATAGACACTTTAGGGTCATCAGAGACTTATTTTACATCTAAAAAGGGGCATAATACGACCTTAGTCTCAGATGTTTTTCCTAAGAGTCACTATCCAGTATGAGTATAGAGAATAAACATTTAAGGCAGCAACTTTTTTTTTACAGTGAACGCTGGAATGGAAACACAGAGATGAGCATAAATTCTAAAAAAAAAACGTGCTAAACTGAGTTAGATACATTTTTTATCCATTAAGAAAATAATGTGCATAAACTACAATGGAAACACATTTACAGAATAAATTCCTCAATGCGCATTAAAAAAGACCTGTGACTTTGCGATGGGATGGCATAACTGGGAACGATCTCGTTGCATAGCATCTGAAATTCTGTTTTTCCAGACAGCAGCATAGTGTCGGTCCAGATCTGGCCCACATTCCCATTTACAGTATGTACTAGATGTGGCCCGGATCTGGGCCGACACTATGATGCTGTCTGGCTTGGTTGTTCTGAAATGCCTGAGCAAAGTCTGTTGTCAAAGTGATTCGGTATAATTCCCTCCCAGAACTGTCTTACTGCACTCCCAATATATCATATATACACAAACATTATATACAATGGCTTCTCCTACTACATCAGCTTCAGTTTTTCTCAGTGATATTTATCGCCAGCTTATCAGGAAGGGACGATTTTGTTCTCTTCGACTGACTGTATGGAAATGGTGCTTTATTTGCAAATGTTCATTAAAATCGCAACTTTGGTTGTAAATAGCTACTTGATGAGAAATGTTGAAACCTATGAGTTTTCATATGAATCTAAAAAAATGCTGGGTTGTTTCAATCCAAATGTGGGTCAATTAACCCACATTTGGATTAATTGGTCAAAAATTATTAACCAACAAATTAGAGAATAGTCTAGAAAAAATAATTGAGGTATTAAAGAGATCTCATTTGAGCATACATTTCTCAGCTTTTATAGCTCATGAGACAGATGCTTCTCCTAAAAGTCTGTAGGAAAAATGAGACACTCACTTCTGAGCACATTTTGAGACATTGTTGATTTAATGTGGTTTTAGGAGAAAAATCCAACCCAATCTCACAGCAATTTGTACGTACTGTATTTTACGAGATGGCTAATTCGTATGAATTTGTACGACCTCTCGTAAGAATTCGTAAAAATGTTGCTAAATCAGACGTATTTGACCAGTTGGTCAATATGATTTCCTATGAATGACCTACCCCAAACCCCGCCTCCAAAACGTACCCATCACCGTTTATAGACAAATCATATGAATTCATACGGATTAGCCACCTCGTACAAATACGTACGAATTGATCATGAGATAACGTTGGAAAAACGTTGCTGTCCATTTTCCTTTTGTGTAGGGCAGAAAATAAATCTCAGAGGTCACTCTTTACAAGCTCAGAAGAGTTTTCATTTATGTTTCACTCAAGTGCCAACTTAGTCTCAGATGTTTCTCCTAAAATTCTACAGGCTAAATAAAAGCACATTTTGAGACATTGTTGAGATCTTTTCTAATCCTCCAAAGCAGACATGAGTCATTATCAGGGTTCTTCTTCTCAGAGGAAAATCCCTTTTCCATTTTCTCTCCATTTAATGTCATGGATGTCTCAGAGAAATGTTTGAGACATTAAAGAGATCTCATCTGTGATTTTTCTCACCTATAACTACTTTTTAAAGATCTAGCCCCTCGTTTTATTTGAAAAACCCCTGACGGCTTTCTCCTCATTAGGGTAAACGCAGTGGCTTATAAATGCGATGTAATATTCTGAACGTTGTTGTTGGTAATGGCTGTAAATGTTGGTCTCGGGTAGTGCAGGGATGGGGTGAGAGCGAGGAGAGGGGGAAAAAAAAGCTTGTTTGGTTCAGGAACCATTTAACAACTTCCTCTGGAAATTGAAAAAGGAAATAGTTTGGGGAAGGATTGCAGGAGGGGGGTGAAATGAAGCCCATATGAATTCCAGATGAAACAGTCAAACGGGGGGACGCGGAGAGATATTGATGGCAGACGAAGCTGTTCGGGAATTGTGTGTGTGTGTGTGTGTGTGTGTGTGTGTGTTTGGGGCTGGTGAGGCTGGTGTTTATGAGGTCATTTACCAAACTCATGTTTTCAACATTTCCTCTTGACTTAAATTTTTTTTTCTTTGTTCTCTGCTAATTGTTTCCATCCCAGCGAGACGAGAGAGTTTGAGAAATGTGCTTTCAACAAGTCTCTTTAGCTTTCTGTTACATGTGCAGTCCAAGTCTTAGGGTGAAAAAGCTTCTATTTTGCATTTATCTGATTTAATGCAAAAAAAAAGAAAAAGTTGATTTGAAAAAAATCAAAGTGAACATGAATTCAAAGTTATGAAAGTTATGAGTCAATGCTATCTACCCACATTCTCAGAACGTTCTCTCAAAGTTAAGAACAAATGTTTTTCCATGTTCTTAAAACATTCATGGAAGGATTTTTCTGAAATGTTTCAGTTGGACGTTCACACATTTTTTACATGTTACTTGTTTCGGAATGTTCAGATGACATTCAAAAGTAACATTCCCATATTTGCAAAATTATACAAAGTAATGTTCTCTTACCGTTGGCATTTTTTCTTTTTCTTTTGAACGTTTAGAGAATATTCAGAAATAACATTGTCATAACTTAATTTGAACATTATCAAAATAACATATTTTTGTTCGCTGTGTACTTGTACATTTACATATTCCTGGTCTTCAAAACTGTCCCTTTTGCTTATTTTGCAGCCCATTCTCTCCAAAACGCCTTCCTTCAATATGTGATTTAATCTATTCATGATGATAAAGCAGTTTCTTCTTTTTGAATGGCTTGTTTAATCTGAAATACATCAGATTGCAGAAGTAAACTATGAACATGCAAATGAGAATTCCTCAGTATTGGTTGTTTGTCTCTTTTGCTCTAATAACAGCAGCACTGGAGCTAATATGTGATGATCATGTTTTGATGATCATGATTTGAGATTATTTTCCACAAGCTTCAATGGAAGCAAGAAAATCTGACTGTTTATGCAAAGAGTCACATTATCAGTTATTCAAAATGTTCTGTTTATTTACAGGGTTGAATGAAAACGAAATCCCAGATTTTTATTTTACACACACGCATGCACGCACACACACACACACGCACACACACACACACACACGTTGTGTTTCCATGTCTTATGGGGACATTCCATAGGCGTAATGCATTTTATACTGTACAAACCGTATTTTCTATCCCCTACACTGCCCCTGCCCCTAAACCTACCCATCACAGGAGACATGCTGCATTTTACTTTTTCAAAAATATCACTTAGTGTGATTTATAAGATGTTTTCCTCATGAGACCAAAAAATGTCCCCACAAGGACAAGGATTTTGGATATAGCCATCTTTTGATGATGGATTACCAGTCCACACACACACACTCACACACACACACACACACACACACACACACACACACACACACACACACACACACACACACACACACACACACACACACACACACACACACACACACACACACACACACACACACACACACACACACACACACGTGCTGCTCCCAAAGACACATTTTCCCACTGTTCGACTGAGATTATCTGAAATCTCGTAGGGAAAACTCAACCGCCATATGACATACATTGAGCAGCAGTAGTTTACTGATCTACTGCCGTGATTATTCATGAAGCGTTTCACTGTCAGTCTGGTTTACAGTAAAGCTCCATCATATCGACTGCTTCTGTTTGCACTTGCATACATCCAGATCATTCTGAGCTTGTGCACAGTGACAGATATCGGACATATCAGGGTTTTTCTTTTTCTTACTAAATGTGCAAAGATACCAAAAAGGACTGTTGCATAAAAGATAATCCACCTGCAGGAATTACCTAAATTTCAATCACCTTGAAAAGGAGGTAAAAGAATAGAACAAAAATGTAGAAAGAATTCATTTAAGAGCTGAAACAAAAAGATCACATGCTTGAACGCAGAACATTCCTTTAAATGTCACATAAAGTCAAACCAAAAATGATTCAGACACCAGATATCATGTTTTACTAAAGACACTATAGTTTAAATAAAAAAATAGAGTAAACTGTGACATATTACACAACAATTACACAATAAAATGTACACACATTTTTGAGCAAAATGATTCCGACTCTTTGACCTGATCATGTTTTGCTGAAGTGTTTTTTCTTTAATTGCTAATGTGACCTTTGACCCCACAGACTGAACAAAATGAAGCATTGCTTGGTCATTGGTTGATCTGAATTGGTATTATCTAATTGTGTAGTTAAATTTAACATCTGATTGGTTGATTGTAATCCATTTCATCCTTTTCTATCAATCTGACATTATCAAGATGAGTTTGAATCTGACACAGTTATTACCATTTTCTAAACTATAACGAATGAACTGTGATAATGTGAGGAAATGTTAAAGGTGTCTGAATGTATTGTGTTTTGACTGCATAATAAGAAATGTATGTTTGTGCATTTCTTTCACAGTTTTGCATATTTGGATACTGATACAAAAAGCCTCTAGGCCTGGAGTCACAGCTGAAGGGATTTTGACAAGAAACCTTTCAAGCCAAACAAGATCTTAAGTGTTTAGTGTTGGCTACTGACATCCAAATGAATGAATTTATGCTAAATGTTCAATTTTAACACTGAACAATTGTTTCATATGTTTGAGTTTTTATGCAGCTTATTTTGTAGAAGAGAGAATATATACAGCAGTTTGACTAATTATTGCATATGCATTTGATAACACATGCCATGTTTTTAGCTTTAATACAGACTTAGCATTAAACTACTAAACTTTAAGTGAACACAACCGATGACTAATCATTTTAAAATAGGATCAAAGAAAGGCATAGAAGATTGATGAGGATAAAGAGAGCTTGCCCTGAGGTGAAGGAGCTGTTTTCCCCTTCAGTCTCTTTAGAGAATGTTTCATTTTTATCAGACTGATCACAATGTGAACTTCAAACGAGAACTTTGCACAAGAAAGAGACTGTGTGTGTGTGTGTGTGTGTGTGTGTGTGTGTGTGTGTGTGTGTGTGTGTGTGTGTGTGTGTGTGTGTGTGTGTGTGTGTGTGTGTGTGTGTGTACATGCACAACAAGACTGGTGTTGCTCTCAGCATGCAGTGTGTGAGTAAACAGTACTGCTTATTAGTAGCTCATTTCTTTTAGATGACATATGAGTTCCCACAGCATTTGACCACTGGATTATACATGGCTTTTCTTCTCGTGATTACCTGAAGTTTATATTGTCTATAGGAAAAGTCTCAGGACATTTCCAGGCAATTTTCCTGATATTGTGTTTTTGTATAGAAGGCTAAATATTATATAGTTCAGTGAAAATATCAATTTAGTGAAAAATATTTCAATAATTGAAAGTTGTCCAAGGTTCATTTTGCACTATTTATAAAATGTGGGAGGCGACATTACATTTTTAAAAAAATATTGACAATCTGGTCGAAATTATATTACATGCTGCATGTCAAATCACGCTGGAGAACATGATCATCAGGTTGTGTGCATGTCACTGTCATTAAAGCAGAAGAGGAAGACAATAATAAGATGAACTCTCTCTTCATGCACAGATTTAGTGACCAAACTCATCAAATGTCATCAAGCACCTCATTATATCTGCCTCATTTAACTAAATTTATCTTCCCACAGTACACTGATTATTACGTGTGTCTGAAAGAGCTCCATGTTTAAGTGTGGTAAACCCCAGACTTCCCAGTGTAAGCTGAATGTGCTCAGAGTTCCCAGCGCTGAACGTCATGACGACACGACTCCTCCCGAATCCACACGGATCCCGCACACATGGATCTGCCTCTGGACCGCTGCAGACGGGACAGTTTAATGTGACTGTGATGAGGAGCACTGGTTTAGTCAAACTATACATATATATATATATGGGTTATTTGTTTTTAATGTTTGATTAAACCAAAGTATGAGGGAAATATTTTAGATTTTTCTTTTTTATATATTTCAAAAAGGAGGGACGACCTAAATTATTTGATCTTTTTTTTAAATTATTTGATCTCTCTTCTTATAAAAGGTTTTTGTTTATTTTTTAACAACAATACAAACTATATAATAGAAGAAAAAGAGGCGACAAAAAACAAATGAGAGAAAAATGGGAAAAAAATACACACTGACAATTGCTCAATGTAATCTACAGTTTACAAATAAAATAAAATAATACCTGAAATATAAAATCATGCCTTAAATAAATTCTGTATACATATAGCAGCTATATCTACATTTTAATAACACATATTAAAACACATACATATTAGTACACAACATTACAATTATTAATATTTCATCTTGTTTTGCATGTGTTTATAGTTTCTCTGTATGACAGCCTGGCCATGTTCTGCATGTTTCATTGCATCACAAATAAAACTATTGACTCAAAGCACAATTATGCAATATACTTATAAAATCTTTAACACATTTGAATAAAGGGTGAACATGTTTCCTGTAGGCAGACTGTAAGGTGTCCATGTTATAGTGTAGTTATGCATTCAACTAATGAGTAATAATAATTAACTACATTCCATCACAAATAAAGCAATTTAGACATATCGACTGCCTTTTTTTTGCCAAAAATTTTGTCAGATAAAATACCTATTTAGACATAAATTATTGTAGTAGCTACATGAAACGTGTAACAAGGACACTGTAAAATAAAGTTATAATATGGTACTCTCATAACATAAGAGTATAGTCTACATATTATAACTTTATTTTACAGTGTCCTTGTTACACGTTACATGTAGCTACTATAGTAATAACTATAAATTGTGCATAATTATATGCAACTAACCCTAAACCAATACTATTGTTAAGTATGCTGTAGTTTCATAGTGTATAAATCAAAGTACCGTCTTATATTAGGAAAATATTAGGAAGTATACCAAATGAGTCAGTAATGAATAATTTAGTATTTAATGAAAGTAAAAGTTAAAATAATGAATTTAAAATGAATGCACAGAGCAGAATGAAAGTGTAACGGCCGACTGTTTGTGTGCGGTTGATTACGTCATTATGCCCTGGTGGGAAATGGCGGGAATTAATTAAAGATGACCTTGTTGAGGCCGTCATTTCCACTCAGCGGACAGTCGGATGGCAACCTTCGCTTACTCACATTTGTTTTAATTTACTGCCGTGGTAATGGTTGTTATAAGGCAGCCTTTGGCGCTAAAGCCTCCTCATTAATTAAAAGAGCATCATGGGTTGAGAGAGGCTCAGAGGCAGATGTTAAGTTGCTCAGGGTTGTCAAACACTCACTGCGCGTGTATCGTGTGTTTATCTGACTGGAATAACCTCAAGTCATGGATATTGTGAGCAGCAGCATTTCCATATATCGGTTAGATGTGGATTGAACATGATCTGACCTCCGTGCTTTAGATAAGGCTTCAAGTTACAATTAGAGTTAAAAGAAAGTTTTTCTTTTTTTGAGATCCAGAAATGTAATTTTTTAGCACGATTGAGCTCTCTTTAATATCTAAATACTCTCTTTTATCTGTTTCTCCTCAAGCAGAGAGATGAAATGGAGAACAAAAGGACTTTGCCCAAGTCTCCTGCTTCTCAGATGTTTCTCCTGAGAGAAAGACTTCAGTAATCTTCAGTAAGTCTCACCTCTAGAGTTTCAAAAGTCTCTCAGATTTCCAAGATACCAGAATATGAACTCACACATTTCTCCTCAGATTTCTATCTACATTCATTTGATATAATCGTACTGCATATGCAGTTAATGTGTCATTAATTTTCTTTAAAGAGAAGACATTTTCATCTTCACAATCAATGCACAATATAATTTTCCTCTGGGCAGCAAAAACAAACCCTAAATCACGTTTCCAGATTTACCAGATTCCAATTCACCAGACATGTTAAACAGGATTGTATTATTAATATAACAGTAACTATTTTGTTGTTATATATAGTTTGTTTTCTTTTTCTACAGACTTGATTTACATTACAGTCCGTTTAAATGAGTAAACGTGAAACATGTTCACTTTATGTCCTTCTCATTTATACATATCACTTAGGCTATTTGTGCAGAGCATCCTCCCAGAGAATGAGAGCGCTCTCTAGTGGTCACAACCAAACGAAGAGACACCGCAGCGCTTTCGGGGATGTTTGGACCAGCTCAGTCTTACTTACATTCTGTATTTTATGTGGATATTATGCAAAATGCATGCAAGTGTCAAGCAGCATCTGTTTTGACTAGCTATATTCGCTGATTTTGTTTCAAACTGAAAATGCATTTGCATGTTGAAAAATATGTAATTAAAAATGTCTTGTTCAGGATTGTTTGCATAAGGGAAATCAACATGTCATGCAGTGTGATATACTACACCCCATTGAAAACTATCTTCAGTAGTATGTTTGATTAACAAATGAACTAGTGAAGACTAAAGGGTGCATGGTTTTAATGGGCCTTTTAAGTTTTTTAACATATTTTAGGGGTTGGTTACCATATAGTCATTTAAAATTTCACCCATATATACTCACCAAGCCTGCAATTAAAGACAGTAATATTGTGCAGTATTTTAGTATTTTAACTGTTTTCTATATGAATATATAGTAAATTGATCCTTCAGAGATCATTCTGATATGACGATTTGCTGCTCAAGAAACATTTATGATTATTATCAATCGTAATCATTTTTCAAAAGTAGTAGAGTAGAAATCTTTTGATTAATTGAATGCACCCTTGTTGATTAAAAGTATTAATTTCTAAAAAAATCTTACTGACCCCAGATGCAAATGCATATGTGTGTGCATGTATAAATGAATCAGTCCTGGAGGTTCATGAAACAACACAGATGCAATAAAATGTTCTGTTGAAGGGGCAACAACAGTGAGCACAACAATAGCCGCTACAAACGGCTTTCCATTGGGAATTCCAAGGTTGTCCCAGACCCGATTGTTTGCATGATTGAGATGGGGTCAGCCGTGGTATGACTTCTGCTCCTCAGAGAGTGTTTCAGGCTGGGCCGTTGAATAGCCGTCCCGGCCTGTAATTACCGGGTCCATTGCCTAGCCTATTGTCATGCATAGACGAGCAGGCACGACCCGGGGAGTGCAGACTACATGCCAAACTAAATGTGGGGTGTGGCAGGTCACCTAGATCACCATCTCCAGATAATTACCCACAAGCCCCAGTTAGTAAAGGTGGAGGGGTCTGGGGGAAGGCACTGGTTCCCACACAAAAGAAAAAAACGATAATAAACACATAGCTACATAATGACTCGTCTTACCTTGCCTTTTTCTCCTCCCTTACAATAGAACTGACTCATTTCTTTTGCTTTATAATTACCATGAGTGAGAGCAGGTGGGGTGAAGGTACGAGTCAATTGCTACATAAGTCCAACCCTTCAAAGCCAAGATTGGCCAACGATAGCAGGAGAAGATCGCTTTTGTTAAAGGTGTCAGCATCCACATTTCAAAATATCATGCATTCATTTTCAAACGAATGTACACAAGCGATATGTTCAGAAACAGCCAACGCTGTTTGATCGTGGGATGAAAGTTGTGGCACATCCCGTGTGGTTTTCCTTAAACTTTATATTAGGCATGAAACCACTTTCTAGTGTCCTCAGGGCAGTAGTTACCAGGTGAGCCCAAAGAGTATAATTAACTAAGACTGTTGCAGTTAAAGAATATAGAGCGTGTCAGAGAGGCTTCTGTCAACTTTGGCCTTTGGCAGAAAACAGGGATTAAATTAGTCATAGGTTCCGTTCGTCTTTGTGTATGTGCACAACTTTTGCACGTAGCCAGAAGGCTTGTGTTATGAAGACGGAAGATAGATCTAGACCACTGAAGGTGTGCTGTGGTATCTGGCACCAAGATGTTAGCAGCAGAACCTTTAACTCCTGTAAGTTGCGAGGTAAGTTGCCTCCATCGATCGGACTTGTTTGTTCAGCACATCCCACAGATGCTCGATTCAAACCATTCCTGAACCATTTTTGCTTTGTGGCAGGCGCATTATCCTGCTCAAAGAGCCACAGCCACCAGGGAATACCGTTTCCATGAAAGGGTGTACATGGTCTCCAACAATGCTTAGGTAGGTGGTACGTGTCAAAGTAACATCCACATGGATGGCAGGACCCAAGGTTTCCCAGCAGAACATTGCCCAAAGCATCACACTGCCTCCGCCGGCTCGCCTTCTTCCCATAGTGCATCCTGGGGCCATGTGTTCCCCAGGTAAACGACACACACGCACCCGGCCATCCACGTGATGTAAGAACACGTGATTCATCAGACCAGGCCACCTTCTTCCATTGCTCCGTGGTCCAGCTCTGATGCTCACGTGCCACTGTTGGTGCTTTCGGCCGGGTCAGGGGTCAGCATGGGTACCCTGACTGGTAAGCGGCTATGCAGCCTCATACGCAACAAACTGCGATGCACTGTGTATTCTTACACCTTTCTATCAGAACCAGCATTAACTTTTTAGCAGTTTGAGCTCCAGTAGGACCACACAGGCCAGCCTCCGGACTCCACGTGCATCAATGAGCCTGGGCCGCCCATGACCCTGTGGCCGGTTCTCCACTGTTCCTTCCTTGGAGCACTTTTGATAGATCCTGACCACTGCAGACCGGGAACACCCCACAAGAGCTGCAGTTTTGGAGATGCTCTGGTCCAGTCGTCTAGCCATTCCAATTTGGCCCTTATCAAACTCGCTCAAATCCTTACGCTTGCCCATTTTTCCTGCTTCTAACACATCAACTTTGAGGACAATATGTTCACTTGCTGCCTAATATATCCCACCTTTAACAGGAGCCGTGATGAAGAGATCATCAGTGTTATTCACCTGTCAGGGGTCATAATGTTATGCCTGATAGATAGATAGATAGATAGATAGATAGATAGATAGATAGATAGATAGATAGATAGATAGATAGATAGATAGATAGATAGATAGATAGATAGATAGATAGATAGATAGATAGATAGATAGATAGATAGATAGATAGATAGATAGATAGATAGATAGATAGATAGATAGATAGATAGATAGATAGATAGATAGATAGATAGATAGATAGATAGATAGATAGATAGATAGATAGATAGATAGAGTGTTTTCCAACTACCCATCACAAAAACAAAAAGAGAAAGAGGCAGAAGAACGAGGGATCTAAACACATTGACATTTGCTTTAGATTTAGGCAGAACGTCTCATGCAACCTCTCTCATCTGGTGAGGATTGGTTTGAAGAGCACAATGAGCCTCTGTCCCATGCAGGCTTTTTTGTTGTTTTGTTTTTTGTAAAGTGGTGGCACATGAGGAGGGGCTGGTTGGACGTTTTTACTCCATTATGTTTTAATCATCTTTGTTTCTAGCAGTTCAGAGGCAAAGCGAGAAGCTTTTCTTCTCCTGGCTCTCTCCTCCTCTCTTTTTAATCGGCTCTGTCAACTCAAAGCAGCACAGTCAGATATGATCCCTTTTAGTGTTTATTTACCCCTAAACAACCCAGATAAGCATATGAAGGGAAACGTCCTGAGGGCTGAAGGCTGGAAGAATTAGAGAATACCTGAAACAATACAAAGAGAACAGAGACGATTGTTGTTTGCTTGTCTCAAACAGGCAGCTGCGTGGAGAACGGGGAAGGTGGTTCGTAATATAATGAAGTGAGGTGAGATATTGTTTAAGCAAATTGCAGCACCAGGGCCTTAGCGTGACAGCGCTGACTTTGTAGACTCAAGTGCTGACTGACAGATACATTTGCTGTCGTATTTTGTCTAAAGGAAGGAGACGGAGATGGGGTCCGGTTGCCTCGTCTCTCAGAACATGACAGCATCGCCTCTGGCCTTCGCTGAGGATGCAGCGGATCTTTTACAAAGTCATTCAAAATATATTCACAACATCTCTCTAATTGTAGACAAATATATTCATATACACAACTGCAAACACTGAATTGGTCCAGAGAAAACCAGTATTCCTGAGTGGTTGCTCTTTTTGAACTCAAGATAAAGATATTTAGAAGGTCTCTAAATTATAAATATGATCAACACTAATCTACTACATGCCTTCTGTCTTCTGATTGATAGTTCATGCTTTTTTTTTTAGCAAGTAAAAGTTCTTTTAGTATAATTGTAAAAATGTCCACCTTCAGCTCGTGCTTCATGTGTATTTCCTGTGAAATCTTTACTGATTTTTATAAAGCAAACGTAAGGATAACTTTGATATTGTTTATAATATTTCAAGGTGAATACTGGACAAAACTGTGTTAGGTTTACTTGATTAGCCATACAAAATAAAAAACAAAACTCGTGTTGAAATATATCATATATGATCATCAGGCTTTTAATGAAGGTTTATTGGTTCATATCTCAATCATCGTTGTATTGCATTGCATTATGTGTTTTAAAACTTTGATCATAAAACTAAGCATTTAAATATCATCTTATTAAGACATTATTGGCAGATATGATTGACAGCTGATATTTATATGAATATTATGTAAGTTGTTTGTTATAGTGTCAAAGATCTCATAGATGAGATAGATAGATCTATAGATAGATAGATGCCTTCTCTCGAACAGAGGGAGTGGCTGAGTTATTATATACATTATTATATATTAGCAGGTGTTGAGAATAAATATTTGTTTGTGCACAATTGCTAACAACGCTTGTAGAAATTAATCATTAACAATAGTAAATTTAAGATAATGTTAGCTTATGAAATGATTTTGCTTTAAGACTATGTGTACTTTCTGTTGGACATAAGAGTCACCAGAGCAACAGCCAGAGGTTGTGGTAGGTATAACAGATCCATATGAGAAAGTGTTTTGCTATGCATTTTGCTGTGCTCTTAGAGTGCTTGTGTATGTGTTAACAAAGAAGCAGTCTTTTGTCCAGGAAATTGGAGGGGTGATGTTGCGAACGAAGCACAGCTGACCAGAAAATCATCTGACTCCCAAAGAAAGACAACTTATGTATTTTTGTGTATAAATGTTGGGTCAGGGAAAGGCAAGTTTGTTGCAGACTTCCTGAACAAACCTTGCATAGGATTGTGTAAATCAGGGACAGTTCTGACCCAGAGCTCTGTATGCTATCTTCATCTGACTTACTTATTCATTAAAAGAGTTAAACTATATTTTGTTCCTGCTCTCCTCATTCAACGAACACGCGGACTCGAGGAATTGATGCCGAGTCCAACACAGGTTATTGTAGCATCTTTCACCACCATGTTTTGTACTTATACAGTAATTTTTTAAGCAAGTGCTCAATGCAAACATCATGAGCATGCACTTCCAGAAATTAAGTCAGTAGTAAATGTAAATTACAAACGGCTTTATGTACAGTTGAAGTTGACCTGTTAAAAACAAAAAAGGAAAGCTTGCTTCAGGAATGCATCGGTTTAATTAATGGGCCAAATATGTCAAGTCTGAAAAAAAAGGCTTTTCTTGTGAAGTGAAGAAAAATAGGGCTGGTAACCACATCATGAGGTAATTGCAGTTTGGCAGGTGTGTCATAATGAGCAGAGATAGAGCGCCCAACGGGATGCAAATGAATTTTGGCCCAGGGCTCTTCCAGCACGATGCATTCAAGGCAATTAAGACTCTGCCACTTTCTACAACAGGGGTCAGATTCCCTACAGATCATCCCAGTATGACATGAAAGATCTAAGAGAGCAGCTCGGCGTGTCAAAACTTGACGTGAGCCGGGGTGGCGATGAAAAGGAAGAGTTGGATGAACCTTGATAGACAGAAGATCAGAAATCTGGGAAACAAAAACATGGTCTTATAGTGCCAAGAAAAAGGAAGGATAAAAAAGGAAGGCCGTGTCTTTTATGCAACTGTGTTTGGATAGGAAGGAGTTCAGATAATAATGAAACAATTAAAGGCTTTAAGGGTGACCTGAGCTATAAAACCTTTTTTCCACTCCACCTCTGCATAAATCAAATGAAGAATGCCAAAGTACCTGAAATCTCATTCTCTTTATAGAGCTTGACTCGCCTGATTACACGGTCACCCCACCCCAAACCCTTTCCTTCCCATGATGCCTCAGGCTACAGCGCCACACCCCGCACCAACACTCCCCCTCCTGAGTGGGATGGTCTCTGTGCAGGTGGGGAGGGTAATTAAACTTTTACATCGACTTACTTCTCTGGTGTAAATCAGCTTACTGTCATGGATCCGTTCTGCTGGAAGAGCTTGAAATGACGGAAATGTGAGGGTTGGAGGAGTTCAAACCAAACAGCCTCATAAAACAGGCTTTCAGTGTTTACAAACCCTCATGATGTTCCAGACTCATTTGACCACACATTTTCACACAGCAAGTGCTAGAAAAAAGAATAAAATATATTTGACAAACTTACAAATAATGACAAAATATATATATTTTTTAGTAAGTAAGTAACTTACTTACTTATGAAAATGTTATATTATATTTTGTCTAATTATGCAATACACACCGTGATCATCCCAAATGCTCAATTTGCTTAAATTGAAAAAATATAAAATGTATGTAAATTTGTAATAAAGAACTCAAGTTTGAAATAATTTCCTGACTATACATTATTTCAAACTTGATTTTTAGTTCAAACCATCCCACATGCTCAACACACATGCACACACACACGTGTATATATATATATATATATATATATATATATATATATATATATATATATATTTTTTTTTCTTATATGCCTATAATGGGGGAAAATGCCATAGAAATATTTTTTTGCCCAGATATGCCAAGTATATACATATAAACACTATATTGACAAAAGTTTTGGGATGCCTGCCTTTATGCCTTTACATGCACATGAAATTTAATGCCATTTTATTCCTAATCCATAGGGTTTAATACGGAGTTGGCTCACCCTTTGCAGCTCTAACAGCTTCAACTCTTCTGGGAAGGCTTTCCACAAGGTTTAGGAGTGTGTTTATGGGAATTTTTGACCATTCTTCTAGAAGCGCATTTGTGAGATCAGGCACTGATGTTGGACGAGAAGGCCTGGCTCGCAGTCTCTGCTCTAATTCATCCCAAAGGTGTTCTATCGGGATGAGGTCAGGACTCTGTGCAGGCCAGTCAAGTTCCTCCACACCAAACTCGCTCATCCATGTCTTTATGGACCGACGCTTTGTGCACTGGAGCGCAGTCATGTTGGAACAGGAAGGGGCCGTCCCCAAACTGTTGCCACAAAGTTGGGAGCATGAAATTGTCCAAAATGTCTTTGTATGTTGAAACATTAAGAGTTCCTTTCACTGGAACTAAGGGGCCAAGCCCAACCCTGAAAAACAACCCCACACCATAATCCCCCCTCCACCAAACTTTACACTTGGCACAATGCAGTCAGGCAAGTCCCGTTCTCCTGGCAACCGCCAAACCCAGACTCGTCCATGGGATTGCCAGACAGAGAAGCGTGATTGGTCACTCAGAGAACACGTCTCACTGCTCTAGAGTCCAGTGGCGGCGTGCTTTACCCCACTGCATCCCACGCTTTGCATTGCACTTGGTGATGTAAGCCTCGGATGAGCTGCTCGGCCATGGAAACCCATTCCATGAAGCTCTCTCCGCACTGTTCTTGAGCTCATCTGAAGGCCACAGGAGTTTGGAGGTCTGGAGCGATTGACTCTGCAGAAAGTTGGCGACTTCTGCACACTGTGACCCTCAGCATATACGCACAATTTGAGCATGTGGGATGATTTGAATGAAAGATTATGTTTATAGTAATGTTCTGACAAAAAAAAAAAAAGTGATTTAACATGGTTCTATTTCTCCCAACATGCTTATTTCCCATTGTTGCAGTTTTCATCGTGCAATCTAACTGTTGTGGGGTCAAATGGATATCACAGATGGCATATTTTGTTCTAACAGTGTTTTGTAATTGCAAATCATGTATTTTAGTGTTGACATGATTAGCATGCTTCTGTTTGCTTCAAAGCTGTCTTCATGCAGCTGTGTTGACACTGATGAATTTACTAGCGAAAGGCCCGAGGCAGACCATCACATCACTGGGAATAGCTCACATGCCTCTCACTGCTCTGAGTGCCAAATCATATCTGTGCCTTGATGTTAAAAGTGGATGAATAATGCCTTGTTTCTTTCGCTTTGACCTTTTCTCTGCTACAAGTTTTGATTTTAAACCTGTTTGTTAGGAGGGTTTTTTAAACGTGCACGTCTCTAAAACAAATCCAGTTGGGAGCTTTTAAAAAAATAAAAACCCCAATTCCATCCACTCTCTTCAATGCATTTTAAGATGCTAACCGTCAATGAAAGAATATGCTGACAGCGTAAGGCAAATATGGCAAATATGTACATATGGCATAAATGAGTCAAACAAAACAACTCAAGATGTTTGCAAATATGTTATTAAAAAAAAAAAAAAAAAAAAATATATATTATATATATATATATATATATATATATATATATATATATATATATATATATATATATATATATATATATATATATATATATATACATTGTTTACACACCCATCTCACACTGAGCTGCTCATTTGCATAGCATAGATCACACTATACCTTCTCACCAAATATGAGTCTGTAATCATTTAAATTGCCCTCCAGGAGGTTGAATATGTAAAATACACACTAAAAGTAAAAAAAAGTCACACTCTTTTGATTTTTAGAAAATTAAATATGATTACTTTTAAAAGTATTTAGTCTAAATAGTAAAATAAGGAAAGAAACAAACTATTATATCTTTTGATTCTACTGAATTGAACTGGTAAAGTTCAAGGAAGAGGAAATGACAAGTAAAGATCCCCTCGTCTGATGAGTGCAACATCAAACCATGCCGAAGCCGGTGTGTCAAGGGGTTTTTGCATACATATATATTGACTATAATGCGCTTGCCTTCCGGGTCCAACCCTTCAGCTAAAACCCTTCAGCTAAAACTCGGCTTGAGAATCAGACTAGAATTTTTTTGTTTCAGGATTCTTAGATTTATTTGAAATATAAATAATTTGTAACACTGGTTTGGTACTTTAAGTGTGTGTGTGTGTGTGTGTGTGTGTGTGTGTGTGTGTGTGTGTGTGTGTGTGTGTGTGTGTGTGTGTGTGTGTGTGTGTGTGTGTCTGTCTGTCTGTCTGTCTGTGTCTGTGTGAGAGAGATTTACACTTGCACAAAAAACAGATTCAGTAATCAAAATGCAGCAAACCTGCAATAAATAAAATGTCAATACATATTTTATGTATTTAATCTCACTTTATTAACCAATGTCTTTGCTGTTGTCCTTCGACGATCCAATTCAACCATATTAATAAGCAAAAATGACTTTCGTTAAACTTTTTTTTTTTTTTTTACTGCTAAAGTAAAGTAAAAGTGTTGATGTCATGTCCCTTTAGGTGTAAAATTGCCTTTACATTTGTCAAACACAACTTTTTGTGTGTGTGTTTGTGTGTGTGTGTGTGTGTGTGTGTGTGTGTGTGTGTGTGTGTGAACCTACAGTACTTTGTAACAAATTTGTACCCAGAAGTGAGCAAAACCTGACAAAATCTCCAAAAATCTCCCTTTTGGGACATCCTAATTTGTAAAACTGGTATAAAAATAAAGTAATCATAAAAAAATAATGATGGGTAGGTTTAGGGTGTGGGTTAGGTTATAAAATGCACAACTATCTGTATATAAAAACAATAGAAGTCAGTGCAATGTCCCCATTTTGTGTATGTGTGTGTATCATGTTGAATTCAGGTGTTACTTGAGCAAATAAATGTTCTATGCCAATTTTTTTTCATTGTATAGGCATATTGCTCACAAAGCCTTCTTTCGGATGAGCCTCTTTTGAACATACAGTCGTATGTTGTTGCAGCACGCTATACACCATCATACGTGTGAAGAGCTCTGTTGTTTAAGTACACTTAAGCCTGTAGAAATGCAGTCTGCCCCTCTGTGAGTCGGACTTAATTAAACTCCTGTGAGCTCTTCAGAGATCTCAGAGCAGAGATGCTGTCAGTCATGGCAGGTAATTGCTGCGTGATTATCTCGCTTCTTGGCTCACGCTGAGCCGATTGCAAGTGTCATTCATTAACGCAGGACGTTAAAAAGATTCTTTAAAGTAGTGTTTAGGGATCTGCCCCGACAAGTTATGCAGGGCGAGAGGTTAGAAGTGTGTGTGTTTGTCATTATGTGTGTCAACACTGTCATACGGGGTTGAGTCTCATTTAAACAAGCTCCCCATGCTTAACTTAACAGCTATGAAGAGTATAAAGCATAATAACAAACACCCTCCAGGTTTACGGTCATTGTTTTGTCGTGAGTATTGTCTCACAAAGCGCTCTATTAGATGTCACATGTACACATGAGTCGACACCTGATCGCTGTTCAGCATTTCAAACAAATTAAATAAATACATCCTTTTTTGTATTTAAAATAAACTGTTATTGCAGGAAAATTCTCATATAGTTATATGCATGCATAATGCACTTTTAGTTAGAAAATGCAAATACTCATTTGGCACATCAACTGATAAAATCTCATTTGTGAAATGGGCGATGAGTTTCCACGCTTCTAAATTATCATGTTTGTAACCGTATTTGCATTAAAAGTATTTAAATCTTAATCATAAATGACTTTGTCACTGAGGTGAGAAAAGTCTTAATGTCTCATTCACCAGTACATTTCTTGTTATAAGGATGTTATAAGACAAAATTTCTTGCTCTACACATATGGATGCAGAGTCTCTGTGTGGCCCTTAACACCCCCATAGGAACCACAGGACCCGACTTATAATTATACTCTTTGAGCACATCCAGGCCTTACCGTAGTAAAACTCTTTCTCAGAAAGGCTTGAGAGCTCCACAACTCTTCGGCATTGAGGGTTTTGCACAAAGGTACATGTGATGGAACATGCATACTGCCTCAATGAATCACAGGGCGGCTTTGTTTACAAGTATCTGTCATGCTTATGAAAACAAAACAATAACTTAAGATATACCACCTTATTATATTAGCGACGTCCTTTCATGCTGTGTAACAAACCACCAGTTCTCCATAGTTGAATGAACGTCTGTTCATTCTTTAAACAATGCGAACATTCATCTAAAGCCACACAGCGCTTTTTACTGTCACATGTGACAACGCTACAAATAAATAAAAACATGGTTACACATTTTCTCAATAGGTCACTTTAGACATGCTATAACTATAAGTTACTACATTTCAACTAACTCCCATTCGGGTTTGGCAAAGGTACTTAAAGTCAAGTCAAGTGGAGTGTCTGTTGAGGAGCATCATATATAAGTATAATATAAGTATAATTTCACTGTTGATGATACACAAATATATGCCAGTAAAGAACGGAAGTAACTCGATAGGGTATGTTTTGGGTAAGGGTATGACTTGAAAACTTGGTTGAATGTGAATTTTTTGCATCTAAATGAATATAAAAGATTTTTGTATTTGCATAACTGTCACTGTCCCGGACGCCTATGTCTACTTCACTGTATTGCAATTAAATCCTAATCTAAACATGACAAACTTTATATCTTTGGAAAGGTCTAAGACTCCTAAACGAACATATTGTCACAGATTTTTGTTACAAATTATGTAGGAACAGTAAAAGATTAATTTATGACAAGAGTGCACCTAAAAAAATCTACATCATAACATGACTTTGTCACAAAAGTCGATGCACACACTTTTAATCATTGAAACTTTGGTTTTTATGCTAAAGGTTCATAATAAAAATATATTCTAGTATTTGTCCTCTAAAAAGTATTAATAATATATATATATATTATTATTTTTCATAAATATTACCATTACACCTTTTTATATATCATATTTAGTAATTATCATAAATAAGGTATCATTAAAAAGCTTACAAACTCAACATTTATACCGTTTTGAAATTGGATGTTGCGTTAACGGTCCTCTAAATTCTTTAAACAGGCTCCTCCCCTATTGGGTGTTGTCATGTTTCATAATTTATAATCAAAACCTTTTTTAATCTTGACAAAACATATCGTTGAAAAGGTCTGAATCTTAAGGTTCCATATTTTGTGATAGGAGTGATATTTGGACAAAAATAAATAAATAATTGGTTACAGCAGAATGTATAAAAAAAAGTCAATGGAATGTGTGTCACCTGGTGGATATTTTTATGCCTAAACTTCAATTTTTGTGATATCAACTTTAAATTTGGAACACAACTTTGTTAGACACATGGCTTTGATTTTAAAGTAATTTTATAGTAAAAAATATTTTGTAAAAAATATATTTTATATAAAATAAAAAACTATTAAGAATATTACATTTTATATAAAGTAAATAAACTATAATAACCTTTTTATACTTTAATTTTTTAAGTACTTCCACTTCAGCAGTCTGCTGAGTGTCTTTAAAACAAGACTAAACGTGGGTCTTAGGTCCAAAGCATTCTTGAATTACAACCATTTGGGTTTGGATAGTGCAATTTCATATCCATTCTCAAAAAGGGGGGTGACAGGGGTTAAAAAGCGTTGTTGAAAACTGTTGTTTTAAATTGTGCTTTATAAAAAAATGCCTTGCCTTACCTTACATTAATGTTGTAAACCTAACTAGTTAGTAGAATGTCTAAGGTGGAAAACCAAAATATAGTGTCACTAAAACTTTTGTTGCAGGAATGAGCAAAAGTGATAATAACAAAACTGAAAACTCCATTAAATCTCCAGAGTTATGAAAACAAAGCGTGAGTAATATAAATGATCCTCTGGCACTGGAGTAAATTATGCAACTGCACCAACTAAACTCATTATGAAACTTCAGGGCAGAGTTTTGGTAATGGAAGCTTGTCATACGCGAGTGTAAATGTGCTGCTTTCTCACACTAAATAGTGCTAATGTGGTTGGAGCCCTTTCTAGGGAGCGTGTCCCCACCCTCCTGAATACTCTTCCCTTAAACTGTTCTCCTCTTCCTCACGTCTGTATGAAATGCTGTTTCTCTCTCTCTCTCTCTCTCTCTCTCTCTCTCTCTCTCTCTCTCTCTCTCTCTCTCGGTCAAATTGCCGGTGTGGATCTCTGGCACGGAATGAGAAGAAACTGAGCTTTCTATCTTTTCTGATTTATACCTCCTCTGATGTGCAAAAAAACAAATGAAGCAGTCTAATAAATGCTGTTTCTCTCTCTCTCTCTCTCTCTCTCTCTCTCTCTCTCTCTCTCTCTCTCTCTCTCTCTCTCTCTCTCTCTCTCTCTCTCTCTCTCTCTCTCTCTCTCTCTCTCTCTCTCTCTCTCTCTCTCTCTCTCTCTCTCTCTCTCTCTCTCTCTCTCTCTCTCTCTCTCTCTCTCTCTCTCTCTCTCTCTCTCTCTCTCTCTCTCTCTCTCTCTCTCTCTCTCTCTCTCTCTCTCTCTCTCTCTCTCTCTCTCTCTCTCTCTCTCTCTCTCTCTCTCTCTCTCTCTCTCTCTCTCTCTCTCTCTCTCTCTCTCCATATATGCATTCCCTATTAAGCTTCAAAGTATGTACAGTTATCAGCCTTCCTTTCCCAGATACTGTTTCCCGAGCTCTTTGTTGTGTAAATCTATACCTTTATGACTTCATAGGTTCCTCCGTGTGAAAATGAGAGAGAAAACATACAGTGAAGTGTACGAACTTCAGTCTTTTGAAATGGAAATGAGGACTGACTTTACTGTACTGAAAGGCAAATGAAAAACCTGGACTAAGAAATCAAAAATACTTGGAGGATGTAAATGCAAAAAGTCCAGAAGACCCCATGAAATCATATTTGGAGTTTTGTGGCTTGTAGTCCATGTGTGTTTCTTTAAGCTCATTGATATGCTAGACCTGCAGTTCTCGACCGGTTTTGCTTTAGAACACAGATATCAATTGGCAACAGTAACCAAATATCCTTC
Source organism: Gobiocypris rarus (assembly GCA_023029165.1). Taxonomy (NCBI): domain Eukaryota; kingdom Metazoa; phylum Chordata; class Actinopteri; order Cypriniformes; family Gobionidae; genus Gobiocypris; species Gobiocypris rarus. The sequence continues at coordinate 2,796,824 of CM040921.1, read as the reverse complement.
AAAATGTAATAAAACGAATGCACATTTGAATGCCGTCTCCAGATGCTTTTACAGTGGCTATGCTCGTAATAGCATACAATTAGTACTATTTCCAGTGTGCACTATTTGTACTTTTTATATATATATCTCATAAATTGGAACTACACTTTCTAAAACAGGACACTGCTTTTTTGAACGCACTCAAGAAACACTGTGTGCAATATTTTTAGCAAACTGTGTGTTCATTTGTGTTGAATTGGTCTTCCATTTCCAGTGTGATTAATAAATCCTCCTGCTTAAATGGTTACACAAAATTAGATTGAACTCACAAACTAATCTATTGACTTGCAATAGATTTGCAAACATTTTGATCCACAGTGGAAATACAGTATATATAACTATAGGGGGGATATAATATTTTTAAACCAACCATTATTAGACATTAATTGCATTCATATTCAGTGTTCCTTAAAATGTTTGTTTACACACACGCACGCACACACACACTTTATCTATTTATTTATAAGTATTTATAAGTGGTTATGCTTATTTGGAGATAAACACTTTAATCAACTCTTGGCATATCCACTTGAATGAAATTATAAACATCTGATATGAACACATGTAAATGTAGAATGCAAATAAATTAAACACATAAATGTGATCATGTCACAACAAATGAAACACCAGTTTAAAAAAATAGTAGACAACATTCAAGTGTACACTGCACAGTACGCAGAAAGGAATGTGCTTGCATTTCATTCTGAAAATAAAGTAAATGTAATGTATCCAAAACGTGTTTAAAATTCAACTGTTAAGTCGGTAGCACTTTATGTACATACTGTGTACTTATTATAGTAATTACTATAACTGGGTAATAACTAGGTACTAACCCTGAACCTAACCTTAACCCATGTAGTTACCTTATATTACCCAGTCCTTTCTAAGTGCACATACTGTAAAATAAGTGCAAGCGTTAAGTCGAGAACTTTTAAAAGTTTTATTTATGGTCTCACAAATAGCTCAGCATATCCTCGTCTAGTGTGGTGAAACTGGTTGCAGACATAAACTTCTGCTCTTAGTTAAAATTCATTTTAAGAGATGCGTAAACTAGAAATCTGCAAATGACATTTTGTAAATGTTGTCTCATAATCAGTTTCTATTATTTAGACATCTTGGCTCTCGAGAAGTGAAGAGACGTGGGAATATTTTGCATAAAATGACACGCAATTTAGCTGTGCTTCAATCTGTAAGATGTGGTGAAGGCTTTAGTCGTATCTCATGCAGAAACTAAAAGAACATACAAATTAACTTGTTAAGGTCTCTGAGGTCTTACACCCCGTCCCACATTCACAGTAACACATGTGGCGCGAGCAAATTAGCATGTAGTTGGCTAACCCAAAGCCTCCCCGCGTCTCCATTTACACGGACCGCTTTCTATTTCCACCCCGCTCTGATGTAAAAGTACGCTCTTTACAGTAGAGTTTCACAGTTCATTGACTCGACAGCTTGTTTACATGCAATAAATTGATGTGAAAATTGGCGTTGGGGCAGCCGGTACATTTGAAAGCCATTAGAGGGACACTGATGATGGAGCGGCTTTATAACCTCATGAGACCTTGCTGACTCGAGCTTTCAATTATCCCAGGGTGTATAAATCAATGTTAACATAGTTTGGTGAAAAATGAGCACTTGTGGTCGCCGATGTAGGTCTGCTAGGCTCAATATTTCCAGAGTACCGTAACCCTGGTCGGCCAAACCTGTTGGAAAGGAAAAACACACGAGATCTGTTATATCTCAATGTTTCTCTGAGACAGCAGTGTGATTAAATAAAGAGTAAATTAAGAAAAAGACCTCCAGGAGAGATCTCAACAATGTCTCAGTCAAACATTTCTTCCTTGACCAGATAGCTTCATTAAAATATCTTCAACAGTTTTGTTTAAATTTCATTTTTATACCTACAAAGGAGGGAAATATCTGATACAAAGTTGGGTAACACTTTAAGGTCACATGTTACTACATGTAGGCTATTGTTATTTGTATACTTACTAAAGTAATTAGAGTAAATGATGCATACACTGTAAAATCTAACAGTTGTTCAAACACTTTTTAGTTAACTTTACTTAATGTCTTAACTTGATTGTAAAATCTAGTAATCTGTACTAATCAAATTATATTCCTTGTTTACTCAGAAAACCCAAGTTAAGATGAATTGATTGGTTTGAGTGGCATTATGTCAAGAAAAAAAGGAGTTTAATTTGGTTTCAAAGGAAGTGAAGTAGTATCGCAAATAGGTTTCTTTTAAAAGGTTTTATTGCCAACACTTACGTCATAAGCACCTTGTGAAACTTTTCATTGGGTTCATATAATCCTCTATATTTGTTACAATATCTCATAATTGACCAATGTTGAGTCACACACAGACTTCAACACTCAGCATGCAAAACACAATGGTAGCTATACTAAGTCAAGAGTAAATCTGAAGTAAATTATCAATTACTCTCTGCAGTTCGGTCCAGTCTGGAGCATTTTCAGTTCATATGGACGCTTAACTTTCATAGGAACTCATTGAAAACACTCGCTTTGATCCGCACCGATCTGTTGTGAATACCCGAGCGGCCGTTCACATTTTACTTTCGGTTTTTCGGTGATAACTGTTTTATCGGTGTTGTCGATTAACTGGTGCAAAAAAAATCCTCACCGTCACATCCCTAATTCTGATTGGCTCTCAGTGTTTTTATCATTCATCAGCTTTTTATATTTACAAACGATATCCTTATTGTCATTTCTAGGCTTGACTACTGCAATGCGCTTCTGGCTGGTCTTCCATCGTGTGCAATCAAAACTCTTCAATTGATTCAGAATGCTGCAGCACGTCTTGTATTCAATGAGCCCAAAAGGGCCCATGTCACACCTCTCTTCATCTCTCTGCACTGGCTGCCACTTGTTGCCCGCATCAAGTTCAAGGCCTTGACACTCGCTTATGGATCCACCACAGGCTCGGCACCAGCATACTTCGACTCGCTCCTCACGAGTCTACACTACCAGAAGCCTTCGCTCAGGTAAGGAGCGTAGGCTTATGGTACCATCACAGAGAGGCATGAAATCCCTCTCCAGAACTTTTCATTCACCGTTCCTGGCTGGTGGAACAATCTTCCTACCTCCATCCGGATGGCAGAATCACTGTCATCATTCAAAAGACAGCTAAAAACTCATCTCTTCCGTGAACACTTATCATCATAATAATAAAAAAAAATAATAAAAAAAAACTCTTCTCTTCTCTTTTATTCCTTCCTTATTCTAGCTTAAGCTTATTCTATGTAATATCCAAAACTTGGAATTTAAGGCACTTTTTTGCGTTTTTCGCCTATTCATGACCGATCGCTTCCTGTACTCCTATGTTGTAAGTCGCTTTGGATAAAAGCGTCTGTTAAATGCCTAAATGTAATTGTAAATGTAAATGTTATCATTATAGTTATCGTCCTTGGTGTGAACGGGCCTTTACACTTTAGAATAGGTCTCATTTGTTAACATTAGTATATAATAGCAAACATGAACTATGAACAATATATTTACAGCAGTTATTAACCTTTGTTAATGTTACATACTACTAACTTGCTAACTAACTTGATTTGCTCTGAATAATGACACTATTGTCTTCTAGAGCAAATGATGACATTGGCATTAATGATTCTGTTCTTTTCCTGTTTATTAGTGTGAAGCTGCTTTGAAATCTGTATAAATAAAAGTGAATTGACTCAGTACAGTGCATTTACTAATGTTAAGAGATACAACTTTTCATTTTAAAATATATTAATAAATGTAGAAATTAGCATTAAGAATAGTAAATGCTGTAGAAGTATTGTTTATGGTAACTGATGTTAACAAATGACACCTGTTGTAAAGTGTTACCCAATGTAATTGATGCCAAATGCATTATAAAAGCACTAAAAAGTCCCCATCGACTCTCTGTGGTCTCCATTGGAGTGAATGGTGATTTTGTCGGAGGTCTTGCATGTGGCATCTCAAGCAATTTGTGTTGATGGCTCTGAAATTTGTTTTGCGTCCTAAATGTAAAACAAAAAGCACCGCACCAGGAAATAATGGATTTTCAGAGGAGGCTCTGCTGTGGCGTATACAGTAAAAGAAACGGCCTCATTGTTGCATCTACCGTTTCCATCTCATGTTTTTCCAATTACCGTCGGCTCTGAAAGATGTCAGGGTTGTATACAGAAAACATGTTTCCACTAAAATCATGTTCTTTGCTGCCCTGAATGGAGTTTGGCTGGCTTGTGCACAGAATGGGCAGAACACAGCCAGCCTCCAGGGCTTTCTGCGGTCCGTTTTCCCACAGAGAAACAGTCTAACTGACAAATAACAGGGCCCAGCCGTCCCTCGGGCAGCGAGCAACGCAAACGGATAGGCCTCATGGTTCGTATCAGAATCGGGAAAGCCGTGGAGATGGGGACTGAGACTTAGCGGACATCCGTACCACCATGACTGCTCGATGGGAGCGCCACAATGCGGGCTGCTCTTCAAACGGCTCAGAGCTGTCTAATTTAGTCATGTGACGCTGAGGGTAAACGTCCCAGACAACAATATGTCATTTTAATGTTTTATTCACAGAGTTCTGCGGTCAGGGCAGGGATTGTGAGGACTGGGAGGGTTTTTCCATCCTTTTCTTTTACAATTAATTTCACATAGTTAGTGAGTGTGTGTGTGTGTGTGTGTGTGTGTGTGTGTGTGTGTGTGTGTGTGTGTGTGTATTAATTTGAAAAATGTTTTTATATTAATTTAATTTGGTTAAACTTTTAAACTTTTATTTTCATTTTCATTTTCTCATTATTTTCTTATAAAAAACTGAGATTTTAAGTGTATTTAGACAAAAAAATTGGTCACAGAAGTGCAAAGATGTAGCAAATAAAAACATCCTAAATCCATGCATACAATTAATTTTCAATGACTCTGAAAAAATTAATTAATAAAAAAAACTGAAATATCACATGGTCCTCAGTATTCAGACCCTTTGCTCATATATTTAACTCAGGTGCTGTCCATTTCTTCTGATCATCCTTGAGATGGTTCTACACCTTCATTTGAGTCCAGCTGTGTTTGATTACACTGATTGGACTTGATTAGGAAAGCCACACACCTGTCTATATAAGACCTGACAGCTCACAGTGCATGTCAGAGCAAATGAGAATCATGAGGTCAAAGGGACTGCCTGAAGAGCTCAGAGACAGAATTGTGGCAAGGCACAGATCTGGCCAAGGTTACAAAAAAATGATGCTGCACTTAAGGTTCCTAAGAGCACAGTGGCCTCCATAATCCTTAAACAGAAGACGTTTGGGATGACCAGAACCCTTCCTAGAATTGGCCTTCTGGCCAAACTGAGCTATCGGGGGAGAAGAGCCTTGGTGAGAAAGGTAAAGAAGAACCCAAAGATCACTGTGGCTGAGCACCAGAGATGCAGTCGGGAGATGGGAGAAAGTTGTAGAAAGTCAACCATCACTGCAGCCCTCCACCAGTCGGGGCTTTATGGCATGAGTGGCCTAACGGAAGCCTCTCCTCAGTGCAAGACACATGAAAGCCCGCATGGAGTTTGCTAAAAAACACCTGAAGGACTCCAAGATGGTGAGAAATAAGATTCTCTGCTCTGATGAGACCAAGATAGAACTTTTTGGCCTTAATTCTAAGCGGTATGTGTGGAGAAAACTAGGCACTGCTCATCACCTGTGCAATACAGTCCCAACAAGTGAAGCGTGTTGGTGGCAGCATCATGCTGTGGGGGTGTTTTTCAGCTGGGACAGGACGACTGGTAGCAATCGAGGGAAAGATTAATCCAGCCAAGTACAGGGATATCCTGGACGAAAACCTTCTCCAGAGTGCTCAAGACCTTTCAACAAGACAATGACCCAAAGCACACAGCTAAAATAACGAAGGAGTGGCTTCACAACAACTCTGTGACTGTTCTTGAATGGCCCAGCCAGAGCCTTGACTTAAACCCAATTGAGCATCACTGGAGAGACCTGAAAATGGCTGTACACCAACGTTTACCATCCAACCTGACAGAACTGGAGAGGATCTGCAAGGAGCAATGGCAGAGGATCCCCAAATCCAGGTGTGAAAAACTTGTTTCATCTTTCCCAAAAGACTCATGGCTGTATTAGATCAAAAGGGTACTTCTACTAAACACTGAGCAAAGGGTCTGAATACTGAGGACCATGTGATATTTCAGTTTTTCTTTTCTTTTTTTTATCTGCAAAAATGTCAACAATTATGTGTTTTTCTGTCAATATAGGGTGCTGTGTGTACATTAATGAGAAAAAAAAGAACTTAAATGATTTTAGCAAATGGCTGCAATATAACAATGAGTGAAAAATGTAAGGGGGTCTGAATACTTTCCGTACCCACTGTATATACATGTATAATCAATAGAGCAGAGTTCAGCAGTGTGTTTTCATGTATTTCCCAGGAGGAGACAGTGAAAACAGTGACGGTCAGAGAAAGAGAGAGGGAGAGAGAATGGACGAGAGGCTGACCACTCTAGACCAAACACAAGACATGACATCAAAGTTGGAAATATCTTTTTTTCCCCTGTGTTTGTCCCCACATCCTACAGGGATTCAGATTATGGCACATTTCTCTGTGGTATTTGCTTAGAAAACAAACCTACGCAAAAGCAGCAGAGAACGCCTCGACTGTGACTGTTTCATCTTTAATAAAAGTTAAGCTGGGCCACAACTATCTTAGTTTTAGAAGAAATCTCTAACTTTCCAACATATAGTCTGTAATCAAAAGTCAAAGATCTCAGTATGAACGCATCAACATTTCTCATCAAATTCTTTAACCCATAAAGTAGCAGCAAAGCATGCCAATGCTGCAAAAGCGCTCTGAACACTGCGGACTGTTATTCTGAGAAAAGCATGCAGCTGCAATCTGAGATGTCCCAGGTCAGTCCTGGAGTCTGTGGTCATCTGGGACATTAAGAGGGTGTTGGAACCGGAGCCCAGGGGTCATTCGTGATGGGGACGGGGTCGGCCCTGCCGTGGATCTCTTTCACCGGTATCTGACGTCGGAGTGAGAATCTTTTGTTAGGCGCTACACACAATCTGACCCTGTTTGCTACCCAAAACACAACTGCTCTGTTTCTTTATCATCCACGTCTGAAGCACAAACGGTGCAGGATGAAGGAGTTTAATCCTCAAGCTCCTAACTGTACGAGCACTAGTAAACAGCTTCAAGAATCTGACATTTCGACATGTGCATGCATCGTACCATCAACTTTATGCACAATAACCTTGAAAGTATGTTTGTCAATATGAAAAAACAAAGACTCTTATATTCCAGCATTCTCCTTGAGTCTAAATCCAGTTTTCCATGATGCAACGCTCACACAAACACACACACACACACACACACACACACACACACACACACACACAACACACACACAAACTCAATGTGTTTTTCATCTCAAATCCCAAAGCGTGCAAAATGTACACAATCCCTTGCAGATCCTTTTCTAAAGGGCAGAAACGGAGACGAGAAACAAGAGCCGCGTTCTCTGGTGCCTTGGGCCGAACGCACAGAGAACGAGAGCACTGTCCGCGTGGAGGAGAAGACAGAAGAAGACCATCTATGATGCATTTTGTTTTGTTTCAACACATTGTTCCTAAAACTGGCCTGCAAAATTGTTTGGTTGAAAACCAAAATAAAACATTAACCCCCTCCCAGTGTCTGCTTCTGATTACACCTGTCCATCATTTGCCCTTCAAGGAATTCCATCAGGAAATGAAATAACACGATTTCACTTTGATTTCCATGCACAGATTAAGTTACAGGATTCCCAGTATGTTGCTTTTGATTGGCTGATTCACGGTTGATTCTGTGTATCAAGTCACGATTGTTTTTTGTGCAATTTTAGGGACTAATTTTAACTGGACCATTACTGGGGCACGTTGTCACAAAAGGTTGTCATAAATGATCTGCGACTGTCTTTTTTTTACAGAAATGTTCAAACACTCCATTGCCTTTAAGGTTTGTGTTCATACAGAAACTTTCAAAAAATAAACCCACCCTGAAAAAATATTCACTAAACAGGTATAAACCCAGCTGACAAAGAACGTCCTCAGAACATTCGGGCAAGGTTCTCTCAAAGTTATGAGCAAACGTTCATCCAGTTATGTTAAAGAGTTAGTTCACCCAAAAATGATCCAATAATTATCTCATAACGGACTCACCCAAAAGCCATATATGACTTTCCTCTTTCAGCCAACCAGTCAGAGTTATATTAAAAAAATATCCTGGCTCTTCCCAGCTTTATAATGGGAGTGAATGGTACCTGAGATTTTGAAGCCCAAATAATCCATCCATCCATCCATCCATCCATCCATCCATCCATCCATCCATCCATCCATCCATCCATCCATCCATCCATCCATCCATCCATCAAAAAAGTAATCCAAACGGCTCCAGAGGGTTGATAAAGGCCTTCTGTAGCAAAGCAATGTGTTTTTGCAAGAAATATATCCATATTTATAACTTTATGAACTATAATCACTGGCTTCCGGTAACGGCTGTACTGGAGTCGAGTTCCAGCGGGAGAGTGACCTCTGACCCGACACAGACGCAGTTCAAACAACAAACTCAAGTTCCTCCCACATTCTCTTAAAAAAAAATCTCATTTTAGACTTCTAATTCGTGACTGGCGTTTTGATTGGCTCTATCCTCTGTGCTTATGTCATGTGTCGGGTCAGAGGTCACTCCTGTTTATAAAGTTATAATTATAGATATGGATATTTTCGCTTCAGAAGGCCTTTATCAACCCCCTGGAGCTGTATGAATTACTTTTATGATGGATGGATGGATGCACTTTTTTTGGGCTTTGAAAATCTCAGTTTACCATTCTCTCCCATTATAAAGCTGGGAAGAGCCAGGATATTTTATAATATAACTCTGATTGTGTTCGGCTGAAAGATGAAAGTCATATACACCTGCTTGACGGTGAGTAAATTTACATTTTGCTCACCCTTTAATAGAAAGTTATAAATATTATTTTCAAAAAGTTGCGCATAAATATTGGAATGTTTTAGTAAGAAGTTCGTTTAACTTTTTTTTTTTACAGGTTAACCCTTTTTCAGAATGTTCACAACATTCCTTTAATGTTTGCAACATGAGAAAATGGAATGTTCCCTTACCGTTCGAAAAAGAGAACCTTCATAACTTCATGCGAACGTTCTCAGAGCATATTTCTTTTATGAGCTGGAATGTTGATTTAAAGCTGTGCAGTTTATAAATGAATCGTTTTAATTAAATCTTCTGATGGCTTACACGTTAAATAAACTTTGAGAACCTTCTTTCTTCTTACATGCGTGGAAAATTCAGAACATTTAATGTCGGAAAACATTTACAGTTTAAGTCTTTAAAAGTCTTTGAGCCCAAAGCCCCTCATTAACTGATTAAAAAGGAATTAAAATCTGTCAAAATGTCAAATCGACTAATAGTTTCCTGAGTCTGTTGTGAAATCACAAGTTCGAGCAGATCAGATATGAGCAGAAGATCCTCGGGCGCTTTACACTGATCACAGATACACTGAGGAGAACGAGCAACACTTACTGTTATTGACTGTGCAGTAGCTCACAGGCCAACCGAGGAAGAATTATAGAAAAGAACATTTTTAAATGTGCCATTTTACACAACGAACAGATCATGTGACTCTAGCGCGAGTTTATGAAAAGATGAGCAAACATATTGATATGAAACGCGGTTGCGCCTAATGAGCAAACTTCACCTGGGACTGTTGAGTTAGAACACAGATAAAATAAATGCGAATATTTGAAATGATTTTAAACCATTTTATTCTGTCGATTAAAAAATAGGCACATGTTAGCCTATTGCCTAAATATATTCACCTGCCTGTTAAACACTGTAGGAAAGCGATAATGTGACAGTTCAGTGACATGTTCGAGGAAAACACTGATTTACCATCATACCATTATCAAAAGAACATGGACCTGCAAAACATGTGTAGGTATAAGCCTATACAGGACATCTGTGTTTTTGTTCATTAGCCTGCAGGATAGCAAATTAATAAAAACAGTTTGTAATATTTAACTCTGAAAGAAGACAATGTTACAATAATAATTTATATGAATTTTGACAACATGATTAGTTTTTATTTGATTGCAGGTTGTCAAATTAAGCTTTTGCAAGAAGTCTGGACATCAAATGTTTGTTTTAGGCTCCATCTAGTGGTCAGTGTTTGTCTCTTCAAGATCGACTATGTTGGCTGGTTATGATAAGAATGATAGATAGATAGATAGATAGATAGATAGATAGATAGATAGATAGATAGATAGATAGATAGATAGATAGATAGATAGATAGATAGATAGATAGATAGATAGATAGATAGATAGATAGATAGATAGATAGATAGATAGATAGATAGAAGATAGATAGATAGATAGATAGATAGATAGATAGATAGATAGATAGATAGATAGATAGATAGATAGATAGATAGATAGATAGATAGATAGATAGATAGATAGATAGATAGATAGATAGATAGATAGATAGATAGATAGATAGATAGATAGATAGATAGATAGATAGATAGATAGATAGATAGATAGATAGATAGATAGATAGATAGATAGATAGATAGATAGATAGATAGATAGATAGATAGATAGATAGATAGATAGATAGATAGATAGATAGATAGATAGATAGATAGATAGATAGATAGATAGATAGATAGATAGATAGATAGATAGATAGATAGATAGATAGATAGATAGATAGATAGATAGATAGATAGATAGATAGATAGATAGATAGATAGATAGATAGATAGATAGATAGATAGATAGATAGATAGATAGATAGATAGATAGATAGATAGATAGATAGATAGATAGATAGATAGATAGATAGATAGATAGATAGATAGATAGATAGATAGATAGATAGATAGATAGATAGATAGATAGATAGATAGATAGATAGACAGACAGACAGACAGACAGACAGACAGACAGACAGACAGACAGACAGACAGACAGACAGACAGACAGACAGACAGACAGACAGACAGACAGACAGACAGACAGACAGACAGACAGACAGACAGACAGACAGACAGACAGACAGACAGACAGACAGACAGACAGACAGACAGACAGACAGACAGACAGACAGACAGACAGACAGACAGACAGACAGACAGACAGACAGACAGACAGACAGACAGACAGACAGACAGACAGACAGACAGACAGACAGACAGATAGATAGATAGATAGATAGATAGATAGATACATAGACAGACAGACAGACAGACAGACAGACAGACAGATAGATAGATAGATAGATAGATAGATAGATAGATAGATAGATAGATAGATAGATAGATAGATAGATAGATAGATAGATAGATAGATAGATAGATAGATAGATAGATAGATAGATAGATAGATAGATAGATAGATAGATAGATAGATAGATAGATAGATAGATAGATAGATAGATAGATAGGACAAAAAAAGTCTTGTGTGGAGGCCCTGGAATATAATCCTTTCCAACTAAACTAAGTGTCTAAGAGAGAGTTAGTGAAACTTTAAAGAACTATACAAGGGCTAAACGTGTTCTATATAGCACCTCAACCACCAAAAAAACGCTGAAACCACTGACAAAATTAGATAAAATGATAGATAGAATGATAAAATAGACAGACACACGGACAGATAGCTAGATAATAATAATAATAATAATAATAATAATAATAATAATAATAATAAAATATCTTTACATGCAAGCAAATAACTTCAGGAGCTTATTTGCTTAAGAAAATGAAAAGTATTTAAAAATATATTGCTTTTCGGAAAAAGATAAAACGCGCTCTTATGAAAACCCATCCTGAGAAGAACATGGTTCAACATTTCAGTTCAGATCTATCTAATCTATGGTAGGACTAGCCTATATATCAAAGATGGTACAGTATCCGATGCCATCACTACATAACGTGATCTCATGCTACTGTACATCCATCCAATTCTGATCTACATACACAGTTCGGCCACTTGGTGGCAGCAGCGTCCTATAAAATGTGTAAGTCAAGCCTCATCTCAAAGAGCAGCAATCAAAGTTCACACAGCCACATTATAAAGCATTGTGTTCATAGAGATCTGCAGTGATGCTGTCTCATTACACACACTCACTACACACACGACAGATGAAAGATCCTCTTGCTTGGATGTCTGAGATCACACTGTCCATCAAGCAAATTAATGTAACGAGCAATAATGCTGAGAATCATGCCAGTGTCAAGTTCATATTCACTACACATCACACACACACACGCACACACACACTTCTTCTTGACATCTGCATTAACAAACACAAAACAAAAAACTATTACATCATATTGGAAATCGCATGTTGCTCTTCTGAAAAGCTTCCATGCATCACAGTTTTGTCTTGAAATGTGTGATGAATGTCAGACATTAGCGCACATGCACCGCAGATGGCATAACTGTCGAATGTGGAGATTTGTCGGGTCTAGCTTCAAATCACAGTAATAGGTATGCACTGAAATGAATAGATGCTGCATGCATACCATAGTCGTTATATTCAGCGAAAGAAAATACCATAGTTTGTCCATGTAGTTATGATAGGCCTTCAAGTATTATATGTTAATAGTATTGAGATTATAGTTAATATTGAGATGCATATGAGCACCTTTGAGACATCTGAGATCTGAGCAGCAGGAGACGTACACAGAAGCCTCTTCATTGTGGATAGGAGACAGAGCTGAGATATGAAGGTGATCTGATTTGTGATTTTTCCATCCTGTGTGCTCACACTCCTGTCTGGCTCTTTCAGCGCGGTCACGGCAGTGGTTGTACTTTGGATCAGAAAGGATCATTACTGTAATAAGGCTTTTAGTAATACAGGTTAGAACCCATAATTGCCTTGAAAGGCACAAATGCACTCTGTGTTTTCAGAAACCCACTGTAGTTCTGTGGAAGTTGCATTGTTTTTGTTCCAAATGAACAGATAATTGGAGAAATGGAAAAGTTATAATTAGCTGAGAGTCTGCTGTGAGGAATCAAACATTCACAGACACGATACAGCGCTGGGTGGATTACATGTAATCTGGATTACATTATCAGATTCCAAAAATTAAGTACTTGTAATGGATTATATTACGTTTTAAAATACTCAGAGTTACTGAGGAGTTGATTCTCACAATGGCAGTAAATTATTCATAATTCATTGATTCTCCCTACGGTTTTATTTTGATTTATTTTGATTGTCTAAATATCTAAAAAAATTCTTAAATCAAGATGCATTTACTGGACAAGTAAAATGATAATATAGTATGTCTTGTTTTCTGAGGAAAAAAACATCACAATCAAATGCATTTTTGCTTAAAACGAGCCAAATTGACAGCCAATGAGTAAGAACCCCATGCACACCCCATAAAACAAGACATATTATCTCATGTCATTTTACTTAGTAAATGCATCTTGATTTAAGAATGTTTAGATATTTGGACTGGAAACAAGACAAAAATACTGAGTAAGTGTTTTTTTTTTTGCATTCAGATCTGTCTATGGTATGGACTAGCCTACATATCATCGTACCATGGTAAAGTATCTGATGCCATCACTACCACATGGTTGTTCTTCTGGAAGGTTCTCCCTTCTCCACAGAGGAACGCTAAAGTTCTTGGTCACCTGTCCCTGACTAAGGCCCTTCCTCCTCGATCGATCAGTTTGGCCGGGCGGCCAGCTCTAGGAAAAGTCCTGGTGGTTTCAAACTTTCATTTATGGATGATGGAGGCCACTGTGCTCATTGGGACCTTCAATGCGGCAGCAATATTTCTGTACCCTTCCCCAGATCTGTGCTTCGATATAATCCTGTCCCGGAGCGGAGGTCTTCATGGCATGGTTTGTGTTCTGACATGTTAACTTTGGGACCTTATAATGACAGGTGTGTGCCTTTCCAAATAATGTCCAATTAACTAAATTTACCACAGGTGGAAGTTGTAGAAACATCCAAGGATGAGAATTCTTTTTGTTTATTATTAATACATTTGCAAAGATTTCAAACAAAATTCTCTCACATTGTCATTATGGGGTATTGTTTGTAGGATCAGGGAGAAAAAATGAATTGAATTCATTTTGGAATAAGACTGTAACACATACAAAATGTGTAAAAAGTGAAGCGCAGTGAATACTTTCCGGAAGCACTGTATTTGGACACGAAGGTCACACATATACCTATATGTGTCAATGCATTTGATGCAAAGACAAATTCACAAAAAGAAGAATGGTTTGCATTGCTAAAATATTAGATGACTTTATCATCTATCATCTAACTTTATGTCTATCATGTTCATAGTTAATTAAATCACATTCACACATTTTAGAGTGTGATCCTGTAGAGGGGAAACTAGCTGAGGTTTTCAGAAGATCGTATATTATAGACTACATAGCAAGACCAAACAGTTTATCTTCACTAGTGGAGAGAATGTTTGGATTTCACACTGCTGAATCGATATCTCAGATCTCAGAGAACACAAACACAAAAGCTTCTGCTCCTATACGACAATCTATTTTCAGGCAAATGGGGTTTATTTTGCAAGATGGCTGAAATGATGACTGAAGCAAAAGTCCATTCATGGCTTTTGCTAAAACCTTCAACTACATTTACTTAAGACTTATTGCTCAGTATAAAAACACTGTTTATCTCTTGGCAACAACTCACATTTTCTTCCAACCAACCAACCAAATAAAATAATAATAATAATTTTATATATATACAGTATATATGCGTCACCAAGGTTCATTGATGCACATGGGGAGCGAAGGCTGGCCCGTGTGGTCCGATCAAAGAGAAGAGCTCCTTGAGCTCAAATTGCTCAAGAAGTTAATGCTGGTTCTGATAGAAAGGTGTAAGAATACACAGTACATCGCAGTTTGTTGCGTATTAGGCTGCATAACCGCAGACCAGTCAGGGTGCCCATGCTGACCCGAAAGCACCAACAGTGGCACGTGAGCATCAGAACTGGACCACGGAGCAATGGAAGAAGGTGGCCTGGTCTGAGGAATCACGTTTTCTTACATCACGTGGATGGCCGGGTGCGTGTGCATGGCTTACCTGGGGAACACATGGCCCCAGGATGCACTATGGGAAGAAGGCGAGCCGGAGGAGGCAGTTTGATGCTTTGGGCAATGTTCTGCTGGGAAACCTTGGGTCCTGCCATAGATGTTACTTTGACACGTACCACCTACCTAAGCATTGTTGCAGACCATGTACAGCCTTATTTCATGGAAACGGTATTCCCTGGTGGCTGTGGCTCTTTCAGCAGGATAATGCTCCAGCCACAAAGCAAAAATGGTTCAGGAATGGTTTGAGGAGCACAACGAGTTTGAGGTTTTGGCCTCCAAATTCTCCAGATCTCAATCCAATCGAGCATCTGTGGGATGTGCTGTTCACTGTTGTTTGTTCAATTTTACACAATCAATTATGTCTTTCTCGAACAAATACATCTTCTTACATATCTTCTTATTGCTCTTCCATGACAAAAATGTTCAGTTTACATGCAACACATTTCTACAAATATGAATACAAATGAGCACTGATGCTGCTGTTCAGGGTTGTGATATATACTGTATATAGAATGTTGCAATTTAACAAACATTCCATGTCATAAATATTTATGGAATATAACATGTCTGACAGAATTTAATCACTGAATGGAACATTTTACATGTGATGGCTCACACGATGAAAGAATGTTTATCAGTTGTGAAGAGTTTGACAGTTTCCCTGAGAATCAGCTCATCAGTTTTGATCAGGAAGCCATGTGCATTTATTGTGCAGATTGTAGACAATTGTACCAACTATTTTGCACATGTGCCAAAACAAATTCAATTTGCTTAAATCAATAAGAAATTCTAATCTGATGTGAACAAGAAATTAATTGTTAAAAGGGTTTCTGAATGTATTGTTTTGAGAAAAAAAAGTCTGATTTGAGAATTGAGCCAAAGCAATTGAGAAAAACTACAACTAAAACCGAAACCATAAAAATTACATATATATATATTTTTAGCTAGTTGCCAAAACAACATTTCTCAGTTCTATTTAGCTTAACTTGATGTAAAAATATAAGTCTATAAATGCTTGCCAAATGAAGGTTGGTGAGATGCATCTCAGAGAGCTATTTTAAAGAATGGGTTGATCATTGGTTGATCTAGACCTTTACATTTCCCTTCATTACTGAAATTCAAAATCCTCCTCCACAATTCATCAATTCAGGACACTAGTCTAATAGAAATGTACAGAAAATACACAACGCATTATGACAACTAGTTTAACCATTTTGCATTAAATGACTTCTGCAAGGAACTAATGCCTAAACGTTTTGAGGGGTAAGACTATTCAATGAGAATCAATACAATTTTGATAAACATGAGATAAGTACGGCGGGCCAGTAGTACACAACACAACGAAATCAAGCCACAACACAATGAAATCAAGCCACAACACAACAAAATCATGCCACAACACAACGAAATCAGGCCACAACACAACGAAATCAAGCCAAAACACAACAAAATCAAGCGACAACACAACGAAATCAAGCCACAACACAACAAAATCAAGCCACAACACAACAAAATCAAGCCACAACACAGCGAAATCAAGCCACAACACAACGAAATCAAGCCACAACACAATTAAATCAAGCCACAACACAATTAAATCAAGCCACAACAAAGCGAAATCAAGCAACAACACAACGAAATCAAGCAACAACACAACGAAATCAAGCCACAACACAATTAAATCAAGCCACAACACAACGAAATCAAGCAACAACACAGCGAAATCAAGCCACATCACAACGAAATCAAGCCACAACACCGTGAAATCAAGCCACAACACAACGAAATCAAGCCACATCACAACGAAACCGCCACAACACAAAATCAAGCCACAATACAACAATATCAAGCCACAAAACAGTGAAATCAAGCCACATCACAACGAAACCAAGCCACATCACAACGAAACCAAGCCACAACACAAAATCAAGCCACAATACAACAATATCAAGCCACAACACAACGAAATCAAGCCACGACACAACGAAATCAAGCCACGACACAGGGAAATCAAGCCACGACACAACGAAATCATGCCACAACACAGCGAAATCAAGCCATAACACAACAAAATCAAGCCACAACACAATTAAATCAAGCCACAACACAGCGAAATCAAGCCACAACACAGCGAAATCAAGTCACAACACAGCGAAATCAAGTCAGGACACAACAAAATCAAGCCACGACACAGCGAAATCAAGTCACAACACAGCGAAATCAAGCCACAACACAACGAAATCAAGCCACAACACAGCGAAATCAAGTCACAACACAGGGAAATCAAGCCAGGACACAACAAAATCAAGCCACGACACAGCGAAATCAAGTCACAACACAGCGAAATCAAGCAATAACACAGCGAAATCAAGTCACAACACACAAAATCAAGCCACAACACAGCGAAATCAAGTCGCAACACACAAAATCAAGCTACAACACAGCGAAATCAAGTCACAACACACAAAATCAAGCAACAACACAGCGAAATCAAGTCACAACACACAAAATCAAGCCACAACACAGCGAAATCAAGCAACAACAAAGCGAAATCAAGTCACAACACACAAAATCAAGCCACAACACAGCGAAATCAAGTCACAACACAGGGAAATCAAGCCAGGACACAACGAAATCAAAAGCCACAACAATGAAATCAAGCAACAAAACAGCAACATCAAGGCACAGCACAACAAAATCAAGCCACAACACAACGAAATCAAGCCACAACACAATGAAATCAAGCCAATGAAGCCATAATAAACTAAATCAAGCCATTACACAACAAAATCAAGCCATAATAAACTAAATCAAGCCACAACACAGCGGAAATGCTCCCGACCTCTAAGGGACTCTCGGAGAGCGGTAAAGGTAGTTTTTTCTTGACACTGTTCTATAGATTCGGCAGTCTTACAAAGATATCAATACTACGATCAGTTTAAGTGTATGTAACCATTGTGGTCAAAGCTTTATATTATCAATGCAGCTATAATGCATTTAGGTGATTTAGGAGATGTCGATATACAATGGTTACACACTTAAAACTGATCGTAGTATTGATATCTTTGTAAGACTGCCGAATCTAACAGTGGAAAGGAGTTCTGGAGCATTTCTGTTGTGTTGTGGCTTGATTTTGTTGTGTTGTGAATTTATGTTTGCTTTTTAAAATCGTGTTGTGCACTACTGGGCCACTGTAGTAAGCAATTGATAATGTGAAACAGCAGACAATTGCTCTTAGTCAGTTGCATGACTGTACCAAAGCATTTGCAATTTGTTCAAAACAATGAGAAATTGCTTTTATGATGTGCACAAGTGACTTGATGAGATTGAACAAGTAGCTTTGAGAAATTCATTTGTGATCTGAGAAATGCACCAAAGCGTAAATACTGTATATATTTTGGTGGCATTGGCCAATTTACTGACTCAATAACTAGACTTTGAAACATGAATGAAAGGTTTTGGGTGAGTAATGTTATGATGTTCCAGCAAACAGTTGTGAGAATTGCACTTGCAGTTTAGAGAAAGTTAA
Organism: Gobiocypris rarus; assembly: GCA_023029165.1. Lineage (NCBI taxonomy): Eukaryota > Metazoa > Chordata > Actinopteri > Cypriniformes > Gobionidae > Gobiocypris > Gobiocypris rarus. The sequence continues at coordinate 2,778,131 of CM040921.1, read as the reverse complement.
CACTGGTTTGAAAAATGTGCTGAAGCGACTGAGAAAAACTGTAAGCCGTGATCATCAGACATTCTGGAATAATGTTAAAAAGATTACTTTGGGGTGAAATGTCTCTTTAGGAGTCAACATGCAACATGTCTGCAGCCCGTTACTTATTTATGCGGGTTATTTCTGAGCGAAACAGGACATTAAATCCATCTCCATCATTTTTCACACATGCAGTTCTTCAAAAAGGGTGCATCAGTCTCTGGGGTTTGCTCTCAGATCAAATGATTTTTGTAAAACATGCCAACCCCTGTGCGGTATTCAGACACAATACCCAACGTATCCCAAACAATGCTGCAAAACAAAAGCCTGCCATGGAGCGGAATATAAGATATTGCCTAGCAAATGTTGTGCCGGCATTCTGCTCTGCTGTTATTGCTTTGAGCCACAACATTCCCTCTCAGAAGAAGGATTCAGATCTGTGCCAGATCGAGTGGGCGTCTGCGGTTTGACTGATTCCAGCTCTTTAGCCCACTGTGTCTCCAGCTTTGGTGCTGTCAGAGCAAGGCCTCGTCTCAGAGCGCCGTCCTCTCTCAGACGGACAGACAGGTGGGCTGTCATGAGTTCCTTATGTGCCAGCAGAATGCGTCCGCATCTGTTTGAATAAACCTTTTATAAGGGGATCAAGAATGATAATGAAAAATAATAGGCATGATCAAATATATTGCAGTTACTATTCCTATAGCAGTTTATCTTTTATCCAATACACTATGGTGTCAAACCAAAAGCAAACAACAGTGATAACACTGGATGTGATGTAATATACTGAAACATCATCATCATCCTAACCTTTATCTCCATACTGAAATCCCAGATGGCCAGACAGTGATTCATCTTTTATAAATCATTCAAATATTGTTGTCCTGGGCGCTGTGAGCCTCCATGGAGACTGTATTGTACACTGTGTGAGTTTATAAAAGCTTACCTTAAATATGTAATATGAATAAGCAATGATCGGAAATGGCTGTTCTCAATCTCAGGTGAAAGGACAGGACGCTTGGACACGGAAACTGTATTCCTAAGGCCCGTGCCAAAAACCTTCCTAAAGCAGAGGTTTTGTATATTTTTCTTAAAATAGTCTTTAGTGCTTTAAAACTTATATCATCAATTTAGTGAGATTAATCTAAAACAAGAAGAAAAAAGAAACTATATACTGAGAAAACATTCTCTAAAAATAGAAGATAGAAATAGCGATAAACACATCTTACAGTCCACCTACATTATCTCAATGCATTTAATGCCATTGTATTTATAATTGAAGGAAATAATATTTTATTTTCAGAGAAGCAGTCTTATTTCAACAAAGTATTTCTTCTTTAGTCTTGTGATATATATTTTGAATGTAATGAAAGTTACTTAGAATAAAAGTGTCTGCCAAATGCAGAAATGTGCAAAAGTCGCCTCTAGTTTATTCTACTTTTGTTTTCATAAAAGGCAGATCAACAGATTCTTTACAGCTCTTCTGTTTAAAATTGTTTAATCTATTGAAATTAAACATGAAACAGAAGTTGCGCTAGTCTATTCCTCTCAATTGTGCTGTATATCCGAGTGAATTGGCTTCTCAAACAAAAGCAAATGTAGGGCGGGGCTTGATTGTGGTTTGCTATTGGTGGATCTAATGTGAGTGACAGGTTGCCCCGCCCTCATCATCAACTAAGAGGTGTCGCTGCAAGAGGGGGGAGGAGTTATTCCTATTCAAAATGATGTGCACATATAAATCATTATAATAATATCCCTGCAATATTCCATAAAAAATGTAATTGTCAATTTTGCACGTCACGTTGCTCGCAGCGAAATGAAGAACATTTCCATTGCAGTAGAATATTATAAACTATATTGGGTATCACTTTCTATGATTCTATAAATTATAGACCCATTTATAATTATTTATAATAATACAACAGTTCTTTCTGGTTCTCAAATCTGAGATCTGCGATATCCACAGTATCGCCACTCACACCGTTTCAATGTTTCAAAGGTTTAAAAATACAACTGCTCGAGCTCCAGGCCGTCAGCGGCTGTTCAGCGCTCATGTACCCACAGAGAACCGCATCATCTCGGCCAGTCATTCGGGAATTTGCTGCTGGCTCTTACTGTATGTAAGATAATTCATTCATGAGATAATTCATTTGGGGTATATCAAACGGGCTTCAAATAATCTTTGGTCTTATTAATCCATTACTTGTTCCAGAGCAAACCGATTTGGGTTAAGGGGAACATTAAGTGTGATAACTTTAAATTTAACATTATGCTGTTTATCTTAAATCCTGGTAGGTTTGACTGCATTGATGGCATGTGTTTATTTTCTATTGTCTTTTATAATGGCTTTTGTGGTTGATTTGAATATTATTGTTCAATAAATATAATTTTATATGAATAATATGCCATATTTGGTATTGAGAAAGGTTCCGTCAGTGATTGTAATTTCGATTTTAGTGATATTTACATTATTAAACCTCTAGATGGCGGCATATATGAATCTTTATGAGTCTTTATGAGTGACTGCTTGTAAACAAGGAAGTTGTTTTGGTGCTGTCAATCTTTTAAAAGGACAAAGATATCGCTTTCCAGCGGACATTCAAACTGAATAAATACTTTATCAGATGCATGGTAATAAACCCGTTTAGTCGATGTCTTTCTCATAATACCATAATACTGTACTCCACATAACACTAAAGTCTTCAATGAAGCGACTCAGCGTTCTTTCGTCTAAAGTGAGGTTTTAGAATTAGTAATGGAGGCTTGGGCTCGACTGTCAAACTGTCAACTTGAGATTTGAATCAGTGGCGGAAGGAAGTAGTTCTTATTTATTTACTCCCTTTTGCGGTCAAACTGTTGTATAAACTCAATATCACACTCATAGCCATGTGATATGGATGATTACCTACCGCCGAAACACAGCCATGCTTATATACAGCCATATCACACTACTACTCATGTGAGATTGCTCATGCAAGTATTACTATTCTATAAATATATTTAAAGACTCATTAAGACCTATACTATACATTTATATACTTGTTCAATGCACATCCCAGCTGGCATTTTAACGTTGAGTCACTGTTGAATAAACGTCAGGTGAACCATAATAACCGGTGGATAACCGTTGAATTTTAGATTTTGCAAATCTTTTCAACCATCCATCCATCCATCCATCCATCCATCCATCAATCCATCCATCCATCCATCCATCCATCCATCCATCCATCCATCCACCTGTATACCCATCCATCCATCCATCCATCCATCCATCCATCCATCCATCCATCCATCCATCCATCCATCCATCCATCCATCCATCCACCCACCTGTATACCCATCCATCCATCCATCCATCCACCTGTATACCCATCCATCCATCCATCCATCCATCCACCCACCTGTATACCCATCCATCCATCCATCCATCCATCCATCCATCCATCCATCCATCCATCCATCCATCCATCCATCCATCCATCCATCCATCCATCAATCCAACCATCCATCCATCCATCCATCCATCCATCTATCCATCCATCCATCCATCCATCCATCCATCCATCCATCCATCCATCAATCTATCCATCCATCCATCCATCCATCTAGCCAGTCAACAAAATGTTTATGGTTGTAGTCATGGTTGTAAAAATAATATTGATTTGACATACAGCTCAGAAATTGTTGATATTCCTATGTTGAATCTGTGGTGAGTTAACAACACCACTTCAACTATTTGGTGTCGAACGTTGTTTTGACGTTGAATTAATGTTTTTTTTCATAAACTGACATTATTTCAACCACTTTTAAATGTTTAATGTAGAACGGTAGAACGCCAGCTGGGATGCTCATAATCCATCAACACTGGTTATAAGTATTAATTAGTCAGTCGTATGGTCATATGAATGGTCATTTTCATTTGCTAAAATCTATATCTCCTCAGCCAGGCATGGTATTGCTTATAGTGGTTTAAAATCATACTTAACATAAAATATTTATACTTTATACTAAAATAATGTTGCCGTATTTTGCTAGTATGTTACATTAAAACGTTTTTCTCAACTGTTTGTATGAATCATTTCTATAATCATTTCATTTCTGTTATAATTAAAGTAATATAAATTCAACTATACTGTAACTGTTCTTATAATGCATGAATCTTTATAAATATATTTTTAGAATAGTAATGCTTACTTATAAATAAGTATAAATGAGGCTATCATTTATTATAAATGGACTTCATAGAAAGTGTTCCCCCATATTGTTATATTTTAATTGTTTCCTTAACGTGAGAGATTGCTCAAAGGTCATTTGCACATTATACGCGAGTCAATTCAACACACTCTTCGACCACATTTGGTATTCATTCAGAAGGCTTCTATCTTCCCGCAAGCCCATTAATTCCGGCTTAACCGAATTTGTCGTCTGGTCAATCTGACACCTGCGTCGTTCCATCAGAACCCCCCTGATAAGACGGATCACCGGTCCGGCTCGACTGATGTATGCTCACATCCGCTGTACTGACAAATTACACTTGCAGTCAGTCAATATCTTTGAGAGCCATTCAACATAATGCAAAATTCATGATGGCGCTATACATAGAGCCAGACCAGAGGAGGTCAGTTATGATTTCATGCCAGGACGGAAATTCCTGACACTCCCATTCTGAAGGGCCCATTTAGAAAATTTGCATTATTGAATATAGTAAAGGAGACATCCCACTATGTGAATGCTTTAGCACGTCTGCAAAACTCTCAGGAGAATACATTATTGAGCCGCTTAGAAGTGAAAGATTTACCTTCAGATTTGTTTTATCCGTGTCCCATGATACTCGGCTGCTTAGACAGCGCTTTGTTCTGTCTGATGTTATTCTGTGAATGGAGTTAACAGACATTTGTCTATCCAGATGGGAATTGTTACTTCAAATCACAGTTAAATGGACCAGAGGGACCGTCTTATCTCACGCCTTTGTAATGGAATGGAAGTTTTACAGTGTCTGTTAAAGGGAAGCACGTTGAACGGGACTCTTGTAAAATAACTACTGCAAATGAATGAGTGTCATTTTTTGCATGGTTATCAAGCTGAAATTACTGTTCCTCCTCTGGGATTACTAATGATCGGACACAGAGTTTGTGATGGTTTTGGGAATGGGATTAAAAGTGATTTATATTATTTTTTTATGTTAAAATACGGCACTGCTGTGAAGATTTTTTTTTTTCAGGCCAACCCAGAAGTTTGCATCACCCTGGTTCCCACAACAAAAAGCCAATTAGATTTTTGCATTGGCATTTGAATTATTGCAGAATATAAGCTCTACGACCAACACAAATGTATGATTCTTAGACAGTTTTAGGTAATCTTCACAAACGAGCCCAGTCTCCTGGTACTGCGTATCTATAGCACAAATTCATGCTTTCATTTTGCATGCTCTTTATACACAGAAATGACATCCTTTTATGTGCATCCGATACACACTTTTTTAATGTACAGTTGTACTCAAAATGAATCATACCCTTGGTAAATATGACCAAAGAACGCTTTGATAATTTAATCTGCGTTGTTAATCCTTTTGATCTTTTGTTTTAAAATCTAACCTTTCATTGGAGAATACGATTTTTAAATGGGGGTTTCTCTAATAAACATTGCTCACAAGTAATCATAGCCTTTTATTCAATACCTTTTGCCAAGATATCAGCTTTGAGTTTGGAGAACACCTGACAAGAGATCAGAGAGCATACAGATCCTCCACACAGAAGCTCTCCAGATCCATGTTGGTGCTTCTTCTCTTCAGTGCATCACTCATCTTCTAGTGTTCAGGTCAGGGAACTGGGGTTTTGTATTCTGTGACACATTTTTCTTTTGATTTTGATGTTTTTCTTTTGGATCACTGTCCTGTTGGAAGATCCAACCTTGGCCCATTATATGAGTTCTAGCTGGGACAATCAGGTTTTATTTTTTTATCTGTTGGTATTTAATAAAATCAATGATGCATGTATCTGAACAAGATGTCCAGGATCTCTGGAAGAAAAATAGGCCCACAACATTCAAGATCCAGCGGTATATTTAACCCTCCTCTTACCCTCAAATCTGGTAACATTTTTTTACCCACTGGGCTCAATTTGAACCCAGCAATTTAAACCTCCAGAATATTATTATTATTTATTTATTTTTTTTTACAAAGGTTTACGTCTCAGGTCATTTATGGCTGACAGCATATCTGGTGGGCTCTGGAACCATTTTGATGACATTACCGGCACTATGTCTACCCTGACGTTCAAGTGGGGAGCGGGACCATAATAACTTGAACTACTAGTGGTTATCGCAATACTAGGTGTGGTTAGGTTAGGTTAGATTAGAACCCTAAAACAGAGGGAAGTTGTTTGAATATAATACTGAATATATAAAAGTATGGCATGTTATAGTGACCTTAATAAAACAACCAAAACATATGTGTGTAAAATTTAGATTTTTCCTATGTTTTATACAGCTAAAAGAGCCTGGGGTCAAACTGACCCCAAGGAACACCGATGCTACAAAATGTGTACAGGACATTGGAAAAATCCCCATCAAATTAGGAAAAGTCATTCAATCTGAAGCAAAAAAAATGACGACAATTGTGTTTTTACAGACTTTAAACATTGAACCCCATAGATAATAGGAGGGTTAACTGTGGGCATGGGGTTCTTTTCTTTTCTTTTTTATCCCTGTGTGCACCAAACCCATCTTGAGTGTTTGCTCTTTTTGACCACAGAACCAGGGCCCGTCTGAAGTTCCAGTAGTGTCAGTTACTTTTCAAACATTCTATGCTCAGCAAACACTCAAGATGGGTTTGGTGCACACAGGGATAAAAAGTACCCCATGTGTAAAGTGAAAAATACTTTAATGTTGAGGGCCTAATTTTCTGCCAGATCCCGGACATCTTGTTCAGATACATGGCATCAATGATTCTATTAAATGCCAACAGATAAAACTATTCAAACCTGACTGTCCCAGCTAGAAATCGTATAATGGGCCAAGGTTGGATATTCCAACAGGACAGTAATAAAATAAAAAAATAAAAAACCCTGAAAAATCAACAGAAAATTAGTCACGGAGTACAAAACCAAGCTTTTGCCATGGCCACCCCAGTTCCCTGACCTGAACACTAAGAACTGAAGAGAAGAAGCACCAACATGGATCTGGGAATCTGAAGGATCTGGAGAGCTTCAGTATGGAGGAATGGTCTATGATCTCTTGTCAGGTGTTCTCCAAACTCATCAGGCATTATAGAAGAGCCAGAGCTGTTCTCGTGGCAAAAGGAGGTTGCAAAAAGTAATGAATAATTAAATAATTATTCTCCAATGTAAGATTAACCCTAACTCAACCAGTGACAATCTGTTTGTAGTGAACCTGATTTCGCCAAAATACAACATCCTCCTGAATGTCAAGTTTAGGCTTACAACTATAGGGTTAGGTGCCTACATCAGTGTTAATCACCTATCATTAGGCTCTGAGTTATTGTTAGGGGATAGGACAATTTTTTGGATCAAATGTTGTTTAAGAATACACAAAATATGTTGATCCAGGAATGTGCAAAAGCTGTTTTTACTAACGGCAGACAAGATGAGTTAAGACAATCATCATTTTTGCAATTCCAGTTTTTAAATGTGAATGGCTCAAATAAGACACAAAGGTATTCAATTGTAGCTGCGAGAACCATCAATCAAAAGAAAACTAAAATCACCCCTAAAAATAAAAGGTTCTTTGCAGCATCTGAAATAGAACAATGAACGAATAATAAAGAGTTGAGCATTGACTTCATACATGGACTGTCACTAATTTTCTTTTGCGGTCAACTCTTCCACTGCATTGAAAGGACTTCAAAACTTTATCTCACAAACCTGCCCAATTCTATACAAAGTTAAGGTGAGCAGAATTTAGCACGCTCAATGGAGCTGGCTCATATTAGTGTAAAACGATTAATGTGGTTTGGGCTTTAAGGTGGTCAGATGTTGTATAGGAGCGCATGTGACGTCATTGAAGGACTTATTGAAGATTACGATTGTCCTGATTGAAGGACTCTTAAAAACGCAGCTCGAGGAAGGTCAAAACAGACGTTTATAATCCTAATACAAATACAGATAAAGCTCAGGCTCAAAAGAGAATGAACTAAAAGAACAAAGCAAGTCCTTCAACTTCTTTTCATAACACTCAAAATCACACACGTTCAATAGATTCAATGAATCACAACCGTTTCTTCAATGCCATCACACACACACACACACACACACACACACACACACACACACACACACACACACACACACACACACACACACACACACACACACACACACACACACACACACACACACACACACACACACACACACACACACACACACACACACACACACACAAAAAAATCAATCTCTCTTTGATTGGAAAGGAGTGCTTCAAAGTATTTTCAATGGAAAGTACCTAAAGTCTGCATGAAAAATCTGTAAATGTTGCTAAATGATGTCATGTGCCAATTGATATCATCACATTGTATTTTCATTGTGCCAAATATCAGCGCTTTATATCTGTTTTCTCACATTAGGGGTGTAACAGTTCACAAAACTGACGGTGCGGTACATACCTGTCACACATCTGTCTGGTCTGTGTTAGCACACGTGGTGTTTTTGGTTTGTTTCTGTGTCACGTGTGCTCCTGTCTTCTGTCTTGGCCCCATCCCTCTTGTTATCTGATTATTGGTTCATTTGCCCCACCTGTTGTCCCTTGTACCTGCCTTGTTTGTCTACTATTTAGTCTCCTTCTGTTTTCAGTCCCGTTGTCTATGTTACGCGTGGATGTTGCCTGTTTCTGATCCGTCTCTGTTTTGATGTTTGATTTTTCCCCCTTGTGGGTTTTTGTTCTGTTATTTTTGTCAATAAATCCATGTTCTCCTACATTTTGAGTCCTCACCCCTTTTTATCCCATATCGCTCCCGTGACAGTACCTCGGTTTTAAAGTTCGGTTCGGTATGGGTTCGGTACAGCAGGGGGAAAAAATAAATATAAAATTGCTTTGTATTTATTTTTATTAAACAGTGGTTTACTGAACGCATTGTGTCTGCATTTAATTATAACAAAGTTTCTTAAAGATAACGCTGTAACTACATAGGGACCCTTACTTGCACATTACTATAATCTTAAAGGTTAACAACAGAGCCCAAACTATTAGCCTAAATTCAGTTTCTATTTAGTTTTAGATATTATAATCAGCACTCAAATAACACATTGTATGCAAACATGTAAACTTCACATAACAGTTCTTGCATTGACTTCTAAATCTAATTATAAAATTATGCTTTTACTCCAATTCGTTGTTGAAATATAATCATTTATACACCGTGGCTGTCACTTGCATGACAGATTCATTTAAACCCATCCAACATTTGTATGTGGGGCCCATATGGTTATGAAATGGGCTGAAAAATGGTCCACATATAGGATTGTCCGCAGGTTCCATAATGTCCCGATGTCAACTGCCCACATAGATTTCATGTTGGATTGCACTCGCCTCTAGGTGGGACCCAAGGGCAACATGCACAAGACCCAGCTTGGTCCCAGCTTTACATGAAATAATCAAGACATCACTAACAGGTTAAGTAGAATATAATGAATATATATAGGCTAATATAGTGCATATAATTAGCATCTCAACAGCTGTGGACACTAAATGACTTCTGAGGTGATGCTGTGACATTATGTTTACCAGCTCTTTTATTGACGTCCCTCCTCGGTTTGAAACACTGATTGAGCAATTACAAGGCATATGATATATTTCAGTAAATTGTAATGTATCCTCAACATAGCCTATCTTAAGATATTAATTTATGTTTATTCTTTAGGACGAGATGATCACGTGCCGCTGCTTGAACTCATATACAGTGATCAGTCACGTCACGATAATTGTTTCAAAAGTACATTTATAGTTTGAATTTCGGGTTAAAATGGACATTAATATGTTCGTGTGGGAATTGAAGTATGTTCCGTGTGTAACAAGCCGACTGTTAACTGTTAAAGATTGCATTCGATACCGTTCGGTACACAAGTGCACCGTACCGGAAGTCCTACCGAAACGGTTCAGTACGAATACGTGTACCGTTACCACCCTATAATACATAGTTGAATATCCAATAAAGCTGTTCTCGTTGATATGTTTTCTGTCAGACAACGGAACAAGTATGATATAGTGACTGACTAGACCTAACCAACAGTCTAAAAAGTCACTTAATTGGGTCTGAAAAATATCTAAATCTTGCGACAAAGTAAAAAAAAAAACGTAAAAAAGTAACTTGCATCAGCTGTCTTTATAATTAGCCTAACCAACATCAGCTAACCCATTCGAGAAAGAGTTCGGTTTCTATATTCTTATGGAGGAAACAAAACAAACAAACAAAAAAAAACTCTTTTTTCAGTGCTGCTCAGCTGTCTCAAACTCTTGCGTTTACCTCCACGTCCTTGACATGCAACATTTCCATTTAAATCAGTGGATTCCCAGCGTAAACTCAATTGTGAAGACGCTCTCGGACTGATCAAAGCTGTCTGGGATCTCTGCCCTGTCACTCCCCGTGACGTGAACCGTGGCCTGTCAGCGCAGCCCTTCAGTGACCATGATGAATGGCGGCCACCCTTGATCATGTGTTTGAGCGTGTGAACACGCACACGGGCCCCAGAGCTCCGTGAGATCATTTAGGAGAAGACCTTTCTGTTAAATTACTATGAAATTAAATCATAATTAAAATGAATAGGCTCCCCAAGCGTAGGAACATTGCAGAGATGAAACAGATATTTTAGATAGAGGAGAAAAGGGCAAAACACATATAATCACACTTGAACTAGATTCAATTATTAAAGGCATCTATTATTTATGAATGCATATGCGGTATCATATATATATATATATATATATATATATATATATATATATATATATATATATATATATATATTAACCATGGGCACATTTTGAAAAAAAAAACTTTTACTAGTTTGTTTAATTTGCACACTAACCGTGAACTATATATAAAAGTGATATCCGGCATAGGAAAAATTACATCTTTATCCTTTATTCAAATACTATTAAAAAAGTGATATATGCGTAGTTGTGCTGGGAGTCAAATGTTTTATTTGTAATGATAATGCAATGAAATATGCCAAATGGTGCCGCATAATTTCTGTCCAGTCTGTCATACAAAAAGTTTATGTACATGCAAAAACAAGAGAGAACCAACAAAATATTAAAAACAGATTACATTATTTAATGTATGGTTATTATTATTATTTTTATAAAAGCTGTAGTTTGTCTTTATTTGCCAAATAATTTTGTCAGAAAAATACCTTAACCTGGTTTAGTGTATTGTTCTTCCCTCATATTTAAAATATTTAAAAAAATAATTTCCTTATATTTTGATGGTTTAATCGAAATATACCCTCCCCGGACATCACGAAAACAAACAAACAAGTAAAACAAACATTAAAAAATGCATTATTACACTGCACTTAAAAATTCTTTTCATGATTTGTTATCACAACTTTTTATCATTTGTCAAATCAACTTAGATGATTAATGGGGTTCAGATAAGAATATTTTGAGTTTCTATTGATCTCATTTGTTGTATTATGTAAAACAATTCCAGTAAAATATCCAAAAGCCACTAGGCCAGTGTTAAATATTTTGTTCAGTTGAGTACTTACAATATCCCACATGTTTCCAACTATTCGTAAATCATGAGAATATTGCTATTTTAACTATAGGGGTGGCACGGTTCACAAAACCCATGCACGGTTCGGTTCGTATCACGGTTTTAGGGTCACGCTTTTCGGTTCTGTACTGTTGTTTTTGTTGTTGTTTTTTCTTTTAATCGTTAACACTCCAGAAATGTACTGCAGCATATGATATATAGCTTAATTATCCACAATTTAGGATACAGTATTAAAAAATATATATCATGTAGAAGTTGTTTCCTAACTGGCTGTCTCCTGCTTATACGCTGTCTACCGAGTCCGACACATTGGCGTAAAATTTTCCATGTTAATCATGTCAGTTTTGATCAGAACAATGCACTGTGGCTTTAATTCAGCGTGAGCAGCTTTTTGCCCAAACTTCAAAGGCCTGTTTAAATTATTAAAACTAGAAGCATATTTTACCTTTAATGTTACATTTATCGTGTGAACTATTTATACAACATGTTATATGCATGTATGTTTGGGACAGAGGGGAACAGGGTCACATTTGCAGCAGATATATGCTGCCCATCATAAATCGAAGCATGAGACAGACAGGGGTCGGAGAGAACACCGGAAAATGTGACAGAATGCACAATATTCATCTGTCATGTACTGTGCCACCCCTAATTTTAACCAAGGAACCGGGACGTGTGAGGGAGTCGCCTGTCAATGGTGTCATATCTGCATTCCCCTAGATTTCCGGTTTTATATTGCAGAAAAGCTTTACTCTCACTGCAGTGTGACCAAGTGTCACAGCAGCCACCGAGCAACAACACAAAGTAATGTCATAACATCATGTTAAACACACTCCAATCTATCTAATAAGATAAACGCTGCATTACCTCATACTCAAGGCCAGAAAAGCGGAAATGGTCCTGGCGACTGTGGTATAATAAAAGTCCCACTGCTTTTAAATAAATACATTTTTTTATTATACCCTCATCTTTTAATGAGATGAGGGTTCATCTCATTAAAAATCGCTCCAGCGCTCCTATATGATTTCTGCCCGAGTCCTGTCCCGATTCTTCCCCACCGGCTGTGAGGTGAAGACCACGTCCCAAGATTCTGCGCTCAAACTTGATGTCATCAAACTACACCTTTATTTTGAATAGACAACCTCTAGCGGACGGAAAAGTTACATAGTGCACCTTCAACTAAAAATGTTAATTTCATTGAACCAGGTAACTTACTTTTTTTAAGTTAAACTAACAATATATATATATATATATATATATATATATATATATATATATATATATATATATATATATATATATATATATATATGTATATATATATATATATATATATATATATATATATGTATATATATATGTATATATATATGTATATATATATGTATATATATATGTATATATATATGTATATATATATGTATATATATATATATATATATATATGTATATATATATATATATATATATATATATATATATATATATGTATATATATATATATATATATATATATGTATATATATATATATATATATATATATATATATATATATATATATATATATATGTATATATAAATATATTTTTTTATATATTTTTTTTTACAGTAGACAATCAACTTGGATGCTTAAGTCATTTCAACTTATATTACATTAAACTGACTTAAAAAATAGTTGAATCTTGTATAACTTAAAAAAAAAAGTTGAAATTGCTTAACTTATTTTTATGAATTAAAGCAATGTAAAACATGGGGGCTCGTCAACTTATTGATTATATAATATTTTGCAGTGTAGGGTGGGACATTCATGTGGTATTTTGTGTAAAAATGTTTACTAATTGAACATTTAATAAGGGATCCTTTGTGAAATGTGAAATGTTACTACACTTAAATGTAGTTACTAAAATGTAAATATATTGTAAAAGTATATTTATTATTTATTTTCTGTCACTATAGATTCAAATAATAAAGTTCAACTAAATCTGAAGTAGTAAAAATAAATAATGCATCCTTTCAATGTGAAAATGGAAATCTGTTATTTCTAATAAAAACCCCTGCAAAATAAAAGTGGCTGTAGATGATGAAACCCCAACCGTAAACTGGCAGATCTAGAGGAAATCCCAAGGTTAGAACGAGACCATAGATGACTATAAATCAGCCAAATTTACATTCATTCAGTTATCCGACCTGAAGCAGGAAACATGTTTATCCATCACGGCAACACAAGAAAAACTCTAATTCCCTTCTCGCTTCGATTCCATTCCATTTTCAATGGAAAAATGTCACCTTGAAGATCAATAACCAACCATGGGTGTGTAGGACACAAAACAAAGATCACTGTATTTTAATAATTTAGCACAGTGTTGAATAATGGAAAACACAGAGAATATTTACTAGATAATTATGATGACTTGTTTATGGATCCAGCGAGCGCAGTAGCGTTTTTAAAGTCAGGTGCGCTTTTAAACTCAAAGAGCAAACCGAAGCAGCCGTTCCCTCTTGAGTAAGCTTGACAGCAGATGAGAGAAAAAACACAAACAGCCGCTCTTTTTAACCTGCTTTGACTTTATAGATGGCTCTGCCCGATATGCAAATTGCAACCATGTCTGAGGAATCGCTTTGAAAGATAATTGAAATGCTCCTCTGGGTCGATACAGTTCACCAATCACATAAGCAGCCTGAAACAAAACTATATTTTCCATGGTCCCCGCAGCACTCGAGGGCGGATGATTGTTTGATATCTCTTGATAGAGCGCACGGCTGTCAAAATCCCCCACTTCATGCTCACCAAAGTGGAAAACTAGATTCCTTTCCCATGTTGAAGTATTTCCTGTTGAAACAGGAAGTATATAAAGCCAACAGCCTTACATTAGAGCCCAACCAACTTGTCGTCAAGTCTATAGACTAAACAATTGACAAATTGATTCAATTCTAGCAACTTCTTTCAAAACTAATTATGTTTGCTAAAAGGAAAAACCATAAAACACAATGCAATGCCTAATTCAAAATGCAGCCAAAACCTGTCAAAATTCAGTATCGAAAATTCCTTCATATTAAATTTGTGCCCTATATCTACAGACTTTTCTTGGAGTGTATAGAGTGCATTTTTTTTCGGATAAAACGTCAACATATGTTTTTACATTGCTTTAACTTTTAAAAGTTAGTTTTTTAAATTGGTTTATAGAATGTGGAATGCAAAATATATTCTACATGCTGATCAGATGGTCTCTACTTGTCTAATTCTGCAATTCTTGCAAAGTGCACAAGCCTTTATGCTGACAGTAATGCGAGACTAACATGACCCTATAGACTTACAATGACGATGTTTGCACCTTTTTCAGTGTAATACAATTCATACAGGAATACAGAACAGCATTATTATGCATAATCATGTGTTAAAAGTGCCATAATGCATAATTCACATCTTGCAAAACATTACAAATGTTTACCTCGTTGTATAACAGAAATTGTCCCACAATAACAAACAACCCTGTGTTCAGAGACACACGACTTCCCAAAAATAGCTTCCTCTTAAGTGTTGTCCTTCCCTTTGCGTTCTAGTTTTTTCTCTGTGTGGCCACTGAAGATTTTTGGTACCAGTACTAGCACACATGGACACATGCTTCGCTGTACACAACTACAGCGTGCCCTACTGAACCCCGACCCGCCGGATAAGTGGTTTCAATGGGACCAGGTTGAGCTTGTTCCCGTTCTCTCTGATGAGTGCTCAGGTTGTGTGGTAGACCTGGACGGGAGCGCCCGGGGGATTCTTCGCTTTCCCTGATGGATGAGCTGTAATTCTCTGCGATGCTGCAAATGTGTATTCCAAAGTGTGTGTTCTTCAAAAGCACAGACGTGGAGGTTTGTTTAGGGGAAAGTTAGTTTCCAAGATTAGATCGCTCAAGGGTTTGTTGTAGTGCAAATGGCTCTAAATGAGACAGGAGCATGTCTTGGTTACTGTCCTTGAGACCTCTGAGATTCAGGCCTAAAATAAATGCTGCAATTTCCTCTGTTGTCACAGTCCTGAATACTGAGCTAAAGTAAGACTTCCAGCAGATGTGTGTGTGCCGTGCCTATGTCAACTACTGTCACTACTGTCACTCGAGAGACCAGGGAACCGCTAATTACTCACAAAAACAATGCAATGTGTTAGGTGTGTGTGTGTTAATTACTAAATTACATACTAGTTGGTGTGCAACTATGAAATCACAACTGTCTCTTATATAGAAGGCAATTATACTGTAATGTAACCGACTTTGTAATGTTAGAAGCCTAACCCTGTCCCTTTAGGGGTTCTGTAGAATATTTTCAGATTTAGTTTTTAGGCACATCCATAAACTGTCCTCAAAACTGTCCTTACTTTGTGCCCAAGGTGAGATGAAAAAAGAAATTTGGCATGTAGAAAAAAAGAAAAAGATTCAACTCTGACTGGAATTGCCCACCCTTGCCTATATAGGGACATTGTGAAGGAAAAAATATGGAAAGAAGGAGGAAGAAATATTTGTCAAAACTTTTGCGTTCCCTCGCAAGCACTTTTGCATTCCACCTTTGCTTGTAAAGAACACATCAAGTTTTGTGGGTGAATGCAAAGTTTCACAGAGAAATGAAAAAAAAAACTTGTGGGGAAACACGTTGCCTTGAAATTAAGTAATACATTTCATGTGTAATTGAAATGTAAAGTCATGTGCAATTGTCAAGTTCACATAACTCATTTTTTTCAACTACTCATGTGGTTTATCACTTGTAGTAATACATTTGTACAGTGCATCACATTTCTTACTTCTACTGCCATGTCCCTTTAGGATTCAAATCCAACATAGTTTTTATGAAATAATCCAAAATAGCATGTTAGTAAATAATTCAAAAGATCAGCTATAAAAACTTTTGACAGAGGGCATTACTTAACCAGCAAGACTTACTTGGAAAACCATCCCACCTTCAGCCAGTTATTTCTTATTTTCAGTTATCATTCTTCATGTATAAAGAAATATGGACATATTTACAAACTAGTCCAGGTTTATCTTGCATTTCAAATAGAAAATGCTATTTAAGTAGTACATGCAGAAACTTTGATGTACATCAATTTAATTGTATGCATCAAAAACAAGCAACATCAATCATTAATTGGAGACGAGAAATTAAGAAAGCAAAATGTAAGAGTTACATTAATAGATGCTGAAGTGCCTCTTAATGAGTCTCAAAAATAACAATCACATTTTTATATTTACATGTATACCTTAATCATTGTGGCAGATCGTTTTATTTTTATCTACTATTTTTAGTTAATTTTACATAAAAGAACAAAAACACTATCTTTATTTTAAAGTGAGTGTTCTCAGTCAAACAATGCTAATTAACTTCACAATAAAAGTTCCATTTTGAACCGAAGACATTTTACAGAAGAACTTTTTCAAAAACTTTTTGCTCTCAAGTTCCTTTGAAAACAATCTGTGCTGGTGCTTTAAAGAAATCTCAAACCAACGCTCAAAGTCAGGCCTGTGGGCCAAATCCAGCCCCCCGCGAGCTTATCAGTGGCCCCCAACCGCAATCCAGGCCTGTTTTGAGGATTCAGATGCCTCTTCTCTGCATGTCTGCACCTCAAGTGAGCAATTCGAGAAAGGGAAGCAAACTCCAAAAGCTCAAGCATTTTAAGATTTGCTAAAACATATTTCTTTCTGAACTACCTGTCCTAAATAACACCATCCCCACTCAACCGATAAATTATGGTGAATTTGCTCACCTTCTTAAAATAGCAAAAGAAAACTTTTCATTCTACTCAAAGCTAAGGGTGAGCATGAAACGCTTTGGGAAAATGGCTCTCCAGTTTCAATAGCAGCTCACCATGCAGAAACTGATTTAATAAAGTCACTGAAGTGAGAAATTTAACTACCTTTGGAGTGCAGCACTGTTTACTTGAGTTCAGACATTCCCAGATGACGAGATCACGCAGGAAGTTTCATTAGATTTCTATTAATTGAGAAACTGCAGCCGTAAGACCAGTATTTAGTCCACTCAAATCAAATGCAATGCTGAGTTTTTTTGCACAATGTTTTACTTTTATCTTGTTTTCCAGTACAAATATCTAAACATTCTTAAATTAATATGTATTTACTTGAGAAGCAATGTGACTTAATCTAAGGAATTAGTTAAATTAGGACATTTAAAGGGATAGTTCACCAAAAAACATACTCACCCTCATGTTGTTCCAAACCTGTATGAGTTTCTTCTGTTGAACACAAAAGAAGATATTTGAAAGAATGTCGGTAATAACACATATGACGCCGCCACTGACTTCCACAGTAGGAAAAAAAATATATGGAAGTCAATGGGTGCTGTTTAACTGTTTTATTACTGCCATTCTTTCAAATATCTTCTTTTATTTTCAGCAGAAGAAACTCATACAGGTTTGGAACAACACAAGGTTGAGTAAATTATAAATGTTTAATTTTGGGGTGAATTATCCCTTTAAGTGTAGCTTTTATAAATGTGACTTAGAAAAAAATAACAAAAAAAAACACTATTCTGGTTTCTGCATCTTTAGACAAAACAATGGCACTGACTTAATCAATGGGGTCGGAAAACTCAACTTACTTCAAAGGGAAAACATGATTTTTATGACCCCACTGGCAGATATTTTGATCTTGTTTTATACACTCTTTTCATTTTTAATGCATTTTCAGTCTCAAGTTTGTATCTCAAGTAAACTTAACTTGATTTAAGAATGGTTGAGATAGTGTACAGAAAAAACATACAGATGAAAATATTGAGTAAGAAAACAGTTCATAGCACATTTACTGTAGTACCAGCCAACATTTATATGTGGGGCCCATATGGGTATTAAATGGGCTGAAATATGGGCCGGGTACCATAATGGCCCTGTGCTAATTTCCCATGTGCATTTCATATAGGATTGCACTTGCCACTAGGTCAGCATGTGCAAGACCCATCGAAGGTCCCATCTTTTAGTATCAAAAAGATACAAATAACCCAGGGATGGAAATTAGCACCCGCCACCAGCCAAATGCGGGTGATTTTGTGTTGTGGGGGGTAAACTCGCGTCACCTACCGGCCACTGTGGCGGGAAAATAAAAATAGCATACTGTTTCACCGGTAGTACAGTGTCGATCGATTCCTAGATGCATCGCGATCCGGACATGGACGATTCTGAATCTGAAAAAAAAACAAAAACAAATTCTAAACGTTGATACCGTGATGTTGACGGAAAGCAAAAGGCACAAGCACAACTCGGCGCAGGGAGTGCAGCGTCCGGACCGTCTGTTAAAATGATTCGGTTCAAAGGTCATTAGGTCACGAATCGGACATTAGCAGACGCACTGTGTGTGAATCCGGTCTGTTAGAACATCGCGGAAGATTTGACAACACAGAAAACACTTCATAACGGGACAGGATTTTTCCCTGTTTATTGAAAATATGGATAATGTCAGCCGCTCAGAGAAGAGTCAATGTTTTTTGAGCGCAATTCACACGCAGCGGTAATTCAAAAAAAAAAAGTTGTCCGAATGCGCCACGTGCAACATGGATTCGGTCTTTCGGCCGTTTGATTTTGATTAATATGGGAATTTGAGAAAGAGATAAGACAGTGGTGCTTATTGAAGACAGAAAGTGTGCGCGAGGAGCTCGTCTCACCTTCACTCAGTTATGCGCCCTATCTATCATTCATAAATCATAATAACTCATCAAATAAGAAAAAAAAATGGTAACATTTTATTCTGATGGTCCATTTTGAATATTATGTAGACTATAAGTAGCTTAGCATCTACACGTCTTCTCTCATTAGAGAAGCCCAGACTGTCTGCTTAATATCTGCTAACTCTTTATAATGTTGATCCCTAACAGACACGCTGACTATAAGTAACTGCAACTACATGCCAACTTACTCCAACCATAAGCCTTCCAGTCTACTAATACTCTACTAACACTCCAATGAGAATTAGACATGTAGGTGCAATGCTACTTATAGTCAACAGAATGTGTTAAAGGGACCATCAAAATAAAGTGAAACCAAAAAAATAAATTCAGGAAAACCCTGTAATAAAAGATATCAAGAAAGTGGCTGGTAAAAACATTGAGTGGCTGGTAGATGTTGAAATCCACCAGCCACAGTGGCCGGTGGACAAAAAAGTTAATTTCCATCCCTGAAATAAACTAAAAAAAAATAGACTTATGGTTATCATAAAATGTGGTGTTTTGAGTGTTTTCCCAGCATTATCTCATTTTGTTTTTGTTTATATACAGTTGCACATACACTAAGATAATTGAGGCAGGTGATTTCACCCATTGGCCAAATAAATGTAAGATCATTAATTGATTTGCCTAATTCTTAACCTACGATGGTCTTCTCAGTCAGTGGCTGATTTGACGTCTGGCAGTTCATTATAAAGATCATTGGCTCCTTGCTTTCTGTAACTCTGCAATTAATCACATCAGTGCCTAATTACAATGCTAATTGATGTGTAAAATCACGACTCATTTCACTCATAGGCAGCTTTGGATTGCCCATAATTTAAATTAATCGTATTATATTCATATTTCTAGACTTTAAAAGACCAATGAGAGAGAGATGCACCTTGATTGTTTGCATAATATTCATGAATTCAGTTTTCATTCAAAATAGTGGCATACTTTCCAATATTTTAAAATGATAATGAAACAATGAACTGCTGACACATCAAAAACAAAATTAATGTATTTCTCATTCAACACTGATCAAAACTCATCCCAGAAGAATTAATAATAATTCATGTACCTGTAATTCAATTAAAATGGCTAATCAAAAAAAAAAAAAAAGCATGATAAACATTACATACACAATATGTTTCCTAAATCACCAAATCATCTTTGCTATAAAAGCACATGTAGTGAAATATTTTCTCTTTTGGCAATTACTGTTACCAAATCAAATTTTTTCCATTGTAAAACTTCATAGAAAGAAAAGAAGTGTGATAGAAGTGTCCATGTTTACCTAGTAAAGTATTCGGCTCGCCTCCTTTCAGACCTGAATGATTAAAAGTTTACGAATCAGGCGAAGGGATTGAAAACCCAATGGAGCCTGTGATTTCATGGAAGATTGAATTCCATATCAATCTGCACTTCAGACGAGTAAATAGGAGACCATGGTCCTACTACAGATCTATATTTTTGTCCTCACAGGACTAATAAGCTGCACAAGCATGAGCATAAAAATGATCACAATGCATATCTGTTGAGTGAAAAAAAAAGTGTTTCCATGTTTTATGGGGACTTTCCATAGGCGTAATGGTTTTTATACTGTTAAACGGTATATTTTATCCCCCTACACTAACCCTGCCCCTAAACCTACCCATCACAGGAAACATTCTGCATTTTTACATTTTCAAAAAACATCACTTAGTGTGATTTATAAGATGTTTTCCTCATGGGGACCAAAAAAACGTCCCCACCAGTCTACTAACATTCTACTAACACTAATGATATTTAGTGGACACGTTGGTGCAACGCTACTTATAGTCAACAGAATATGTTAAAGGGACCATCAAAATAAAGTGAAACCGAATATTTTTCTTACATAAATCCAACGATTCGCTTCAGAAGGCCTTTATTAACTCCCGGAGCTGTATGGATTACTTTTATAATGGATGGATGCACTTTTTTAGTCTTCAAATTTTGGGCTTAGAAGAGCCAGGACATTTTTAATATAACTCTGATTGTATTTGTCTGAAAGAAGAAAGTCATATACACCTAGGATGGCTTGAGGGTGAGTAAATCATGGGATCATTTTCATTTTTGGGTGAACTATCCCTTTAATGCTATGCTAACACCCCGCTCCCCTCGTGACGTGATTGGTTACAAGGTAGTTTGCGACACAATTTTTAAACTGTGATTTCAGTTGTTTTTCACTGCAGTTTTAAGGAGAACATATTCAGCAATAGTATTGACATGAATTTGCACTTGGTTTTTTCTTAAATCATAAAACAAACACCACATCGACACATCAAGGGGAGTTAAACAATAAATGAAGCTAGCGCAAGTTCTACCAGGAAGACTCAATCGTTACGTCACTAATTACCTTCTCATCTATCCAATCATATCCTTTACTGTAGTATAAAAAGGTGGTACTTACTCATGTCTGAGTTGCAGATACTGACACTGCAGCTCCACCATCCTCCCCACCACCACCAAGATGGGACCTTTCCTCCATCTCTACACCAGTCGGGCCCTCCTGTCATCCTCAACACCACCAGATGGGCTCTCCCCTCTACCCCGAAGACTTCAGGATATCTTTTCCTTCGCGGTGGTGGGCTGCGCCCCTGACTTCGTATTCAGGCAGGATACGCAGATTCCGTACCCTCGAATGCGAATTACGAACGGGGCCTACGCCAAAGAACTTGATTGCTTGCTGAGCTCCTAAATAAATGTCATTGTTACAGCATTAATTCTCCCGAGTCTTTCTGGTAGAACTAACAATGAAGTTGCATTTTCATTATCTAACATTAACTAAGATGAATACTGTAACATATATATCACTCATTGAGTAACATTTTAGTTAGGTTGACTAATGGAACCTTATTGTAAAGTGTTACTGGTCATTGTATGGCAACCAAAATACAATACAAACAGATTTGTTTAGGTAGGAACTATAGGACGCCACAGGAAAAAAACACAGCACTCAACATTTGGTTCAAAACAAGGGTCGATGACCTACAGACTATTACAACAGAGTTTTGATAAGAATGCTTTTCAAATTAGCATGCATGACGGAGCGCGTAATGACAGCGAATGAGATCGCCCTGAGACTGTGATGAGAGGAACCTTGATGAGATGATAAAAGCGAAATTCAATCTTAATTAACAGACGCCCCTTCATTAGTTCCATTAGTTCTTATTTGAGTTTCCATCTCATTTTGGTTTGATGCTCAAACAGTACGGACATTCTGCTCCATAATTACATCAACTAATATCTACAGAAGCATTTCTGCATTTCGCACTGCTATATTTTTAGATTCAAACTGCATCTAGTTTGCAGCTTTTTGCTAGTTAGGTTTAATGAATATGTGTTTTGCTAATGTGATCATTCCTGTTAATGAAATGCATTATCGAGTATATGTTACTGTTAGCGGCTTGGTTTATGCGACATCCTTGCTTAGTGTGATATTTTATGTCAACAACACATTGTCATGCTAATACAAGTGCCATCGCCAATCAAACAGGTTATGTGCATTTTCATTGTACAGCAAAGCAATATGAAAACAGATGTTTTGCTTTCATTCAGTGTGAACAGTTTTAAATGAATTCTAACATGTCTGTAGTGTAATTGCTGATATACAGTCTTTTGTTGTTGTTGTTTAAGCAAAAGTATGCATGATGGAGATGATAATTTACTGTCTAGTTTACATGATAACAATGTTCAGTGTAATTAAACTTTATATATTTCAATGCAAGACTCGGGATATGACATTATGTACCGTGCACAGTAAGAATGTGCAGATTTTGCTATGCCCTTTAATATTTATTGGTTATTTTTTGTTGCATTCTCAGCAAAAATAAACATGATACCATGATAACATTCATTTTACTTAAGATTTAGCATACAATAAACTTGTTAGGATACACTTTATTTCAATAGTCCACTTTAGACATTCTACTAACTATAAGTAACTTTGCAACTACATGTCAGCTAGCAGTCATTAGAGTATTAGTAGACTGTTAGTGTTCGGGTCAGTAGAATAAGTTGAGTTGTACTTGCAAAGTCACTTATAGTCAGTAGAATGTCTGTTGAGGAGCATCAAAATAAAGTGTTAGCAGATATTAAACAGACAGACTACTAATACTCTAATGACTGACAGTTGACATGTAGGTGCAGAGTTACTTAGTAGAACGTCTAAAGTGGACTATCATAAATAAAGTGTTACGTTGCATCTGCATGGAAAGGATGAGTCTTGAGTGTTGTTTATTCAAGATTTGAACAAATATGAACATCAGCGCTTGCTCTTCTACAGGCCCATGAGAATCCCATCAACAAATATTTGTGCCATTGCAGGATTTTGGCGTGCATTTCCTCAGACACCTTGTGCTAGTGCTAATGCTAAATGGCCTGACACAGCAAGACTGTCAGGTAGAGTTTATACGGACACTTGCAGTCAAGCTGAGCAAATAAATCAAGCAGCACAGATGCAAGGCCAGATTTACTAACAGCTTTACTAACCCTCTTTAGGTGTTAGAAACTACTGTCAGGATTTACTAAAGACTTGCAGTGAAAAATTAGCACTGAGAAGGTGTGGGCGGGGATATTTTTGCGGCTGACCTTTTGCATATGCATTTAGAAGAATAATTAAAATTAATCATGCAAGGTGATATATTAAGGTTTGTGCTTGTCAATGTAATGGTAGTTGTGCCATTATTTACCACCCAAAAAAGCATGTCTTAAACCAGACGGCAATTGGTTGATTGTATTGGTCATAATGGAAATGATCTGGCTGCGTCTGAGTTCTTTCATTTACACGTCGTCCGTAAATCACATGCTGAACTTTCCAGTCCCATCCATCTGCGCTTTTTTGAAATTGCATTCTCGTGCTAATTTGTCCTGTTTAGTAAATCTGGTCCATAGAATAAGTTACAAACCTTGTTGTGCTCCAAATACAAAGGCACCAATTGTCTGTAGAATACCACCTATACAATCTTTTTTTTTTTTTTTTACTCTTCTTCTAGTTTTTGTTTACTTTCATATACAGTTGTGCATTCACGTCATGGAGGAATTTTAAGGTTCCAACTTCTAAGAATCATGTCTTTGTCAAACTTTATGAAATGGCTTCCTTCATTTCAGCCAGTTTTACCTGGTGCACTTTCTTTCTAGGATATATTATTGGATATATTATTAGATATATTATCATCAAGACGAAAATAGATTCATTTTGGCAATCTGAAAGTTGCCATAGAAACAAATCATTTCTGAGTGTGAGGACAAGGAATAGCTCAGAGTCAAATCTTTGAGTTGTCATCTTAAAATTATGGTAAATCCAACATGACATAAATACAGCATTAGATCTGGGAGTTGACATGGATTCGGTGTAAGCTGTGCTAAGGTCTGTTCAAACTAGGAGCAACATGACAGCTATTTTAATGTGTGTGTGTGTGTGTGTGTGTGTGTGTGTGTGTGTGTGTGTGTGTGTGTGTGTGTGTGTGTGTGTGTGTGTGTGTGTGTGTATATTGAGATACACACACACACACTGAGATACACATCAGTGTACACACACACACACACACACACACACACACACACACACACACACACACACACACACACACACACACACACACACACACACAGTATCCAAGGATTCCATAGGGATGCATTGTTTTGTTGTAGCATCTTGTTGTGCTCGGAGTGAATTGGCCTTTAGTCAGGGTGAACTCGGGAATGTCTCAGGAGAAAACTTAGGGGTCAGGGGTCATCATCTTAGCAGACACAGAGAGATGGATAAAAGATGAAACACATTGTCAGTGAGAGTATAGGTTACAATTAACACAAAGCTGCTAAAAGAGCTCAAGGAGACGCTGTGATCCGCAGCTACGGTTTAATTAGACACTCAGCCATTATATTCCATAGGGAGGACGAGAGACGAGAGATAAAGGCTTTGTTCTGAAACCTAGTGAGCGGTCCAAAGCATTTTAAGGTTTCCAAGAGGCAGGAAGCATTACCATTCTGGATCCTGTTTCCTACCTCAATTCAAATCCAAGAATGAATTTTTATCTAAAATGTAGTCAATGCAATTGTGAATGATGCAGAGTCCCTGTTTCGTTCCCTCTCTTCTTTTCTCCACTCGGGCCAGTATTGCACATTAGCAGCAGAACGGCCCTTTAATTAGCACAGTGACGGAGTCTTTGATCCAGTGTTTCTCTGCTCCCTGTGTCCGCTATGGGTCTTTGTTAAGCTGCTGAGAGTGACCCCGTCTGCCCTTCAGTGACAGAAACATATGAATTACATGAGAGCAAAACCTAGAGAGCTGCCTTGCTGTCTGTCTGAAGTGGCTGATTTGAAACATTAAATGCTCAGTAAGTGAAGCACACTGGATGAGATATATATATATATACTGCACGCACAATAAGTGGATGGGCGATATGCTAAAGTGTCAAAATGAATCGACTTGCGACCCGTTTGAAAAACAATTTGTTTAATTGACTCAGAGTTTGACTCTTACTTTTGAGAGACAATAACTTTATATATATATTAACTTTGCATTATGTTTTCATTCACTTACAACTGTTACACACTATATGAACCATATTAGAGGCCCTTCAAGAACTGTAAGGTGAAATTTGAATTTATTTGTTAAGAGGAAAACCCCTTGAGATGTAACATCTCGTTTTCGAGGGGACCAAAAAAACCATACATCACATACCTACATACATACATTCATACATACATTCATACTTACATACCAACAGAACAAAAACAAAAGCTCTCCATCACACCAAAACCACCCATAACTTCTCCAATCCAACCATTCGATATTAGACAATAAACAGTTAAGGTCATTCTTATGAACAGTATATATTAAGAAGAGAAAACACACACACACACGCACGCACGCACGCACGCACGCACGCACGCACACACACACACATATATATAAATACATTAAGCATGAGAAAAACAGTTGCAGCTTGTATGCAGTTGATTAAGAAGACACATCTTTAACTGGTGAATTAGTCAGATTCAACCTTCGTTGCTCTACAGTTTATTAACCTGTATTTGTCGGTGTCCTATTGCAACTTATGGCATGGGAGGCCAGGAGAGGGAGGTTTACATGCGCAGGTCTTTCCTAGCTTTCCTCTGCTATACACTAAGAGAAAAGAAAAGAAAAAGACACAGATCTTTATGCTTTAAATGGTGTTACTTGCCACGACCCATGCAATTTCATATCCATCATTGCACTTTAATAGCCCCTATTCTGCTAGATAATTATGTGTGATTGAAGATCCTATCATTTATTGTAGACCTGAATGGTGCCATTTCAAGCTTCACCCAAATCTAATCATGTAAAGTTGTTTATTTTTTAACTAAGCCATCCATAAAAATGAGGGAAACATGGACTCTTAATACGAACATCATCTTCCTTTCTAAATGTTCATTTTCATGCATGTGCTCAGTGATTCCCCAGGTGGCCTCAGTTGGATGAAAGAAACCAGAATTGAATTTCTCCCCCGTTTTTGAGCAGTAGCACAATGCCACGGCAGTGCCGCTGGGAAAGAAAAGTTCAAACTGGAGAATGCCATTGAACTTAAAAGCGTATGGCACTGCTCTGCCCATAAATTGTACATCCATTGGTGGCTCCAGAACTTTGCTGGTGAATGAAAAGAAGCCATTGTGCAGCTTTGTCCTCAGGCTTGATGCCTGGACTGAGACTCCATTAAGGTGAGTTACAGAACGCCTAAGCTGGAAAAGCAATATACAAAGGCATGCCTGCAGGAAAGCAAGCCATCATTTTTCATGACCAGTGTGGGTTTTTGATAGTTAATAATAATTTAATATGAGACGGTTCTAATAGGGTCAGTAGGACGCTGCTGCTGTTCCCCCCCTCAGATTAATTTATTAAATTAATTATAATTAATATTAATTAATACAAAAATGCATACAGACATACAGAAATGATTTTTCATAAAGACTTTAATGCTCATCTTAAATAGTGAATACATTTTAAAGTTTGGATTTAAATTTATTTTGATGTTTTGTGAATTCTACAGTAGAAAATGTTAGAAGCTGAAATTAATATTATTTCTAAATTTAATAAAAATAATTATTTGTTTTGCGAAAATATTAATATTTAAAAAAACTTGTCTTGCAAATCAAAGTGAGTGTAGCCATTTTAGTATCATTGATTCTATTTGAGATATATAATTGAGATATAATAGTTTTCGTTAATATTTTGAATCTTATTATTTTCTGTTTTCATTTGATTTTTTAAAGTTTTAGTAATTGTGTTGAGTTTTTTGTCATTATTGTTATTTATAGTTATATTAAGGTTTAGTTTTAGTCCCAGTTTATTTAGTTGTAATTATTTTAATATTTCAAATTAAACTAACTGAAAATGAGAAATGTTGCCTTTGCAACTTGCTGATATATCTACACTACATTGCCAAAAAAAGGCAGGACGCCTGCCTTTACATGCACATGATCTTTAATTACATCCCATTCTTAATTCCTAGGGTTTAATATGGATGAGTTATGTTGGACGAGAAGGCCTGGCTCGCAGTCTCCGCTCTAATTCATCCCAAAGGTGTTCTATCGGGATGAGGTCAGGACTCTGTGCAGGCCAGTCAAGTTCCTCCACACCAAACTCGCTCATCCATGTCTTTATGGACCGACGCTTTGTGCACTGGAGTGCAGTCATGTTGGGACAGGAAGGGGCTCTACCGAAACTGTTCCCACAAATTTGGGAGCATGAAATTGTCCAAAATGTCTTGGTGTGCTGAAGCATTAAGAGTTCCTTTCACTGGACCCTATCGTGATTAATCGCATCCAAAATAAATGTTTGTGTGTGTACTGTAATTATAAATACACATATTCATGCATATATTTAAGAAAAACTTGTTATATTTGATGATATAAACGTATATACATGCTAATATTAAAGTTAAGTTTTATTTGAGTAATTAAAATGTTTTCTTGTATGCTTTTAGTTAACAATAACAACCACGGTCAAGGTTAGTAAATTTCTCAATATTATCAGATAATTTGACCCATGTGCTGAGTAATTTAGTTAGGTAAACTGTTGACATGTTCATAACCAGTTATGTCTCAAATATAGAGTACATATCTGATCTATGAGCAAGCATGCATGTGTGTCTGCCTGTGTATTGTGTGTGTGTGTACACGCACTAGCTTGCAGATGAACCTTATAATCCTAATCATCAGCGCTAACAGTAGGCTGTTTCCACACAACTCGTTCACAGCTTGATAAATGTAATTCCATTCCCTCACCAGCTGCTCCACATACCGTCGGTAAGGACTGATTTAAAACCAACAGTATTTTCACATAAACATCCACCACACGCTCTCACACACATTTAAACACGTCCAAAACTGGTCCATCTTTATTAGTGTTACTCACATTAATGGCTTCTCTCAGACTCCCAGCATGCATTGCGCACATAACCAAATCTGTGCGTAAACCGCGGCTGCTATCAAGAGTGATGAAGTTCTGGCAAACCGGAGAGACTCCCATACATTACCACCCGTTTCTCTTTCCGTGTCCTGCACAATATTAAATGGCTGTTTTTCTGTGTTTTAAGTAAAAAAAATTTTTTTTTTAAATGTACAAGTGCTGAAAAATGTATCACAGAAAACTATATTACTGTGATGGGAATTATTGCTGAGAGTCGTCTGTGATGAATTGGTAAATGAAATGTTGCTTCCTCCCAAAACCGGGTAAATGGAAAAAGTAAATGAGGGGGAGGAAAGGAAAAAAAATAGATCCCATTGACAAAGACAAGTCAGCAAATCCTATATGCATTTCCCCACGGAGTTACTTTTTCCTCATTTATTTACAGCTGTCGGGTGTAACCCAGCATGTACCGCTACACCGCCGGGGCGTAAAATAAAGAGACCACAAGCTGCTTCGCTCTTAATGATAATGAAACGGGACATCAAAAGATCCCACACAGCAATACATGTGATCTGTCACTCAACGCGCAATTTAGCTCTGCAATAAAACACTTATGTTCACATTTACGCTCTGCACGGCGGGTGAGTTCACCTTTGCTGTCTGTTTGTGGCGAGTAAAGAGGTGTTATGCAATCCCAGGATGCTTTTGAT
Organism: Gobiocypris rarus; assembly: GCA_023029165.1. NCBI lineage: Eukaryota > Metazoa > Chordata > Actinopteri > Cypriniformes > Gobionidae > Gobiocypris > Gobiocypris rarus. The sequence goes on along the minus strand of CM040921.1, from coordinate 2,748,573 downwards.
CCCAAGCGGCATGATTGGTCTTAATGATGCAGTGTAAAGAGAAATGGACTGTAAGTGTGACCTTGAACAACCCTTGCCACTATCACTCTTGTGAAATGTGCAAAGAAAAAGCATTTTCCATTACTGAAAACATCAGATAGTTTAAAGTTGAAGTGCAAAATGAACTAGTTTAACTTTCCTAATATACATCCAGGGTCCAGGGTTATGACATGTGGGAGAAATGTATATCGTGGCCAGGAATTAACAATTTGTTCCCCTGGCTTACTTATATTTAAGAATGTTTTACTAATTTGTTCCCTCATATTAAAAGTAAACTGTGCATACAATATAATAATTTGTTCCCTTGTTTTGTTCCCTAAATTGTGGCCATGTTGTAATTATTTGTAATAGTATTAATCCGAGAGAATTAATTCTTAAATTGTTGCCACGATAGATATAATTTTTGTCTGCATGTCATGTGAAGGGCACCGTAATAAAAATATATATATATATATAAAAACCTTTTTATTTCAGATAGTTAACATGGCAACATTTCTCATTTTAATTTAGTTTCAATTGAGGTACCAATTTTATCTAAAACTAAAATAAAAATTTAAAACACAACATTCAACAAAAAACAACAAAATTACTAAAACTAAAATTAATGTATAAATTACTTTATCTACTAAAACTGAAATACAATTAAGTAAAAATTAATGATTGGATGGATGGATGAGTTGATGGATGCATGGATGGATGGATGAGTTGATGGATGGATGAGTTGATGGATGAGTTGATGGATGGATGAGTTGATGGATGGATGAGTTGATGGATGAGTTGATGGATGGATGAGTTGATGGATGGATGAGTTGATGGATGGATGAGTTGATGGATGAGTTGATGGATGGATGAGTTGATGGATGGATGAGTTGATGGATGAGTTGATGGATGGATGAGTTGATGGATGGATGAGTTGATGGATGGATGGATGGATGGATGGATGAGTTGATGGATGGATGGATGGATGGATGGATGGATGGATGGATGAGTTGATGGATGGATGGATGGATGGATGAGTTGATGGATGGATGGATGGATGAGTTGATGGATGAGTTGATGGATGGATGGATGGATGAGTTGATGGATGAGTTGATGGATGGATGAGTTGATGGATGAGTTGATGGATGGATGAGTTGATGGATGGATGGATGGATGGATGGATGGATGGATGGATGAGTTGATGGATGGATGGATGAGTTGATGGATGGATGGATGGATGGATGAGTTGATGGATGGATGGATGGATGGATGGATGGATGGATGGATGAGTTGATGAGTTGATGGATGGATGGATGGATGAGTTGATGGATGGATGGATGGATGGATGGATGGATGGATGAATGAGTTGATGGATGAGTTGATGGATGGATGGATGGATGGATGACTTGATGGATGAGTTGATGGATGGATGGATGGATGGATGACTTGATGGATGAGTTGATGGATGGATGGATGGATGGATGAGTTGATGGATGAGTTGATGGAAGGATGGATGGATGGATGGATGAGTTGATGGATGAGTTGATGGAAGGATGGATGGATGAGTTGATGGATGAGTTGATGGATGGATGGATGGATGAGTTGATGGATGGATGGAGGATGGATGGATGAGTATATATATATATATATATATATATATATATATATATATATATATATGCATATCCTTGTAATTTTTGTTCTTTAGCACAGATGTTTTACTGCTTTATTTGTGTAGTAGAGATTGATTTTTTGTTCTTGCAAGCCACATTTTGTTGAGTTTTATTATATTAGGACCTTAGAAATCACTTCCTTTTCAAGTAGTGAACTGGCTTTGGATGTAAAAATCTAAAAATTACATTTTTCCGTGGGCCAAAAAATTCCTCTCATTAGTGTCTTCGGTGGAAGTCAAGGCCACTGTATTTCATCACATCTCTTCTGAAGTGCAAATAAAAGCCTTAATGTATTTTTAGTAACCCTGAACATGGTGCTGCAAATTAGGTTATTTTCTTATGTCCTTTTTACCACAGAGGAATTTGCCATTGTGGAAGGTGACCGAGAGACGAGAGACGCCTGCTGCTTTGTTCTCTCAGGCAGAAGGACGGATGGGCGGCCAATGACACGGAAGAAACAAGACCTGTAGGAATGCGTCTGGAAAACAAGACGGGAGATAACACGAAAGGAATGAGAGGGAGCGGGTGGAAAAAAGAATTTACATCAATCAGTCTTTTAATTTGCCATGCACATTTTGATGTCGCTTAGCTTTTCTCTGTGGAGCATGAAGTCCAGTCCGCGGGGCATTCAGGGTGGACGGCTGGGAGCTGAAGCGTAAAAAGAGGGGCATATCGATCAGGCCCAGACTGCAGGTCTAGTGAGCTGTAAACATCCAGTGTGCAGAGCATGAGTGTCTCTTGACTGAACGACAGGTCGCAAGGCAATCGTTACTCTATTCCAAATACCACAGGGCCTTCTGAGACCCCCATCTTGGTTTCTTGCTTGTTTGAGCTTATTGAGTGAGTGGATGGTTTTAAAGATCAGCATTTGTCTTCCAAAGAATACATGAGGTATTTGTTGTTTTTCTCCTGCTGTAAGCCCTCTTGAGCATTTACAGTAGCATAAAGGAAACTGCATGAAGGTCAGAATGTTGAGAAACAACAAATGAAGAAACAGAAAAATAGGAAGGAGAAAATAAACATTTTATGAGGTGAACCATGTCATGTAGGCCGTGTGGGGTAAATCTTATAAGTCATGCATTATTATTTTTTCTTATTTTTTAAATCAGGCACACATAAAAATGTCTGCTACCATTAATGTTAAGAAACAGTACATTTTGTATAGTTAAAAAAATAAATAAATATTGTGTTAGTGGAACATGTTGCTAGCAGGGTTATTATCATTACCTAAAATAAAACCATAACAATTCTGTTATTAGCCTATAATCAGTTTAATTTGCCAGCTTTTATCTCCCATTCCTGTAAAAAAAACGATATAAACTCATGATTGCAAGAAAAAGGCTGAATCGTGAGCTATACAGTGGGTACGGAAATTATTCAGCCCCTCTTAAATTTTTCACTCTTTATTATATTGCAGCTATAATATAAGTTCTTTTTTTCCTCATTAATGTACACAAAGCACCCCATATTGACAGAAAACCCCAGAATTGTTGAAATTTTTGCAGATTTATTAAAAAAGAAAAACTGAAATATCATATGGTCCTCAGTATTCAGACCCTTTGCTGTGACACAAAAAAAAACAGTAAAAGTCTGAATTGTGAGAAAAAGTAAACAGTCTGAATTGTCTGATATAAACTTTTTTTTGGTGAGAAAAAGTAAAATGTCAGAATTGTGAGATATAAACTCATAAAAACTGTAAAAGTCAGAATTGTGAGATATAAACTCATAAAAAACTGTAAAAAGTCAGATTTGTGAGATATAAACTTGCAACTGCAAGAAAAAGTAAAAGTCTAAATTGGGAGTTATAAACTTGCAATTGCGAGAAAAACAGCAATATGTCAGATTTGTGAGATATACATTTGAGAAAAACTAGCCTGACGTGGACATACTCAATTCTAGTCAGAATATGAATCTGATACCGCTCCGTTGGGCTGTGATTATTGGGTGTGTTTCAACCGAACCAGGAAAGACCTCAATTGGATAGACCTACAAACAATCAGAGCAACGGAGCGACGGCGTAACGTTAGTTGTCAAATGTCAACAGAACTCAACTGCACTGTGTTGCCAAAAACATGGCAACCCTGTCTGCACGCACGCTGGAATACCTATGATCTTTGCCAGTGTTGTAAAAAAATATATATAATTTAAGGATACACAGAGTATACTTACCAACACGATCATCATTTCTGAGAGAAATAGTGAAGGTGACTGCAACAAGTTCTCTATTTAGGATAAGAGCAAATTCAACCCAAGCGCCTTCGATGACGTGGATGATTACGTTACTGTTTATCATCTGTCCATCATCATCTAAAGCCCACCTTGACAATTTCATTTGTCCAGACCGAATTGCCCCAGCAAAAATGTAGTGGGCGGGGCTAAATTCAGCTGGCATCCAGGCTAGAGAAAAACAGTAAAAAGTCAGAATTGTGAGAAAAAAAGTAAAATGTGAGTAAAACTTGAGAAACAGTAAAAAGTCTAAATTGTGAAATATAAACTTGAGAAAAACAGTAAAGCCTGAATTGTGAGATATAAACCCGCAACTGCAATATAAACAACATGTCAGAGTTGTAAGATACACATTTGAGAAAAACAGTAAAAAGTCTAAATTGGGAGATATAAACTTGCAATTGCAAGACAAACTGCAATATATCAGAATTGTGAGATATACATTTGAGAAAAACAGTAAAAAGTCTGAATTGTGAGATATAAACTAAATAACTAAAACTGAAATAAAAATGAACAAAAGAGACACAAGCAAAAATATAAGCAAAATGGGGAAAAGAAACACAAAAAATACTTTAAATTACTAAATATTAATAATAAAGTTATCAGTGATAAAACAAAGAACATTATTTAATTCTTGACACCTGCATTCCCTCATACATCCACTAAACCCCACCTGATTCACACATGATGAAGAAAAGAGAACTAGTGGAAAAAAATCCTCAAGCATTTGAGACGGATCCAGTGCACCAAAATTCAGACCTGCTTAACTGACAAGTGTTCAGATGCTTTTTTTTCAGCATTCTGGGAAACGTGGCTCTTAAGTTCTCAGCCTGCAGCAATATTCACCTGAGCAAACCCGTTCCTTCCTCACCATCCAAACATCATCTCAGAGTGGACACTTTGATCATAACCCACTAACCTGTTGGCATTTTGTTTCTCTAACATTGAACACACCACAGATGACTCAATATTTTCTCCTGAGCGCTGATGTGGCGGCGTTAGAAAATCCTCCACCTTCAACACAACAATATTACACCCATCATCAGCAGCTGAACACAAAACAAACAACCAAAAACCAGCGCATTACAGCGGCAGTCAAACCGATTTAGATGTGTGAAGCCCAGAGGAAAATCGTATTGCTCTGAGATTGCTTTTCTCCGAGGTGCACCGGATATTTTTAATTAAAAAACAAAGAAGTTTTAAACAAAGAAAGTTTTCACTTATACTACATACATATAAGTATAAACTTTGTTTCTTCTAATATTCCCTTGGAGAAATACAATGACATATATAGGACTATACAAATCATGTGGATTCATCATCTGGTTTGGATTTCTATTAGGGCTGTCAAATCGATTAATTGTGATTATAATTGTATCCAAAATAAAATCCCTGTTAAATTTACTGTAAAAAAAAAAGCCGCTGTGGTTGCCAGAACTTTACAGTAAATAATACGGTAGCAAAATGTTAGGTTTTACAGATTTAGGTTAAATTTACAGTAAATAAACTGTATTTCATTAACTGAAATAATGTTACATTACCAACCTATTGAAGTACTAATATCTGGTATGCATCTTTGATATATGCTGACAACCATAAAACACAGTGGTCTTGAGAGTCATGAATCAAAGCTCATCATAAGCAGCTTTTAAGAGGACATGACTAATATATAGAAAAGTCTAAATTGAGGTCTCTTTAAAGAGGTCTCTAAAATCAGGACATAGTAGCGACCGGCTCACTTTTACAACTCTCCGAAATAAGGTTTTAAGGAATTTAAGAAAGTCTAAGGCAGTTTTTTATTAGAGTTATTAATGAAGCTCAAGGCAATGGGAAACTTATTTGGAGAAATCTTAATAAATTAACTGGTAGGAATAAAGAACGAAGGATAACTTTACATGAACTACAAGTGAATGGAATCCTGACCCAAGATAATGACATGATAGCAAGTACATTTAATGATTTCTTTATAAATTCAGTTAGGGAGCTGGCTCAAGGTATCCCAACTGAAATCTATCCCTATTGATAAAGCTAAACCTATTTTTAAAATAAATGAAATATCTGAATCAGAGGTTAAAAAAATTGTAACCTTGCTAAAGAATTCAAAAGCAAGGGATTTACATGGTTTGGATACCTCATTTTTAAAATTACACAGTGACGCTCTTGCTCGCCCTATTGCACATCTGATCAACCTGCCAGTTAGGCAAAGTACTATTCCAAGCTCCTGGAAAGCAGCAGTAGTATCTCCGATTTACAAGTCTGGTGATAAAACAATGGTTTCAAATTATAGACCCATTAGTATTTCATCAGTGATATCCAAGGTGACAGAAAAATGGGTAGCAGAACAGCAGAAAAAACATCCAAACTTGGGTCACACCCCTTTGCACCCAATGCAATTTGGATTTCGCACAAACCACTCTACAGAGACAGCAAACTCTTTCCTCCTTGAAAACATCAAGTCCAAATTAGATGAGGGTGGTATAGTAGGTGCAGTTTTCCTGGATCTCAAAAAGGCTTTTGACACTGTGAATCAGTTGACACTATTATCCAAATTATCTTTTTTTAATTTCTCAGAAGAGGCCATGAAATGGATGGAGTTATCTTTAACTAACAGTAAACAGAGTGTACATATTGGTAATTCTTATTCTACATACCTTGACTGTAATATTGGCGTACCACAGGGGTCAGTATTGGGCCCTATCTTGTTTAGCCTTCAGTCTGTCAATCTGTTAATGTACAAATGTATGCAGATGATACAGTTCTTTATTTGCACACCAAGAACAAACAACAGGCTGCAACTAAATTAACCGAAGCACTGGTGCATGTTTCTGAATGGCTACAAATGTTAAGATCTGCATCTTAACATTAACAAAACAGTCTGTAGGTCCTCAATTGTACAGCAGGCTGATGTATTGATTGAAGGAGAAAAACTCATGGTTGTGTCAGATTTTAAATACCTTGGTATAATTTTAGATTCTAATTTAACTTTTAAAAAGTTAAACAGGTGGCTACTACCATCAGATATAATCTGGCTAACTTCAGACACATAAGGCCATATTTAACCACAGAGGGAGCAAAACTTTTTATGGATGCCATGATTTTTTCCCACATATCATATTGTTTTACAAGCTGGTCCCAAGTAAATGTGACCAATAGAAACCCTTTATAAGCAAATGTTAAAAATATTAGATAAAAACCTATCAGTTATCACCATTGCAATAGTATTACTAAATATAATTTATTCAATTTCTTAAATTTTTTAGATGCTTGTCTAATTTTCAAAATTTTACATGGGCTTGCGCCACCACCCCTGGGTGAATTTATACAACAGAAGAGCAGTAGTGGAAGGGCAACTAGGGCAGCTACCAGGGGAGACTGTGTTGTACCGTATAGACGTAGTAAGTTTGGCCAAACTGTCTTCTCAGTACGGGCTTCAAATTACTGGAAATGTCTCCCTGCTGAACTTAGACTGAGCACCAGCTATTTAGCATTTAAATTTACACTAAAAACACTCAACACTGCAATCATCTATAGTTGGTTTAGCCTATCTTAGGTCCTGCCTTCTTTGTATTGTACTTATTATTATCTATCTATTCTCTTAATGTGATGTGTTTTCTCTTTTTGTACTATGATGCTGTGTTGACCTGCCAAGGGACTACAGATGAAAATTAGCTTTATAGCTAACTCTGGCGCATTTACGTTTTGAGTGTAAACAAAAAAATGTTGATTGATGTGCTTTGTTTTAAAAAAAAAAAGAAGGTGCAGTGTCATTCACACAAACACTAAACACCATCATGGTAACACATGACATTTTAAAAATGCAATAAACATTTAACCCCATTAAATGTAACATAAAACCCTAATGTAATGAACTGATAAGAAGAAAAAAAACTAAGAAGAAACCGTTATTTCAACGAAAATACATCAAATGTGAAGTGTCACGCAGGGAATTCTGGGAATGTCAATATATAATTTTTCACTGTAAATTACATAACGACTTTTTTCACTTCCATTTTACTGTAAAATTACATTAAATGTAAGGTGTAAATTATCTATTACAGTTATTCACTGTTTATAGTACTTTCTGTTAAAACTGTCTTTCACTGTAGCATTTTTCAGTTTTTAAAATCACAATAATTTTTTAATTGTACTGTGTATTATATATATATATATATATATATATATATATATATATATATATATATATATATATATATATATACACACACATGCATGTATTCATTTATTAAATATTTACATGTGTATACTGTATATATATTTATATAATTTATATTATATATAAATATTTAATATATACCTCCCCCCAATACATACTTGCATGTGTATTTATATGTACATAATAATTATACAGAGTACAAACACATACATTGTGTAAACACAAACTTTTACTTTGGATGCGGTTAATTGATTTGACAACACTAAATATGGCCGACAAGTTTATTTATTTATTAAACCATTAAAATAGTTTTTAAATATTTTAAATATGAGGGAAGAACAAAACACTAAACTTGTTAAAGGTATTTTAACAATATTATTCGGCAAAAAAGGCAAACTACAGCAGGTTTTATTTACTATTCAAAAAAATGCATATGAAAACAAAAGCCCAAAGGAAAAGCATTCACTGACTACAAGTTATTAATATTTAATTGGTTCTCTCTTGTTATGTTCATATTTTTTTTTTATGACATCCTGACCAAATGATGTCTGCACAATTTGGCATTATTCATTGGGTTGTCACAAAACATAATCAGTATTATTTATATATATATATATATATATATATATATATATATATATATATATATATATTATATATATATATATATATATATATATATATATATATATATATATATATATATATATATATATATATATATATATATATATATATATATATATATATATATATATATAGAACAGAAAATGAAAATATATGTATAGTATAGTAGTAAAAATTTTGAAAGCATATATAAATATATATATATATATATATATATATATATATATATATATATATATATATATATATATATATATATATATATATATATATATATATATATATATATATATATATATATATATGCTTTCAACATTTTTGGCCACTATACTATACATATATTTTCATTTTCTCTGTTCTCATTGCCTTTTGAATGAAAACAAGCTGACTATATACAAACTGTTTTTCAATTCAACTAATGCAAATCAAAACCTTGAGTTTTATGCTTATTTGTTGTCAACACAATAGTCTTTGATTAAAGATCATCTTTAAGTTTCTTTCTGAATCTATTTGCCTATAGACGCTGTAGATACAGTTATCAACAAAATGCACGTCTGCTAACATCTTCGTTTGCTCGTTTTGAAGCTCCAGTGCTTTGGATAATAAGCTGCCACATTGCAAGAATTATATATCTTGTATGTGCAGAGAACGATTGTCGCAGCAGATTGGTACTCCAGAATAAATCTGTGACTGTGTATTCAGAAAGCTTGAGCAAGCTGGGCTTTGACAGATGACTCTAACACTGATATCCTGTGTGATTTTCACTGTAGCGAGCAGCAAATCAGACGGATTGTCAATCTATTAGTCTACATTGTGTACATGTGCAACTAGTTATCACAAATCTGTCATTTGTTTGTTTGTCAAGGTCCAGACGCCGGTCCAATACAGTTCATACTGAACATGTTTTTCGTCTTGTATCTCGTCTGCATGGGTTCTAAGTGTTGAAATGCACAATGTGCAATTATAATTGTCTATAAAGTGTTTCAATGATATGTGAAGGGGCTTTCAGTCTGATAGACTGCAAACAAATCATATTCTTACATGTTTTTGGTCACATTTTACTAATACTATGGTAGTCAAAGGCAGCCGAGATCTGTTTGGTAACAAACATTCTTCCAAATATCTTCCTTTTGGTTCAGCGGAAGAAAGAAATTCAATTCATACAGGTTTGGAGCAACTTGAGTGTGACTAAGTGATGACAGAATTTTCATTTTTGGGTGAACGGTCCCTTTAATGCTATCAGTGTTATATTTCATCTGCAATAACAATGTGTACTTTTATAAAGATCTGTTTGGCCATAAACTTTTAAATGCATCATTATGCATTAATATGAGTAGAGTGCTGCACATGAAAGGCCCGTGACTGCATTTCTCTCCGATCCCGTAAATGCAAAAATTTTAACTGTGAGAAGATGGATGACAGGATGTGTGTCAAAATGCATATTGTATGACTACTCTTTTGCTAAACACTCAAAAAAGTAAGTACTTTTTTTCCACAAAAAGAGTACATACTTTTAGGGCGTAGTAAGTAGGTGAATGGAGACACAGCAACACACTCACTGGACACTTTATTAGGAACACCTGTTCAACTGCTCGTTGATACATACATCTAATCAACCAATCGCATGGCAGCAACTCATGGTCAAGACGATATGCTGAAGTTCAAACTGAGCATCAGAATGGGGAAGAAAGAAACTTTGAACGTGGCATGGTTGATGTTATTTCAGAAACTGCTGATCTCTGGGATTTTCATGCACAACTGTTTCTAGGGTTTACAGAGAATAGTTTGAAAAAGAGACCAGACTGGTTAAAGCTGTGGTTGAAGGCAACAGTTATTCAAAAAAGCACTTGTTACAACCGAACGGTTTCTGCAGAAGAGCATCTCTGAACGCACAAAATGTTTTACTTTGAGGCTACGATTTACACGGGCTCACCAAAAACGTTGCCTGGTCTGATGAGTCTCATTCAGATAGGTGGGTCAGAATTTGGTGTGAACAACATGAAAGCATGGATCCATCCTAATCCATGTGGAGCTGCCGGTGTAATGGTGTGTTATATGTTTTCTTAGCACACTTTGGGCACTTTAGTAGCAGTTGAGCATCACTTCAAATGCCTATCTGAGTATTGTTGCTGACCATGTCCATTCCTTCATGACCACAGTGAGTCCATCTTCTGACGGCTTCTTCCAGCAGAATAACACGCCATGCCACAAAGCTCAAATCATCTCAAACTGGTTTCTTAAGCATGACGATGAGTTCACTAAACTCAAATGAGCCTCCACGGTCACCAGATCTCAATCCAATCGTTGTGCTTTGGGATGAACTGGAACAGGAGATTCACATCATGGATGTGAGGCCCATAAATCTGCAGCAACTGTGATGCTCTCATGTCAGTATGAACCAGCACCTTGTTGAATCTCTGCCACGAACAGTGAAGGCAGTTCTGAAGGCAAAAGAGGGTCCAACCCGGTACTAGCAAGATATAAAGTGACCGGTGAGTGTATAATGAATGTGTCATTTTATAATAACACAAATAACAAAAACAAGCATTCCTAAATCTTATTTGTTTTGAGCTTTGATGCCAAAGGCCTTATATTTGGTCTGCATAAGTGCCTTCAACACTGCCTGCTCGAGTTCTCCATGTGGCATTTCACTGCGTTAAGTCTTTTAAGCCACTGTTGAAGCAAACAGTTACTTTCCTTAATCAGATTATACATGCTTTAATCCTTTTATTTATTTTCTGAGGCAGATGCAATTTCTCGCCTATGTGGATCGATCCTCAAGGCGATGTGATTTAGTCATGGCATCTGCCTTTCCCTGACTTACTGACTGTTCTTATTGATTTACTTTATTTTTATTCCATAATAACTTGCAAACTTTTTGTGACCGGCAGTGAAGAATTTTCGTTCTCTGCCCCTTCTTGTCTGATTCAGAAATCTGCCACTTTCCATAAATATGGAATAAAACAGGCCCTGAAACAAGCAAAAAAATGCTTTCTGCTCCTTTTGTGGTGAAGAGGTGCAAAACCTTCAGGAAAACCATGTCGAACTAAATATTATATGAGCTGCTTAATTTTAAATTTAGTTTACATGAGGTTTGCAATATTTAAAACCATTTTACCAAAATCTGTTTAAATACAGTTTATAGTGATTTTTTAGCCATAAACATAAAATAAACATAAAAATACATATTTTAAATAAATATAATTAAAATTGAATGAATGAGTGAATGAGTGAATGAATGAATGAATGAATGAATGAATGAATGAATGAATGAATGAATGAATGAATGAATGAATGAATGAATGAATGAATGAATGAATGAATGAATGAATGAATGAATGAATGAAAACAAGTCAATGATAAAATTGGCAAAAGGATTCTATACAAAATGTGGCAGCTAAACTTTGTTGATTGAAATGCATGAATTTAAAGGGGGTCATAAACTGAGAAATAACACTTTCCTTGAGCTTTTGACATATAAGAGGTCATCATAGGAATATCCTGTAAGTTTCAGAACTCAACACCTATTCATAATTTCAACTTTGGCCCCATACCAGTAAGATGACGAGGTTGACTAGGAATGTGATTATTTTATTTATATTCAACAATGTGAATGTCTCAGATGAGCATTATGTATTTGTATTCGGTACATTTCACTGTGAATTCTTTGGTAAATCAGTCACAATTTTGGCGCAGGCTTTGCAAACAGATTTTACGATATGGACTCAACAGTAATGCCACAACATGTGAGTGACCCTGTTAATAATGCCTGATCTGAGACCAGTGATTTCTGATATGTAATGATTCATGTACAGTCAGATGTTCTTTGTCTGTGTGTCAGTAAATCAAACCAGTGACTAAACGCTCAACTTCACATTGTTTCTCTCAGTAGGATGAAAATAATCTGTTATTTAAACTGAGATTAAATTATATATAGAAAACAATCAAAGAATGCTTCCTTTGCCATCACTGGAGCTGTCAATCAAACAGTGCGAGTTTATCAGTTCTGGACTCGCGCCAAAACTCCTGTAATAATCAAGGAATCTCTTATTTACATTGTGTTTGCACTGTTAGTTATGATGAAAGCATTAGTTGGTGTACAGAAATCAAGTTACAATGACGAGATCACTGCAACCTTTCATGCCACAAATCTAAATATAATGCCATAGATCTAAATATAATGCCATAGATCTGATTATTATGCCATAGATCTAAATAGAATGCTATAATCAACACTTTTCACGATTAGTAACCTTGAGAGTTGTTTTAGTAAAAACATGCTAAAAGTTTTCGAGAGGGTCCAACATGTAATACAACCTATTTCATATGCAAAGATGTTAGCCAATCACAGCAGTGAAGTCTCACTGCAGCCAATCACAGCAGTGGGCATTTACACTGAAGCCTCACAGCAGACACGCCCCTTCAAACAGAGCATTGAGATCAGAGGCTAAAATCAAGGTAGGAAAAATGCCTTTTATTTCTAAATTATGACAATGTTTCATGTAACAATCATACTAACATTATAAGTGCACCACAGGAAAAAATATAAAACAATGCAGTTCAAACCCTTAGATCATTCACCCCTTTAATACGAGTTTCTGATGATTTAAATTGTTGAATACAGCAAAGAAAGTAAAGATCTGTGAGGTGGAACAAGTCAAAAACCTAATTTGAAGGGTTTAAAACGGCCTGCTTCTCATGCTAAGATAATGTTTTGTTATATAATAGCTTATCTAACGTAATAGTTTTCACTACAAAAACTACTGCGATTTGTAACTAATGCTTTTTAAAAAGAAGACAAAAAGGGCACCCTATTCATGGAAAGTGGCATCTCATGCAGTATGCATAATATATCATCCAAATTATGTTTCACAACTGATTCTTTCTTCATTTAATGGTTGCAGTTCTTTGAAACAGGCCACATGTACTGACGATGATGCTTTGAGATCATGAAATAAAAAAATCCCATTCGTGCCCAAAATGAGCTTCCTCAGATTTTCTATTGTTAGTTGACTATCACAAGCATCTAAATGACTCGGATAAGATCCAGTTAATTGGTTCCTGAGTGTTCATGTCCTTTTTTCTCTTGAATCCCTGGGGAACAATGACTATGTGCAAATTCCTCCTCAATGTCGACCATCCAGACAACACATCCACGGATTCGACCTTTCATTCCCGCTGATTCGGCGCCCTTAATAAATATATATGATCGCCGGATTATGCAAATTATGTTTAAATACTACATCAGATAATTAATCACTTTAGCCAATTTGATTGCAAAGGAGTTCTTAATAGGTAATGTAACCGCTGACAGTGCTGTTTGAAGAGACATTTCCAAGCTCTCATCTGTCACATGATCTGGGCTCATTTCATGATATAGGGATATGAAAAAGAAGAGATAAAAAACTACCTGCTAAGATCCTCACAAGTGATCTACTTGAAGTCAAAATGAATACATTTCAATTCTGTTATGTGGTGCATTCTTGATTGAAAGAAAGAAAGAAAGAAAGAAAGAAAGAAAGAAAGAAAGAAAGAAAGAAAGAAAGAAAGAAAGAAAGAAAGAAAGAAAGAAAGAAAGAAAGAAAGAAAGAAAGAAAGAAAGAAAGAAAGAAAGAAAGAAAGAAAGAAAGAAAGAAAGAAAGAAAGAAAGAAAGAAAGAAAGAATGCAATGCCTTAATTCAGCAAGGATAATTCAGCAAATAAATGTTTTTTTTTTACTTTCTATTCAAAGAATACTTTCATCATCAAAGAGTCCACAGAAACATTGTTTCCACAAAACAAATATGAACTGTTTTCAGCATCGAGCATGCAGTGAATCATCCTATCAGAATTATTTGTGAAGGATCATGTACTGGAGTAATGATGCTGAAAATTCTGCTTTGATCACAGGAATAAATTACACTTATATATATATATATATATTCACATGGAAAACAGTTATTTTAAATTGTAATATATTACACAATATTACTTTTTTACTGTATTCTCGATCAAACAAATGCAGCCTTAGTGAGCAGAAGAGACTTCTTTCAAAAACATAAAAAAATTCTTACAAACCTAAAACTATGGAACGGTTCACCAACTAAGGCATTACAGTCCAGAAATATAGATCATTGCACATGTCATATTGTATCTGTAATGCACAAATACATCCTAAGCTCCATATAATGCCAATAAATAGACTTAAATTCACCTGTTCCACTGGAGGCTCAATACAACAGCATCAATATTGAACATGAGAACATGCATAGAGCATCAGTATGGCAGCAAGACCTTTTCTATGCACTGCTGCCCTTCACTAAGATTAATTATTTACCTTTTAACATATGCGTATAGCTGTGCATTTAGCCTGTCTCAGTCCTTTCAGTTCTCAATGGTGAAAAAGGCCTTGTGGCCACAAAATGGTAAAAAATGCATGTTCTGTATGTGTAAATGTTACGTACTAATAACTACATAAACAATTAAAGCTGCAAGCAGCGATGAAAGGGCCCCCGCATCCGGGACCACCACCACCCTGTGGCTTTGGGAAAACAGTGAATAGTGGGTGACATGCATTTAAGCGGTTAAATTTAGGAGAAATATGGTAACGTCATTTGATGTGCCACACTTCCTGCTGCCAGCAGGTGGCGCTATGTCTGTAACTGCATATTGCCATGCAGATGTCTTCAGGTCAGGAGTATTATCAAACATGTGAAGTTTGGGGCAGATCAGACTATGCCTGAGTTACAGCAACTTCCTGTTTCATGGCGAAACATCAAAATTTGTCAGGCCACCACGGAGGCGCCCTTCAGGAAAACTCAAGATCTTTGCAATTTAACGTCGAAAAGGCCTTTAGATTAGACGGTGCATATGATGTTGTTCTGATTAAATCTCTAGGCTAAGTTGATTAAACTACAACGTTTCGTAATGGCAAAATTTGCAACAATTTTGCAAGAAAATTTAAAATATCTCACTTCCTGTTGGTTTTAAGATTTCGTACCAGGAGACTCTTTTGTAGGTATTGGGCTTATTCATGTGTGTACCAAATTTCATACCTGTACGTGAAACGTAGCGGGAGGGGCACTTTGTCTAAATTCTGTAGGTGGCGCTATCAAGCCATTTTGCCACGCCTAATTATGAAACCCATATTAGATGTAAATATTCACCACTTCTGATGTGTGTGCAATGTTTTGTGAGTTTTCAAGCATGTTTAGGCCCTCAAAAATGCAATTCATTTGGGAGAATAATAATAATAGGCTGAGCAATTACAGTAGGGTCCTCAAACCATCGGTGCTCGGGCCCTAATGAGACCCGGCTGGCAGTTTCAGCATCTACCAGCAGGGACTAACTTTACCATGATAACCAGCTAAACCTTGACCTCTTGGTCCAGGCATTTCATTAGTGTTTGTTTGGCTTGTTGATGTGGCTTTGCTATCATTCTTGCCTCTCATCACAGCCTATGATTTATTATGGTTTCTGAGTTACCTTCATCTTTACAAACAGTGACCATCGTCATTAATTTTTTTCCTTTCTATTATGTCTCTAGAATTAATTTAACTGTCAAGGTCTCATACAGTAGTTAGCAAAATCACTAAGCAGTAATGTTTGCATATTTGTACTGGAAAACAAGACAAACAATACGTACATTTTTGCAGTGCAAATATTCACATCACCAACATTCATCTTTTCTTATTTATTTCCCTTTTAACAACTGATTTATATATAAAATGATCAAATCAGCTCCCAGAAATCCCATAATTATCTGAGAAAGTCTGCAGCCAATAATACACATGCAGCTATTGAACATATATTGACTTAGAATAAGTGTATAAGATCCCCGACTGGGAGGGAAATTGAAATTCTCCGACCATAACTTCAGTACCAGAGCCATAAGGAGCGACCATCTGTACTGGCTTGATAAATTAAAAGACTCTACATCCATCAACAATATCCTTAACCACATTACTGAGCATTTAGGTGTCTAAAACAACACTGAAAGCATTTATAGCGTTTCATATTATCAGTCAAGCATCTGTCTCTCCGTTAAAAACAATGCACTGATGTTATATATGAAACTAAAATCTATCTATGAGCTATGACTATAATGGTTTATATTGTTTCTGCCTCGTCATTTGAGTGAAATTGCTTTTTGGTCAACCGGTCTTGCGAGTCTAAAGGTGTCACCTTTCCGTTTAAACCAATAAAAGCAAGGCCGTGATCTTTTCATTAAGTGCCAATGAATTGCAATCTAAAAGCAGGCGTCTTGATTTCACCAAAGAAAACATGTACACATTCTCTGTCACCTGTATCTGAATCACATTGATCGCGCTACCGGCTCTCCAGATGAGATTTAAGGGAATCGCAATACAGCAAATCACATTTGTTGAAGCTGCACCGGTCCGACTGTTAAAAGTCTCATATCAGTTTCTCTTCTGTGCTTTCATTTAAACTGCACTGTGAAGATTTTATATCTGTAGCTGAAAAACTGATGAAAAGTCTAAAAGGTCTGTGATTCAAAAACTACCTGCTAATGCACTCACATTCGCATAGCCTTGATGATAAGTTTGAGTGAGTAAGGGCAAAACACACAAGATAAAGTACCAATGCCTATATGCTGCTTTTGAAGCCGAAATAAAGTGCTATAGAAAAAGTTTGGCAACTGCATTACTCATTACAAATGTACTGGAGCAAAAACATACAGTCAAAACTTTCTGTCCCTCCATTGACAGCGACGCAACTACCACTTTATAAAGTTCATAAAGAGATCGTAAAACTAATCCATATGAATTGAGGGGTTTAGTTAAGATTTTCTGAAGAGACGCGATCGCTTTATATGAGGAACAGATTTAATTTAGTATTCAATTTAATTTGCAATAGCGTAACACGAGAATGAATCTCATTGGTTCTTGCAGAAGCTCAAACGTGATGCGTAACTCAAGAATAAAGCCTAAGTTCAATCTGTTCATCATATAAAGCAATCAAGTCTCCAGTTTTATGATCTCTTTATGAACTTTTTGAAACCTCAAAGTGGTAGCTGTCAATGAGGGACAGAAAGCTCTCAGATTTCATTAAAAGATCTTCATTTGTGTTCTGAAGATGAACGAAAGTCTTACGGGTTTGAAACGACATGGGGGTGAGTAATTAATGACAGAATTACAATTTTTGGATGAACTATCCCTTTAAGTACACTTACTAATTACATTTACTCAAATACTTTACACCCCTAGATAAGCTTGGACATTTTCTGTGTATGTTATGTTGATGTGTGTTTTCAACATGCAATCCTTTAGAAAAAGAACAAGGTCTAAACTTCCTTTATATCAAGGTCTCAAGTGTTATCAGATTTACATCATGTGCAAGCTTCACTGGTTAAATATAGCTGGTGCAGCGATCTGATAAGATGCATTCAGTTGTTACAGTGGTGAATATCTAGAGAATATCACATCATGAAATACGAGTTGGAGGCCATGTCAGGAAATCGTGCAATTTGCATTTATCAAGCCATCAAGATGAACTGGCATCAGGACACAGATTTCATCATCACACGACATAATGTTCTCTGTGCTTGCTGGCCATTTCACTGTTCATCTGTTTTACTGCCACCCTAGTGTCTGCAACGTACCCGAGTGACCTCAGGTAAACCCACAAACACAGCGTCAGTCAGATCATTGTGATTATATACACCCATCTCTCATGAAGAACAATCTGATTGTTACAGAGATCGTTGGAAAACAGGCTGTCAGATACTGCAAAACCTAATAAAGCAGAAGTTAAGTGGAATAAGTTGCTCTATTTAAGTATGAAAACGCCTTGCGATTACAAATAACAGGTGTAAAAGAGCTTGTTGTTATGCACGAAGATACAATGATGATAATAACAGTTGCAAATGGCACAATAACTGAGGACGGAACAAATCAATATAAATCAAGGAAACAATAGGATTACGTTGAACGTGGCAAAGGTAAAGTTTTGTATTTATTTATCAGGTGGGACCTGAATGTTATCGTCGCATTTCCATACAGCAGCAGGCAGGCAGGCTTTTGTGCCGTGACACAAAGGTTGATTGATTGCCTAGAGATTTTTTTAGTCATTACACAATGAGTGTTTCACGCAAAACACTACACACACACTACACACACAATACACACTCTCCACGAAGGAGAGGAATAATGAAACGCCCTTGGACGGGACAGCCTTCGTTAACCGTGACCGGAGTTAAGGGCAAACACTGACATTACCGATGGATCAGCATATGATAAAGCGTTTACAGTGCATATAGTCTAGATGGGTATAGTTATTTCTGAGTGCCTTGTCTGCAAAATTAGGCTGATGTTTTAGTCTTCATTAAAGTATAAAAGCATAGCTATAAAAAGGTGAATCTGCAACTGCTGTAAATGTCAGACACTAAAAGACAACAGAGAGAACAAGTGCACTCAATAAAGTACATTAATAAACATCAGATACTAGTCATAGGTGTCATTTCAGCGTTCCCAGTCTGTGCTTATTAGTGGCTTTTTAAAAATCTAAATACTCAATGTAGTTGGACTATGTAGCCAAAGGGTAAAAAAAATATGAATTATGCATGACAAATTGTGCTTCCCTGAATGTAAATTAAATCACATATAATATTTGAAATATTCATATTCAACATTTTTCATTTGATAATGATATTATGAGTAAACACAAATTTGAATGAAATCTCCCTATTTGTTTTGTCTTTGTTTACTAAGGCTTAAATTATTAGTTCAAGCAAAAAAAAATCATATTCTTTCATAATTTACATCAACCTCGTTGTTATAAATCTAGGCTGATATTTATTTTTTGTCGATTTTCAAGAATGATTTCATATCTTTTGACTAAGTACAAATACAGTAAAACATGTGCACTTTATTCTAAGTTATCGGAAGATACACAATTTCCTTGTGTATATGTACAAGTCATAAATGCGAGTTTTTGGGTGAACTGTCCCTTTAAGATGATTAATGGTCAGTGGAAGCCAGCTATTATTATCACATGCCATGAAAACATGTTTTATTGTCTTTTAAGGGGATTCAGACTTATTGTCTTGAATATCTTGCATTTATCTTAACTAATTAGCTGTCTCTGTAGCCCCTGCGGTGAAGACATAATTCTATGCAATTACGCTTTAAGAGTCCTGTTATGTGCGACATTCTGACAGTGTATTTGAAAGTTTGCTCTTTCTTTTAATCCCTGCACTTTTCTTCAGTACGGTCATTGGATTCTCTGGAATACATGAGAATGCAATGATCACTGAAAATGATTTGTTGTCTCTGGCTTTATTGTGTGCATTGTTTTAAAGGGGTCATAAACTGAGAAATCAAACACTGAGAAATTGTCCTTGAGCTTTTGCCATATAAGAGGTCAGCATGCTATAAGAGTATCCTGTAAGTTTCAGAACTGAAAACGTTCTTGTTAGTCCAAAACCAGCTTTTATTGTTACCAAGCCCAGAGAACAACTTATTGTGGAATGTGAGAAGATCAACGCCTGCTTCACCATTACAACTTTGGCCCCGCCCACTGGTGTGTTAGTAAGATGACAAGGAGAGAAGAGCGATACAGGATCACTGGACTATTACTTTCCAAAGGATCCTAATTCTAGGAATGTGATTATTTTATTTATATTCAACAATGTGAATGTCTCAGATGAGCATTATGTATTTGTATTCGGTATATTTCTCTGTGAATTCTTTGGTAAATCAGTCACAATTTTGGCGCAGGCTTTGCAAACAGATTTTACGATATGGACTCAACAGTAATGCCACAACATGTGAGTAACCGTGTTAATAATGCCTGATCTGAGAGCAGTGATTTCTGATATGTAATGATTCATGTACAGTCAGATGTTCTTTGTCTGTGTGTCAGTAAATCCAACCCGTTCTCATTCCCAATGCGTCAAAATCTGAAGCATGGTCAAGTGCCTTCCGCGTCGAGAAGACGCTAAAGCTTCCCCTAGGCATAATTTTTCGATGCACACGGTACTCCATGGGAACGATAACGTTATGATGAAATTATATTGGGTTATGATTTT
Organism: Gobiocypris rarus; assembly: GCA_023029165.1. Classification (NCBI taxonomy): domain Eukaryota; kingdom Metazoa; phylum Chordata; class Actinopteri; order Cypriniformes; family Gobionidae; genus Gobiocypris; species Gobiocypris rarus. Next base: position 2,727,827 of record CM040921.1, on the reverse strand, counting down.
TCCATTATGACGATATCGTTCCCACACCCAACCCGTCTGTGTATGACGACAAAGTTTTCTCATTGAAATGAATGGAGTACCCTGGCTTCGAAAATAAAAATTTAATCAGCCAGCATAATTTTATTTATGCTGTTTAGACACGTTTTAACATGTAACTCAACCTCATCCCATCCCTCAACCTACCCATTTGTATATTATATGATAAAAACACAGGATATAACAGGCAGATATGACTGCATGCACAATTTATTAAAAAAGTACACATTTTCCAAGTGTTCCGTGGCCAAACGATTGATTTGTGTGAAGAAAATCCCCCAAAGCGATTAGCGTCTCCATCCGCCGAAGATCATGCACACAACAAATTTCAAAAAGTGCCGGCTGTTAAAAAGTCATTGGCTCTCGTGTGTCTTGATTGCGTCATGATAAAGAGTCGTGCGTAAGATATGAATGAGATATGAATGAGTGTGTTCACGGAGCGGCGGGATCATCATTTCAGCGATTAATTCAACTCTGTTTTTTACATAAAGATATTGTTTGACTTCAGAAGACTTGGAATGCAACATGAGTTAATACTTTTATACTGTTGTTGGTCTATTTTTGCAATAAATACCCGTGACTGTACTTTTATTTGCCTGTTACATGTTTTACATTATTAAGAAGGGGGTAGGTTTAGGGTAGGAGTGGGTTAGTTGCTCCAAAATATAAAAGTAGCCTATAAATATTCATAAAATGAATACAAATGCGTCTTGATCTGACGCATTGGGCAAACAACTGAAGTGAATGGAGTACCCAGCGCGCCGATATAGTGATGCCTAGGGGCACCTTTAGCGTCTTCCCTGTGACACGAAAGGCACTTGACCATGCTTCGGATTTTGACGCATTGACTAAACATTCAACTTCACATTGTTTCAAGATCACAGCATTCATGCCCTCAACATGTGTGATCGGCTACAATGCTCATCACTGCAATCTTTCATGCCACAAATCTAAATATAATGCCATAGATCTAAATATACTGCTATAAATCAACACTTTTCACAATTAGTTACCCTTGAGAGCTGTAATAGTAAAAATATGGTAAACATTTTGAGAGAGTTTCACATGTAATACTAGCTATTTCATATGCATATTCATAGACGTTAGCCAATCACATCAGTGGGCGTTTACACTGAAGCCTCACAGCAGCCAATCACAGCAGTGGGCGTTTACACTGAAGCCTCACAGCAGCCAATCACATCAGTGGGCGTTTACACTGAAGCCTCACAGGAGCCAATCACAGCAGTGGGCGTTTACACTGAAGCCTCACAGCAGCCAATCACAGCAGTGGGCATTTACACTGAAGCCTCACAGCAGCCAATCACAGCAGTGGGCGTTTACACTAAAGCCTCACAGCCCCTTAAAGCAGAGCGATCAGAGCAAAGGGGCTAAAATTAGGGTCAGAAAATGCTTTTTACTTCTAAATTATGACAATTCTGATGTAAAAATCATATTAATATTATAAGTACACCATAAGACACAACACAAAACAATAAAACAATGCAGTTCATGAGCCCTTTAACACTCGATTCACTAAAGGAGACAAAGACACAAATGCCTTAGTTCTGAAGAATTGAGAACCATTTATACTGTTAGTTCTGTATTGTATGCACTCCTTTGGTTGATTTACATGTCTAAGACCTCACAAACCCAAGGACCGCCTCTGTCAGAGAAATATACTGCACTAAAAACAAAAATTAGTGTAGAAACAATTTTAACTCAGAAATTGAAGCACAAGTGTGATGTACAGAGGTATCTTTGAAATTGCCAGAGACCCCAGCTAAAGACTTCCGCACCTCATTAAATGCAAATGAGAGAGCATGTCTAATTGTTCCACTCCATTACTGTCTCTAATTCAGAGCCAAAAATGATAAAAATCTTTGAACCGGAAACAATTATAGCGCCTTTCTGTTATGAAACGATAAGAGCAGAGTGACAATTGCCAAGGTCTTTTGTCCCCTTTAAAATAAATAAATAAATAAAATAAAGTGCATTCACGTCAAACTCGGGGAATTCTTAAAGATGCTGTTGATGAAATAGACCCCTGTAATACTGGAGACACATCTAGCAGTGTTTTCTGGAGGTTTCTATCATTTTTCAATGGGGTTGAGCAGGTGAAAGCGGCCCTCTCCGGAGCCCGGGGCCATGTTGACAATGCCTTAAAGGCACTCTCTACAGTGCAAATCAAATCCACTCAAATCCCTCAAGGTTGGAGTTTGTGGCATGAGGACATAAGGACAGGCGGTGACAGACATGTTCCTCTCCCTCTGCCTTTTTTTTTTTCTCAAATAAACTTAAACTCAAAATTCACTGTCTGTCATGTCCATTTTAAGGACAAAAACAATGATAGCTTTGTGTGAGCAAGGTGGAATTGTAATTGTTGTACTGATAATCTTTTGCAGTCAAAGCTCTGAAATAGACTTTAAAAGTTGGTGTCATTTACATCTGATGCCAAACTCTAAAGGTTCTTGTGTGTCTTTTTACTGTTTGACGTAATAGCAATGCTGCACCGAAGGGGACGAGTTGAATAACTTCAGTCTTTTCCTTACAGAAATCAAGATATATGAACTTATTTGTATGGTATACTGTAAATAATAAAAAAGTTAGATTTCTTATTCATTTCTGAAATAAATTAATAATTTTATTCAGCAAGGATGCATTAAAATAACCAAATGTGAGAATAAAGACATTTATAAGGTTACAAAAGATTAATTTCAAATAAATGTTGTTCTGTTGAACTTTCTATTGCATCACGTGTTCCACAAAAATATGAAAAAATATGATGTTTCTTGAGCAGCAAATCATCATATTAGAATAATAGAACATTAGGACTACATTTTCGTATAGGAACTTGTCAGGACGTGCAGATCACCATGAACAGCTGTTGCACTGCATGGAAAAGATCTGTGTGAAGACTCATCACAATTCTATTATTGTTTTCCATGGAAGAAAAAATAACAGCAAACCGGTTTGGAACCACATAAGGGTGAGTAAATAATACCAGAATTTACATGTTTGGGTGACCTATTCAGTTAAAAGTTCACCCGAGGTCTGATTATTTGTCTACGGTATTGATTTTGTATAGATGCTAGTGCTGGAATCGTATCAAAAGCACAATATTTCTGGTATGGAGCCAACCGTACATCCAACACTGTAGGATTTCAGCAAGAATATAAGTTCCCAGAGAAGTCCTTGACATAATGGGCTGGTAATCCATCGGTTTGTATTCCCTCGAGTGGTTTCCAGTTGAAAACAAAGAGTTAACCCTGATTGCCACTCTCAGATGAGTTCGCAGCCATAAAGCGCCACTCCGTGAGCATCCTCTCCCTTCAGTCTCCATTTTTCACACCGGTCCAGGGGTTTCATGGCCGAGCAGAGATGGTTTTGGCAGCCTTCCCGGAGTGAAGCCAATTGAGGATTGATTTAGATTCAGGGTGCAGGAGAGAGAGAGGTTATCTATGAAGATATTCTATTCCCTTTGTGGAGGCTTTATCCAGCTCAAGAGATGCATTGTACCCACAGACGTGCCCATGAAAGTCTGTATCCCGGCCCCACGGCAACCTACCCAGCATTCTCAAAGGTCACTCCGAGCCAAAGGTCATTTTGGAGATTTATGCAGCATATCAATGTTGTGATTGCATTGCAAAAGTTGTCTTGAGTGGGCTGAAATATCTAAAGTTCAGTGTTGGAATTCTTTGGCTATAACTCTCCTGCAATGTCCATCTTCATATATCACTAAATATGGATGCATCTGAGGCCTATGCAATATTTCCGGTAACACTTTAGTATGGGGAAAAGATATTCACTATTTATATGACTCAAACTACTAATTGTCACGTTTAGGTATTGGGTAGAATCAAGGGATGTAGACTATGATCAAGGCTTTAATATGTGCTTCATAAACAGCCCATATCCTAGTAATATGCATGCTTATAAGCAACTAGTTAATATTGAGAATTGGACACTAAACTAAAGTGTTGCCATATTTTCCACTATATAATAGAGGCTTTTACAAGATTTAGCAATGTACTGCAACAAAAATTGTTAAAATATGGGGTAAGGTGTCACAATGAGAACCTGATGTTTGACACTGATTTGAGATACTTTTTTAAATATTAAATAAATAATCCACATTGTATTATTATTTCCTACAATATTGATTATTGAATAAAAGTTCAAAAAAAGAACCATGATAAAAATGTTAAACATGATTTTTAGTTTGGACGAAATAATTTATTTATACAAGAACTCACTATTACCGTTGCTTATTATCATGCATATTAGGTTGTTTATTAGTACTTATTAAGCACATATTAATACCTTATTCTGCATGATCATATCCTACCCAATACTCAAACGTAACACCTACTTTACTAACTATTAATAAGCAGTAATTAAGGGTTTATTGAGGTTGTTGTTAATAGTTAATTTGAAAGTTTGTGTAACTTTAATATATTGCTAATGCAATGCTATATCAGATGTAAAATATGTACAAAAACAATTGCAGAACAAATTATATTAAGATGTCCAGAAGTCAATTTCAATAGTACATTGGGTTTCATTTATTGATTATATGTTCAATGAGTTCTATTCTTGCATCAATATATTGTTAGTACTGAGATTTTTTATGTGAATAAATGCATATATTTGCAAAACTTGTTTGTATTCCCCAATGGTCTGGTGGTAGAACTTTAGTTAGCGCTCATCCGTGTGAAGACTACACAGTGTGCACGAGCCATCCACGCCACTGATAACAGATCGCCTCATATTTAACAAACAAGCACAATTATGCTCTGCTAGTTAACTGGAGATGTTTTAAAACATCTCACGGCATGGATGATCCGACCTAATACAAACAAAACGTGGTGGAGACTATATTGATCATGGCAAAAAGTGGTGGGGACCCACTGTCCCACCCCTACCACCTATCCCACCTGCAAATTAAGCCTATGGTTAATAGTGGGAATTTGATCCTAATCTAAAGTGTGAACAATTTCCTCGCTGTAGTGCACATCCAGAGTTTTTACATCATCAATGGCTCTTTGACAATCCGTGCTTGCGGCTGTGAGTTGACAAATTCCCTTGATTTCATGCCCAGCATCCACACATACTGTACGCTGACATCTGTGGATGTATGCATCATCTGTAAAACAGCATGTTCATTATATTTGTGTGCAAACATCCAATCCAACATTTTTGTCAAGCTTCTTGCTCCTCAGATGTTTCTCCTTTAAAGAATCCTCTTTAAATATCAGTTATCAAGTCAAAGATTTTAATATAAACTCATAATGATCTGAGCTGCTCTCCACATCCATTATATTGCTCTATACATATATTGGATTGACAAAGTACTTAAATGAAAGATATTAATCATACCGAACCATAAAAGAGCACACGTGCTTTGTTTGAAGTCTTCAGAAGTCTTTGACTGATGAACTGGTGCAGGTCGATGTCAATAACATCAAATGTCACTGGTTCTCCAGCGTCTCATAACCGTCTCATAGCCATGATGTCAAACATGCCATAGACAGGCCTTTTTGCTTTGAGAGCTGCTGCAGAGCACCTCAACTAGACAAGTCGAATGGACTACTTTTGTAGTGCTTTTTTTTTCAGAGCATGACAAACGTGGTCATCATGACCTGTTGTTGCATAGAAACAAGCTGCTTGAATAAATTACCATTTTTATTTCTGGGTGAGCTGTTTCTTTAAAGACTTTATTCAGTATTTTATTAATATTTGCTTTGTCAGTATTATTCAAGTTTTAATAAACTTGATTCAACACAGAGGACATCTCAAACGAACAACCAAGCTGAAAACCAAAAGATTGTTTAAACAGCAGCTCTCGTCTCGTCTGTAGTAATGACATAAAGATAACGACTCTGTTTGAGGTGAGTATCTCGTGAGACTGTGATTGCAGAAAACGGCCTAGAAGTTGTCGTCCGTCTGAAGCCTCAAAGAGACGCTGCCATCTGAACTGTGCCAATATTTTACCTCCCTCAAAGAAAGAAAATCTAATCAAAACATAGAGTCCTGCTGCAGATATGGATCATATTGATCGAGCTTCAGCTGTTGTCATCCCCCTGTGGATGTGTTCATTCTTGTGTGGTCTGTGACGTTACCATGACTACAGACATGATGTCAACAGTGTCTGTTGGCGGGATATGATCTGAGAGACACGGAGTGACCTAAAGTGTTTTTATATCACAGGGGAGCCTGGGGCTATTTGTTACACTTTTACTTCAGTGAATATATATAAAAAATAATAACAATAATAATTTAAAAAAAAAATTTTATGAGAAGTGATTTTATGTTGTTTTATACATCTATAGTGCAGAGCATTCTTAAATTGTATTTTTGTTTTGTTTTATAGTTTTATTGTATTTTTTATTTTATATAAATCACACACATATACATATATATATATATATATATATATATATATATATATATATATACAAACAAAAATACAATTTAAGAATGCTCTGCACTATAGATGTATAAAACAACATAAAATCACTTCACAAAATTTCATATTTACTGAGATATTATGACAATATATATAATATATTGCATATGACCTGAGAGTGATGCTCGACTGTTACCAGTTACAGTAGGCTGTGTTGCATTTCCCAAGGCTCAAAAAATAAACAGTTGAAAGTGTTGTACAAGAGAATTGAATCTTCCAGCACTTGACAGAGGAACCCATCCTCTTTTGAGGAGAAGCTCCAGCAGAAACACTCTCTGAATCGCTTATGTGTGCCAGTCAAGCAGACTCAAATGCGGGCTGCTCTTCACACCTGCGTTTTACACGAAAACAGAGAGGCAGTGTCACTCTTTGAGTGTTCACAGATTTCAAAATAGAAGTGACAAACAGAGAGAGCATTCCGAGTTGAATTCTGTCAGGGTTTTTGTCAGGAATGGCAGCTCTAATTAATGGACATGAACAGCTTGGCTGAGAAAAAAAAGAACAGTGCTTCAAGGGCCACCGGTTCAACCTTGTGTCTCCCTGCATGACATGTTACCAACTGTCGAGAGTTTGGCTCGGCTGCATCTGCTGGGAGTCTATTTGGCTATGACTGAAGGTGCTTTAGTGTGCGAGTCTGTTTATTTCACAGGTAATTTAATCTCATTAAATAGACAAGAGATCTGGCATGTTGCATCTAGCATCGATGCATGAGGGGAAACAGCCTATAATGAATCGTGAGCCCTGGAAGTTCACACGTGGTCGTCGGAACAACATTTCCCATATTGGACGTTTATCGAGCGACTCCTAGGACTCCGTTTGGCATCCATCTAAAAGGTGCATTGCATGCTAAGGACTTTTGAATTGCATCCATTTACACATTGTTTATTTCAACAGTCAGTCTTGCAGAAAGTTTGAGTTTGTTGGAGCTCCACTTCTACACTCTACAGATCCATCAGGATGCGACTTAAGCACCACCTGCCGTACGCTGATTGATGAGCCATACGGTTAGTTGCACGCGCCAGTCTATTTCCGTTCTGCTTCGGTGAAGAGCTAAGGAGGACGACATTCAACTGCACCAAAGAAGTGAAATTACAGCTTGACGTATCCATGCATGAATACTATTTAGACGCAAAACTGCGGCAAGATATAACTTTGACTGACTTGTGTTCAGCTAAACATTTTGCTGCTGTCAAAACACAAATGCAATGGGAAACCTACTGTTTGACACTAATTTGAGAATCGTTTTAATATTAAATAATATTTAATATAAAATAGAAATATAAAGTAATGGCACACATGGCACCAGGATGCACTATGGGAAGAAGGCAAGCCGGCGGAGGCAGTGTGATGCTTTTGGCAATGTTCTGCTGGGAAACCTTGGGTCCTGACATCCATGTGGATGTTCCTTTGACACGTACCACCTACCTAAGCATTGTTGCAGACCATGTACAGCCTTTCATGGAAACGGTATTCCCTGGTGGCTGTGGCTCTTCCAACAGGATAATGCTCCTGCCACAAAGCAAAAATGGTTCAGGAATGGTTTGAGGAGCACAACAATGATTTTGAGGTGTTGACTTGGCCTCCAAATTCCCCAGATATCAGATATAAATCCAATCGAGCATCTGTGGGATGTGCTGTACCAACAAGTCCGATCCATGGAGGCCACACCTTGCAACTTACAAGACTTAAAGGATCTGCTGCTAACATCTTGGTGCCAGACACACCTTCAGGGGTCTAGTGGAGTCCATGCCTCGACTGGACAGGGCTGTTTTGGCAGCAAAAGGGGGACCGACACAATATTAGGATGGTGGTCAGAATGTTATGCCTGATCGATAATATAATTTAGAATTTTTGAAAAAACATAAAATAACTTAGATAAAACAATAAAAGTGCCCAGCGTCCCTTACTGTATGAAGTGAGACTGATGCTCGACTTTTACCAGCTACTGCATTACACTCGACATTCATCTGCACCGAAGACGTGAAATTACAGCTTGGCGGCTTTCTTTATCCATGCTTGAATACCATTTTGAAGCACAACTGCGGCTCGATGCATCTTCAGCTGGCTTGTGTTCAGCTCAACATTTTGCTGCTGTCAAAACACACGAATGCACAAACCCCAGTGCGATTCCAGAAGTTCTCAGACGGAGGACGTAATGAATTGCATGCATTTTTCAACGGCCTCTGTTTAACAGCTCCATCGTTATTTCCTGCCATGGGTTAGAGGACTTTGGCACATGTCAGACAATGGCAGCACGCAGCGCACGCAGAGTTCAGCAGCTGGTAAAGGGCCACATGAGTCAACGGCCGCAGCCTATGGGACCTGCACCCTGGGGACCGTGTTCAGTCTACAGAACTTAATTTTCCCTGCCTATGGTTCTCCACAGACTTGCCGCAAACTGATATCTTTTAGCGATGGCCTCAGGCAAGGCCAGTCTTTACATATTCAACTTGACAGCCGAACCGGGGGAAACAAAGTGCAGTGACCCAGATTGAGACTCTTTGAAGGCAGGGAGTGCAAAGGAGCAAAACCCGTCTCCTTCATTTCCAGTGGGTCCTCACTTCTATTCATTTTCCCCTCTTGTTGTTCATGTTATTTTAGTATCATTAATGTTCATGCTCCATGAACAGACACGTTGGATTATACTAACCAGTGGAAGCTACTTGAGATTCTGAGTAGCTTGACAAGCTACAGTTTCAAATGAGACTACACTTCATAATCATAATTGCAATTAAAACAAATTTGAATATATAAAAGTTTTAATATTTTTATATTGTAATATTTTCACCGTTACACTCCAAATTAATGTTGAAACAACTTAAAAACAATATTTGTTGTAATGGCGTCTTTTTATGAATGAAGATGTCTCTATGAAACATTATAATTGAAAGCTATTAATTTCAACATTTATTAGGCTTTTAAAAAACAACAACTTTTAATTTAAGTGAACTTAAAACAGTCTTCACATCAACCCATTATAACAAATGCCATATTTACCTGTCTAACAGGTAGGAAATATACAGAAATTGAATAAAGTTATCAAACAGTCTGCACTGCATAAATGATATATAGCTTACTACATTTTTCTCTGTTCTTTGGTCAACATTAATGACAGACATCACAGCAACTGGTTTATTAGGCTGCTGTCACTAAGATCTGCTGCTGCTGAACATGACATGGATCTGGCATGCGCAGCTCATTTACAAAGGGTTAGTTCACCCAAAAATGAAAATTCTGCCATTTATAAGATGTATTACTCAATACATTTATCATGTTATTCCAAATCAGTAAGACGTTTGTTCATCTTTGGAACACAAATTAAGATATTTCTGATGAAATCCAAGAGCTCTCTGACCCCTCCATAGACAGCTATTTAATGAACACTTCCATGGTCCAGAGAGGCAGTAAAGACATCGTTAAACTAGTCCATGTGACCCAAAAGGGTCAACCTTAATTTTATGAAGCGATGCAAATATTTTTGTGTGCAAAAACGAACAAAAATAACAACTTTATTCAACAATTTCGTTCTGGCCTGTGCCGGTCTCCACTGTTTATGTTGTATGTATATATATATATATATATATATATATATATATATATATATATATATATATATATATATATATATATATATGTATATATATATGTATATATATATATATATATATATATATATATATATATATATATATATATATATATATATATATATATATATATATATATATATATATATATATATATATGTATATATATATATGTATATATATATGTATATGTATATATATATATATATATATATATATATATATATATATATATATA